>JBAMBK010000130.1:0-585671 GCA_037043435.1 Drosophila suboccidentalis
AAATTAGACCGCGCGGCCTAAATTCATTATTCAAAATGAAATAAGACCGCGACTAAGAAATGAAATTAGGCCGCGCGGTCTTAATTCTTTCCTCAAAAATGAAATAAGGCCGCCTCATAAAAATTAATTTAGACCGCTTGGTGCTATTTTATTTTGAAACATGAGTTAAGACCTCTAAATATAATAATTCATGTGCAAATTTACGAAAGCAAAAAATAAAAGTATCGATGATGATATCGGGCAAAATGTAAATGCAGCTGATAAGATTCGCTAAGTTTTTGTATATTTATAAATAATATTGCGCAAATTAATTTATTTTAATTATGATATTTCTTCGTCTTGTATTACTAAGACACTGAATAAAATAAATAAAATATATAAATGTCCGCTAGCCGTTATTTTAAATCTCACATTTACGCAATCAAATTTAAATAACAACGGCTGACGCTTTTTAGGAAATACACGGTTGCGTCAATCGATTATTTAAACCCAAAAGCAACCATGTATTCGCCGTTATGTTTCGTTAAACTTCGTTAAGTTAGAAGAAAACGCAATAATAGTGCCGCGACTTTCGACTGCACTTTGTGAAGCTGTGTTAAAATTTCTGTGCATTTATTTTGACAAGCTGAAGGCAGATCAGATAATGGCTCAACAGCCGATTTTAGTATCAGAATTAGAAAGTTCACAGGAAAATATTCATACTCTGTGTGAATTTGAAATGATTCAAGGAATGAGACGAGACAAAACGATTCTGCATTCAATAACGGAGCACCAGTTGTACGTTCGAAATAAAATGTTAGTTGACGGTTCAATTGCCTATACTTGCAAAGAAAAAAAGTGCAAGGCGCGCCTTTTTGTGAAAGACAACTTGTGTTTCTTCTCCCACCCATTTTATGGGCACTTGCATGGAAATAAAGAGCAAGAAATTTCTGAATTGAAGTTACTTTCTCAAATTAAAAACAAATGTGCAAAGCCATCAGGTTCACAAACCACATCGCAAGTATCAGAAGTAAGAGAAATATTCGATGATGCCGTAATAAAGTAAGTGATAAGAGTAAATAAGCATCGTCTCAACTTGTTGCAAATACGAAACAGCAACATTCCTAAGCCACCAACAAACGTTCACGAAGTGATTGAGGCATACAAAAACCCAACTGTTGTTGAAAATTATAGCCTCACGAAACATGCGAACGCAAACTTCGAATTTTACAAGGGGTCATTTGAATGCGATGATTTTTCGTACAGCTATTTTGCATCGGACCATGTTATAATGAATATTCAAAACAACATTCCTGAAGAGCAACGTGATTTTCTTATGGATGCAACATTTAAAATTTGCCCGTTGGGTCAATTTTACCAGTTTCTGATTATTTATGTAGCATTTTGTGACCAGGTAAATTAAAAATGTTACCTACAAGGTGGCGCAAAAGAAGTCACCCTATTGGAAGATGCTCTAATGGCCGCCAATGTCAAATCTGTTTTGACATTTGTGGACTAGACAGATACAGAATACAAGTGAATAAGCCATGGAGCGATACACTCCCCAAGAACGCAGAATAATTGTAATAATGTAATAATAATAACCGCTTTATCTCTCGTTTTTGATATTTGCACTGGCCGGCCAGATCACCCGAATTAACCATTCCAGACTTCTTTTAATGGGGTTTTTTTAAAGTCGCAGGTTCACGTCAACAAGCCGCAAACTCTTGAAGCCCTTAAGGAAAATATTCGCCAGGAATGCGAGAACCTGTCGCCCGAAGTTCTGGCAAAAGTGATGGAAAATGTCATAAAACGGGCGTATGGTCATGAGCTCTGGCAGCGAACACTTGGCCGATGTCATCTTCTCGCCTAAACCAATAAAATTCTTAAGGTTCGAATAAACATAATCAAAAAACAGAATCAAAATTTTTCATTTAGAAAAAAAATGAGAGCCAAACCACATCGGATGACTTCTTTTGCGCCACCCTGTATTTTGATTAGCAGTTTTTTTTAATTTATTGAATTTTTCCAACAGGCAATTCCTTTTATCTACGTTATAATGTCAAGAAAAACAGAAAAGTGTTACGTGCATTTATTTCAAACCTTGAAAGAAATTTTTTCATTGAATGGAAATTCTGTGATGACGGATTTTGAAACAGCAATGCGAAATGCCATTCGCATTGTATATCCAAATCTAAAGAGGTACACGTGTTGGTTTCATTTCTGTCAAGCAGCAAAGCGCAAAGCCAGCCAGCTTTTGAATATTGCGCATCACATTCAATCGAACGAGAACATCAAAAGTGCATATTATAAATTGCTATGTCTCCCGCTACTACCGGCTTCTGAAATTATTCCATGTTTCCAAATGGTCAAATCTCAAGTGACTGATGAAAAGGTGTTTAAGCCCTTTGTTAAGTACTTCGAGAAGCAATGGATAATAAAGGTAAGTTTTTTTACATTAGTGCTTTTTCTATATACATATATAGTACAAATATATATTTTTGTATATTTTCACTTGTTTATACTAATTGAAAAAACAGGAGGGCCCAGAAAATATTACTGTTTACAAACTGACTACAAGGACAACTGGTTCACTTGAAGCCCAGAATGGAGTCTTGGGAAAGCGGTTAATGAAACACGGAAATTTCTTTAAGTTTGTCAGCTACTTGTTGACATACGAGTATACAAAATCTAGAGAATTTGATTTGTTGATAAAAAGTGGCGGTTCAACAGCTCCATCAAAAAAACGAGTATACAAGGTATTATTCTGATAGACCGCGGGGTCTGAAATTCATTCTTTGAAATGAAAAAAGACCGCGACAAAAAAAGGAAATTAGACCGCGCGGTCTAAGTTCGTTCCTTAAAATGAAACTAGACCGCCACTTTAAAATGAATTTAGACCGCTGAAGAAAACACACGGCCTTATTTCACGCGGTCTTATTTCCATTCCCCGAATGAAACGTGCTTTCACTCTAATCAGCTTACGGCTGTTTTTGTTTATGTTTTGATTTCTCTCTTTCTCTCTCTCGCCTATAAACTGGTTCTGCATGTAGCTTTTAATTCGCCAGTGGAATTCACTTGCTTATAAATTTGCGTCAGAGGTATTCCCCTCGCTCTTAGCACAAGTTCTCAACTTACTCATCGCCAAACTTTGCGCTGAAACAAAACATTCAGTATTTTCACTTAATAGATAAAGTACCAGTAATAGATAAAGCCACAACCAAACACAAATAAGTGATCAACTTGGACACATGGAATACATTGAAATTTCACATTGAAGTTTTTGAAACTATTCTAAGAGTAACTGCAAAAAAAACTAGTCGGCGGTGCTACAGTCGAGCGGTACTCGACTGTCGGAGACCCCGTACTTATTATAAAGATATCTCAAACAACAAAAACATTTTCATACTAAGACTTTATTTGGACTGATCGTTCCTATGGCAGCTATATGATATAGTAATCCGATTTCAATCCTATTTGGTCAGTATGTATGGTATGTACGCATGTATATCTTTTATACATATTCTGTCAGTTTGGTTGAAATATCTCAAACAGCGAAAAAGTTTTCCATACTAAGACTTGGTTTTCAACTGATTGTTCCTATGGGAGCTATATGATATAGTGGTCCGATCCAAAATCTAAAACAAAGTCGATCTGCTTGCAATATAGACGAACCTACATACCAAGTTTGGAGTCTCTAGCTCTTATAGTCTCTGAGATCTAGGCGCTCTTACAGACGGACAGACGGACGGACGGACAGACGGACGAACGGACAGACGGACGGACGGACAGACGGACATGGCTATATCGACTCAGCTGTTGATGCTGATTAAGAATATATACACTTTATGGGGTCTGCCACGCCTCCTTCTGCCTGTTACGCACATTTTTTTTTGTGACAAAGTTAATAGACCCCTTTACTTTTTTAAAGTACGGAGTCTAAAAATTTCAAAAATATATTTGCGAGTATTTGCTAATAACTGCTAAAAAGCCACTTTTTGTGGCTAGTAAAAAATACTAGCAAAAATATTTTTGAAATTTTTTTTTTGCAGTTACTCTTAGAATTGTTTCAAAAACTTTTTTGCATCAAAAAATTTTTTGTAAAAAATCGAGGAAAAAAGTTGAAAAAGTAGACCTTTGCAAAAAATTAAAACTATCAATGGTTTTTCAATGGGCTAAAGACATTTTTGCATCATTCGAACGGAAATTAAATAACCTTTCCATATATATGTAATAAGCTATTATTTTCTTATTAGATGTCAAAATATTATAATTTTTAGGGTGTGTAAAGTGTTTCTTGACAAACTGTACATCTATATTTTTTTCGTTATTTTCACTGCGGACGGCAGTCCGCGCTAGTGACGAAAGCAGCACGAAGGGTGCGAAGGCGAATAGCATATATACACAGGAAGAATGGAAAATTTGCTATGACTGTCCGATCAGGTCGAGTTATATACCGATCGAAAGGTATCAATTTAAATTACAAATGTTTATACTAAGACTTTTGGAAACTCACCTGGTTCGTGAGATAAACAGGTGTAAGTGGGAGGGGCAAAATTTAAATGATTGGAGCTAATGGGGCCGTTGGAGCCTTTCTGAATTTGTTTTTAATTTTTTACTATTCTAATCAAAATTACGCGTCGAATGACACCTCTATCATCAAAATCCGACCGCTGGTTCAAAAGATAATTAATTTTGAAATTTTTGGTGCCCTTCTCAAAACGAGATGAAAAGTCAGTCTGTTTGTTTGTCTGTTTGTTTGTTTGTTTGGATCAAATCGTTGATTTAGCTTAAAAGTTTGAATGAGGACTTTTTCCCGCTCAAAAATCTAGAAACGTTTGTTTTACGACTTTTTCTAAAAATCGCTAGTTTAGCGGGAAATCGCTAAAAACCGCTAAAATTAAAACCCTCATAGCATCCAAACGATGGAAGCTACAAATGCGATCTATATATCGTTATTTTAAAGGGCTCTTAGGCATACCTAAACAGCTACAGGTGAAATAAGGTATTTTTTTTCCACATTTTGGCGATTTAAGAAAAATCTACACATGAAATCACTTTAAAATATGTTATATGTTATAGGCAATTTGATTCCGCGTTTTCTGATAAATAATTTATTTATTTTAAACAAAATTTTAGCATTCGGCACTACGCAAAACAGTGAGTTTTATTTGGTATGAAGAATTGAGACATTTTAGCGCAATGTGCCAAGTGCCAAAATTTTGTTTAAAATAATTTATATGTAAAACTTAATATTATTCGTCACAAAATTGGATATCAGAAATTTTGGGGCATGAAAATGTTTTCGTCACTAGACTTTTACCTCGTAAAGAGGTTTTTTTATGAGATTTTAACATTATCATAACTGCTAACTGACTTCTTATCTGACAACATTCTTCTCAATCCAGCTCAGATGCCTGGCCACATCACAGTAGATGGCGAATCGCGACAAATCGCATCCGTCGCCCACTCGCTGAGCCAACGAGACGATTCCCCGCACCATCCAGCGATTGTTGCGCAGCACCATCAATCCACCCCCCGAGTCGCCCAAGCAAGGACCGTGTCCTTGACTATTCCCCGCGCAGAGCGTGCGAGGTGTCAGGAAGTCCCTGGCCGTGATCATTCCCCGCAGACAGTCCTCTCTGGAGACGGGCCTCACATCGACTTTCATGGGCAAACTCGTTGGCTGTGGGCTTTTGCCATTGTAGCCCCAACCGGCGACGACCATCGTTTCGCTGTCATCGATGCCCAGCGAGGTGCTGCTGCTCCAAAGGCAAATGGGACGCACGTAGGTTGAGTACGTCACGTGCTCGGTGAGCACCAAGAGACCCACGTCCGAGTCGGGAGAGAGGTTGCCGTTGAAATCCGGATGCGTCTTCACACTCTCCACGGCCATCAATGTGGCATCCTTCTCCGGATGGAGCGTCAGATCATGTCGGCCCACATAGACCCTCAGCTGAGCCGGAGTCAATCCATAGATGCAGTGTGCCGCCGTTATCACTGTGCGTCCCGAGATCAACGTGGACACGCATTGGTAGGCCAACTCTGTCGTTGAGGGATCCAAGCTGGTGTCGTGATAAAGGGCCGCCAGCCACGGGTACTGGCCTCTCGATACGCTTTGTCCCCCAATCTGCAACTCACTGAATCCCTCCACTCCACACTCCGCTGCTTCTGGCTCTTGACGCGATTCAACGATTATTAAAGGCTTCTTGGGGCTTCTCGCCGAATTAAAATAATTAATATTTCCGCCGGAATGTGAGGATTCCGCGGGCAAACTCTCTTTCCAGTCGGTCCTGGGCGAATCAAGAGTTTTGTAACTGTTGAATGACGCAGTTTCGAGGTATGGTTCTGGCGCAGCGTAAAAAACTCCCGAGCTAGATGCGAGAGACATGCGCATCTGACGAGTCGCTGATGAACTGGACGCTTCAAGAAATAAAGTAAAGGGATATTCTTTAAATAAATAAAAAAAGTTAGATCGGTATAATTGATAACCCAAAAATGAGATACTCCTTACACAATTTATATACGTAAATAATCTTCTACGGCATAAAAAATACTGCATACATTTAGGCGCTGGCGTTGCTAATCAACTTAAGCCAACCATAACTACAGTTATATTCATCCGAGCTCTTTGCGGTTGATTAGAATAAAAAATATTAATTAAATATAATGTTAAGCACCAAAAAGAACGTTCTACCTCTTAAACTGTGGGTGCTATTATCGATTTTCGCCAAATTTTAAGGCTGACATTTGGTTGCTTTAACTCTTTTAGGCGTTCATACAGACAGAATGAATAGTAATACACTCTTAAAAACTGTAATAAGTTGTCTGTTCATAATGGGAATATAGAAACTGTTTTGCTATACAAGCAAACAAGTTACGGCAGCAATTGCAAATTCAATTGAATCGTAAATGAATACGGATGCTTGAAACAATTAATTTATTCAGAAGCAGAAACAAAAACTAGAATATGCGATGAGCACGTTCTTACTTACATGTATTCTCACAAGAGCTAGTTGTGCAGATTTCTTGGCCATTGATTTCGATCAGTGTGATCTTTGGAAGCACATCTTTAAAGTCATCGAAGTGCACAAGAACCTCACCACTTCCGCGTCCATTCCTGCGCTGCAGAACCGACGCCGGATACGGTTCCAGGTGACTCACAGTTCCTGGCTACAAATGAGGAAAAGATACTCATCAAATTGACAATGAAATGATAACGATTTTGGATTAACTTACATTATTTTCGGCAAGCCAGCAAAATTCCACTTTCCAGTCAACATCATGGACTTGGGAATCTGTCAAATTGGGTGAAATATGTCCAATCCAATGATCTCTCATCCACTCGTACTGAAAGATGATGCTGCAACCATTTGTTGGAAAGCGCTGTGGCACGACGAACTGTAGACAAAGTCCAAACAGGGCTAGGATTAGAATCTGTAAGTTGGCCATCAGAACTCAGAGCCGACAACTGTCGCTGATAACGTTCGAGCGAGAACTGAACTCAGACGATTAAACATCAGCTCGTATCATCAATCGGCTTGACCATCTACGTTTTGTGAAATACCCGATTGATCTCACTCTCTCTCTCTCTCTCTCTTTGTTTCATTCGATCTCTTCCTCTCTTGCTCTCCCTTCGTCTCACTCTCTCTTATTTAGTTAGATGATGTTTCTGTTGAGGACAGGTATTTCATTGGGGCTTTGCCCAATCACTCCTTTGGTTTAAATTATACAAACACAATAAAAATAGCCGGTTCATGGGTCAAAAATATTATATAGTATGTACATACTATATCATATATGTGTATATATATGTACATATATAGTTGGCTCAGCTCTGATTACTGCGCTTGCTTGAATGAAACGGCTCCGTGAAATAAGGCCGCGTGAATTAAGGCCGCGGGGGAAGAAAGAAATTAGACCGCGCGGCCTAAATTCATTATTCAAAATGAAATAAGACCGCGACTAAGAAATGAAATTAGGCCGCGCGGTCTTAATTCTTTCCTCAAAATGAAATAAGGCCGCCTCATAAAAATTAATTTAGACCGCTTGGTGCTATTTTATTTTGAAACATGAGTTAAGACCTCTAAATATAATAATTCATGTGCAAATTTACGAAAGCAAAAAATAAAAGTATCGATGATGATATCGGGCAAAATGTAAATGCAGCTGATAAGATTCGCTAAGTTTTTGTATATTTATAAATAATATTGCGCAAATTAATTTATTTTAATTATGATATTTCTTCGTCTTGTATTACTAAGACACTGAATAAAATAAATAAAATATATAAATGTCCGCTAGCCGTTATTTTAAATCTCACATTTACGCAATCAAATTTAAATAACAACGGCTGACGCTTTTTAGGAAATACACGGTTGCGTCAATCGATTATTTAAACCCAAAAGCAACCATGTATTCGCCGTTATGTTTCGTTAAACTTCGTTGAGTTAGAAGAAAACGCAATAATAGTGCCGCGACTTTCGACTGCACTTTGTGAAGCTGTGTTTAAATTTCTGTGCGTTTATTTTGACAAGCTGAAGGCAGATCAAATAATGGCTCAACAGCCGATTTCAGATCAGAATTAGAAAGTTCACAGGAAAATAATCATACTCCGTGTGAATTTGAAATGATTCAAGGAATGAGACGAGACAAAACGATTCTGCATTCAATTACGGAGCAGCCAATGTATAGTACGTTCGGAATAAAATGTTAGTTGACGGTTCAATTGCCTATACTTGCAAAGAAAAAAAGTGCAAGGCACGTCTTTTTGTGAAAGACAATTTGTGTTTCTTCTCCCACCCATTTTATGGGCACTTGCATGGAAACAAAGAGCAAGAAATTTCTGAATTGAAGTTACTTTCTCAAATTAAAAACAAATGTGCAAAGCCATCAGGTTCACAAACCACATCGCAAGTATCAGAAGTAAGAGAAATATTCGATGATGCCGTAATAAAGTAAGTGATAAGAGTAAATAAGCATCGTCTCAACTTGTTGCAAATACGAAACAGCAACATTCCTAAGCCACCAACAAACGTTCACGAAGTGATTGAGGCATACAAAAACCCAACTGTTGTTGAAAATTATAGCCTCACGAAACATGCGAACGCAAACTTCGAATTTTACAAGGGGTCATTTGAATGCGATGATTTTTCGTACAGCTATTTTGCATCGGACCATGTTATAATGAATATTCAAAACAACATTCCTGAAGAGCAACGTGATTTTCTTATGGATGCAACATTTAAAATTTGCCCGTTGGGTCAATTTTACCAGTTTCTGATTATTTATGTAGCATTTTGTGACCAGGTAAATTAAAAATGTTACCTACAAGGTGGCGCAAAAGAAGTCACCCTATTGGAAGATGCTCTAATGGCCGCCAATGTCAAATCTGTTTTGACATTTGTGGACTAGACAGATACAGAATACAAGTGAATAAGCCATGGAGCGATACACTCCCCAAGAACGCAGAATAATTGTAATAATGTAATAATAATAACCGCTTTATCTCTCGTTTTTGATATTTGCACTGGCCGGCCAGATCACCCGAATTAACCATTCCAGACTTCTTTTAATGGGGTTTTTTTAAAGTCGCAGGTTCACGTCAACAAGCCGCAAACTCTTGAAGCCCTTAAGGAAAATATTCGCCAGGAATGCGAGAACCTGTCGCCCGAAGTTCTGGCAAAAGTGATGGAAAATGTCATAAAACGGGCGTATGGTCATGAGCTCTGGCAGCGAACACTTGGCCGATGTCATCTTCTCGCCTAAACCAATAAAATTCTTAAGGTTCGAATAAACATAATCAAAAAACAGAATCAAAATTTTTCATTTAGAAAAAAAATGAGAGCCAAACCACATCGGATGACTTCTTTTGCGCCACCCTGTATTTTGATTAGCAGTTTTTTTTAATTTATTGAATTTTTCCAACAGGCAATTCCTTTTATCTACGTTATAATGTCAAGAAAAACAGAAAAGTGTTACGTGCATTTATTTCAAACCTTGAAAGAAATTTTTTCATTGAATGGAAATTCTGTGATGACGGATTTTGAAACAGCAATGCGAAATGCCATTCGCATTGTATATCCAAATCTAAAGAGGTACACGTGTTGGTTTCATTTCTGTCAAGCAGCAAAGCGCAAAGCCAGCCAGCTTTTGAATATTGCGCATCACATTCAATCGAACGAGAACATCAAAAGTGCATATTATAAATTGCTATGTCTCCCGCTACTACCGGCTTCTGAAATTATTCCATGTTTCCAAATGGTCAAATCTCAAGTGACTGATGAAAAGGTGTTTAAGCCCTTTGTTAAGTACTTCGAGAAGCAATGGATAATAAAGGTAAGTTTTTTTACATTAGTGCTTTTTCTATATACATATATAGTACAAATATATATTTTTGTATATTTTCACTTGTTTATACTAATTGAAAAAACAGGAGGGCCCAGAAAATATTACTGTTTACAAACTGACTACAAGGACAACTGGTTCACTTGAAGCCCAGAATGGAGTCTTGGGAAAGCGGTTGATGAAACACGGAAATTTCTTTAAGTTTGTCAGCTACTTGTTGACATACGAGTATACAAAATCTAGAGAATTTGATTTGTTGATAAAAAGTGGCGGTTCAACAGCTCCATCAAAAAAACGAGTATACAAGGTATTATTCTGATAGACCGCGGGGTCTAAATTCATTCTTTGAAATGAAAAAAGACCGCGACAAAAAAAGGAAATTAGACCGCGCGGTCTAAGTTCGTTCCTTAAAATGAAACTAGACCGCCACTTTAAAATGAATTTAGACCGCTGAAGAAAACACACGGCCTTATTTCACGCGGTCTTATTTCCATTCCCCGAATGAAACGTGCTTTCACTCTAATCAGCTTACGGCTGTTTTTGTTTATGTTTTGATTTCTCTCTTTCTCTCTCTCGCCTATAAACTGGTTCTGCATGTAGCTTTTAATTCGCCAGTGGAATTCACTTGCTTATAAATTTGCGTCAGAGGTATTCCCCTCGCTCTTAGCACAAGTTCTCAACTTACTCATCGCCAAACTTTGCGCTGAAACAGAACATTCAGTATTTTCACTTAATAGATAAAGTACCAGGGATGCTAACGCCACAACCAAACACAAATAAGTGATCAACTTGGACACATGGAATACATTGAAATTTCACATTGAAGTTTTTGAAACTATTCTAAGAGTAACTGCAAAAAAAACTAGTCGGCGGTGCTACAGTCGAGCGGTACTTGACTGTCGGAGACCCCGTACTTATTATAAAGATATCTCAAACAACAAAAACATTTTCATACTAAGACTTTATTTGGACTGATCGTTCCTATGGCAGCTATATGATATAGTAATCCGATTTCAATCCTATTTGGTCAGTATGTATGGGACCAGCTTTTATACATATTCTGTCAGTTTGGTTGAAATATCTCAAACAGCAAAAAAGTTTTCCATACTAAGACTTGGTTTTCAACTGATTGTTCCTATGGGAGCTATATGATATAGTGGTCCGATCCAAAATCTAAAACAAAGTCGATCTGCTTGCAATATAGACAAACCTACATACCAAGTTTAAAGTCTCTAGCTCTTATAGTCTCTGAGATCTAGGCGCTCTTACAGACGGACAGACGGACGGACGGACAGACGGACATGGCTATATCGACTCGGCTGTTGATGCTGATTAAGAATATATACACTTTATGGGGTCTGCCACGCCTCCTTTTGCCTATTACGCACATTTTTTTTTGTGACAAAGTTAATAGACCCCTTTACTTTTTTAAAGTACGGGGTCTAAAAATTTCAAAAATATTTTTGCGAGTATTTGCTAATAAAGAAATTTTTGCATCATTCGAACGGAAATTAAATAACCTTTCCAAATATATGTAATAAGCTATTATTTTCTTATTAGATGTCAAAATATTACATTTTTTAGGGTGTGTAAAGTGTTTCTTGACAAACCGTACATAAATATTTTTTTCGTTATTTTTTTAACATTATCATAACTGCTAACTGACTTCTTATCTGACAACATTCTTCTTAATCCAGCTCAGATGCCTGGCCACATCACAGTAGATGGCGAATCGCGACAAATCGCATCCGTCGCCCACTCGCTGAGCCAACGAGACGATTCCCCGCACCATCCAGCGATTGTTGCGCAGCACCATCAATCCACCCCCCGAGTCGCCCAAGCAAGGACCGTGTCCTTGACTATTCCCCGCGCAGAGCGTGCGAGGTGTCAGGAAGTCCCTGGCCGTGATCATTCCCCGCAGACAGTCCTCTCTGGAGACGGGCCTCACATCGACTTTCATGGGCAAACTCGTTGGCTGTGGGCTTTTGCCATTGTATCCCCAACCGGCGACGACCATCGTTTCGCTGTTATCGATGCCCAGCGAGGTGCTGCTGCTCCAAAGGCAAATGGGACGCACGTAGGTTGAGTACGTCACGTGCTCGGTGAGCACCAAGAGACCCACGTCCGAGTCGGGAGAGAGGTTGCCGTTGAAATCCGGATGCGTCTTCACACTCTCCACGGCCATCAATGTGGCATCCTTCTCCGGATGGAACGTCAGATCATGTCGGCCCACATAGACCCTCAGCTGAGCCGGAGTCAATCCATAGATGCAATGTGCCGCCGTTATCACTGTGCGTCCCGAGATCAACGTGGACACGCATTGGTAGGCCAACTCTGTCGTTGAGGGATCTAAGCTGGTGTCGTGATAAAGGGCCGCCAGCCACGGGTACTGGCCTCTCGATACGCTTTGTCCCCCAATCTGCAACTCACTGAATCCCTCCACTCCACACTCCGCTGCTTCTGGCTCTTGACGCGATTCAACGATTATTAAAGGCTTCTTGGGGCTTCTCGCCGAATTAAAATAATTAATATTTCCGCCGGAATGTGAGGATTCCGCGGGCAAACTCTCTTTCCAGTCGGTCCTGGGCGAATCAAGAGTTTTGTAACTGTTGAATGACGCAGTTTCGAGGTATGGTTCTGGCGCAGCGTAAAAAACTCCCGAGCTAGATGCGAGAGACATGCGCATCTGACGAGTCGCTGATGAACTGGACGCTTCATGAAAAAATTGAAAAACAAGTAGGATCGGTATAATTGAGAACCCAAAAATGAGATACCCCTTACACAATTTCCATATGTAATTAATCTTCTACGGCATAAAAAATACTGCATACATTTAGGCGCTGGCGTTGCTAATCAACTTTAGCCAGCCATAACTATAGTTATATTCATCCGAGCTCTTTGCGGTTGATCAGAATAAGAAGTTTTAATGAAATATAATTTTCAGCACCAAAAAGAACGTTCTACCTTTAAAACTGTGGGTGCTATTATCGATTTTCGCCAATTTTTTTAGGGCTGAAATTTGATTGCTTTAACTCTTTTAAGCGTTCATACAGACAGAATGAATAGTAATACACTCTTGAAGAGTATAATAAGTTGTCTGTTCGTAATGGGAATATAGAAACTGTTTTGCTATACAAGCAAACAAGTTACGGCAGCAATTGCAAATTCAATTGAATCGTAAATGAATACGGATGCTTGAAACAATTAATTTATTCAGAAGCAGAAACAAAAACTAGAATATGCGATGAGCACGTTCTTACTTACATGTTTTCTTACAAGAGCTAGTTGTGCAGATTTCTTGGCCATTGATTTCGATCAGTGTGATCTTTGGAAGCACATCTTTAAAGTCATCGAAGTGCACAAGAACCTCACCACTTCCGCGTCCATTCCTGCGCTGCAGAACCGACGCCGGATACGGCTCCAGGTGACTCACAGTGCCTGGCTACAAATAAAAAAAAGATACACATCAAATTGACAATGAAATGATAACGACTTTGGATTAACTTACATTATTTTCGGCAAGCCAGCAAAATTCCACTTTCCAGTCAACATCATGGACTTGGGAATCTGTCAAATTGGGTGAAATATGTCCAATCCAATGATCTCTCATCCACTCGTACTGAAAGATGATGCTGCAACCATTTGTTGGAAAACGCTGTGGCACGACGAACTGTAGACAAAGTCCAAACAGGGCTAGGATTAGAATCTGTAAGTTGGCCATCAGAACTCAGAACCGACAACTGTCGCTGATAGCGTTCAGGCGAGAACTAAACTCAGTTGATTGGCAATCAACAATCGACGTTTTGTAAATAACCAGATTGATTTGCATAGATGGGGACAGGTTTTCGTATGGGGTTTGCCCCATTCTCTCTTTTGCCTAGGTAATGCAAGATCGCAGATAGATAGAATGCATCTCCGACCCCATCTGCCCCTGCAAATCCAAGCAAAATAACACTAGCCAGGAGTCGCCAGAAGTCGCAAATGCTGCTCAAAGCATTAAAGATGTCTGTCAAACAGCTGGTATTTATTTATAGAAATTGCAGTAGATGTATTCGTCTCTCTCTTACCACAATCTCTCACCTTTCTCATTGGTTCTTATCGCTAATTCAAAATACTGCCATTGCCTGAAAGAGAACTTTGCGCGTTCGTTTATTAGATGAAAAGTTAAAGATCCTATCGCTTTGACAAGGCTGCTTTTAATATGCCAAAAGCAAAAGTATATTGAGAATTATGTCAGTTGTATGGAAGCAAGGTATTCGTACATACATATGTACGTATATAAGTATATATGTGTACTTGTTTAAGTAGCAAAAACTTTTAAACAACAATAAACGCACACAAACTCAATTTTTAGCTAAAGCAGCAGCAATTTCTCCTTCTTCTTATTCTCTTTCTCCTTCTTCTTCTACTTCCTTGTTCATTCCCCACAATTGCCGCATTGTTGTTTTGGCTTGGAGGGTTTCCTTTTTTCACAGCAACTTTTATAATCAGTTTCAAGTTTGTTAAGCTTTTGTGGTAATTTGTTGGGGATTTGCGCGTAAATTTTATTCGTTTTGCCAAATACTCATAACTGAATGAAATACGAGCATGAACTGTTTGTTGGCCAAGTTAAGCAGAGAGGAGAAGGAGGAGGAGGCTAATGGCCAAGACAGCCAACGTTTGACACTTCTGACAGCCCGTATTGAGACATTCATATCCGACCAATTTGACTGCAACTCATGCTGATTTGCTTCCGCAGCAAACAGTTGCAAACAGTTGCAACCTGTTGCCCCTCCCTCCCTCCGTTTCTACCTCCCTCATCCTGTCCCCTTGAGTGGCAGGAAGTGCATGTTCGTTGCAAATTGAACGCATTTCGCATTGACTGGCATTGAGGCGTTATGGCAGACATTAATTGGAGGGCATTAGGCAGCGAAAAACCTTAGATGAACTTGGCCAATTTGCTGTCAATTGCAAGGCTAATACACAGTGCGAAAAGATCGAGTATTTCATTTATTTTATCTTTTTATTTTTTAAAATTTACCCTTGACACTTTTTTAATAAATTCTTTTGACTTTTTATCTGATGCTTCATCATAATTATATAATGAAGAATCACAGATGCTTAATTTGAGTTTATTTGACTCTTTCGTTCTGTGTAAAATCTCGAAGTCGTAACAATTCTTTTTATTTTTTTCTTGTCGTAACTTGGCTAACAATTTACATAAGGCGCAAAATTTTGTAAGTATCGCAAGTGCAAATACCACGATAACGTGAAAATATGAAAACAAACGCATCGGCACAGTTTTTGAAGAGGTCGCGACTCTGAGCCTCCTTGAGGCCAGTGCGGAGGGAGCTCTGCAGTTCCTGGTGCCAAGTGTTGAGAGCATTCTCCTCGATTAACATGGTCTGGAAGACATTCAGCAGCTGGACATGCCGCTCGACACGGGGACAGCGGACGAGCACCAGCATTTGCACATAGGGTCGAAATTTGATCCAGCGCTTGAAGTCCTCCACACAGATCTCGGTGCTGGCATCAATCAGCATCAGCTTGCAGTTGTAGTGATAGATGGCCTCCAGAATCTCTCGCTCCATGGGGCAGCTGAATGCGGCTCGCAGCTCAGGAGTCAGCATAAAGCCCAATTCGTGCGAGGGCGTTTGCATAGTCCAGGGATACTTGCGATTGGCAAAGTCATAGGCCAGTTTCTGGCGACGTTCGCCTTGCTTGCGCAGATGCTTCACCTCCTTGTCCACCCGCCGAATGCCCTTTAAGTTGGAGTTAGGGTTGTTCAATAAAAATCTATTCTTTTCTCAGATATAATATATTTGGGCGATATCTCTATCCGAGGATATTATCAATATCTATTTAATTTATGATAAATTAACAGTCAATTACCTGAAGCTTAATCACATTTAATTCAAAGACACGCATAGATAATGATATTTTCGATAATTTCGATATTTTATGTGAAAATATCAAGCAAAAGTAATCAAAATGCTATCAATAACTTGAAGTTGAAACACATTTAATGAGACTGGCGAAAGTCGTTTACACTGAGAGTATTTTGAAGTCATAGTGTCAAACTGCTTATTTTACTTCTATTATAAATGAAACCAAAAATATGGGCAAATGCATAAAATTGATCGAAAAATTAGTGCAGCAAAGACAATGATGCTCGTGCGAGTAAATCAAAGCATTAGCCGGACATTGGCGGCTTGATGCTAAATTGTTCAATAATGTGTTATAGGAATGACCCATATATGCTTGTGGCCAACATTCCCTTTGCCGTTTTGAAGTCGCCCCTAATTATGTTGCGTTTAATGTTTTTTTTTTATAGAAAACAAATATTACTTATCACAAATAAACCAACCAGAATTTTAAAGTCTGCATAGGGCATCCTGGCGGATATTTTGCATGAGGAGGAACAAAGAACATCAATAATTTTTTTTAATTATATTGCTTTATTTTAATATGCCCGGAGTTCCATAAGTTTAATGGTTTCGCCAGTCTTCTTGAGCATTTATGCATATAGTACACATTTTTTAAATTCGAGCCGTCAGACTTTTTGTGGTGGTAAATCGATTTTTTTTATCAATTTTAGACAGAGTTGTCACTTTTTGGGTCAAAAGTAGGCCGGTAATGACGCCGTTATTGATACTGGGACGCCGTAGAGCCTTTATATTTGAACCTAACTGTCAAATTTTTGTATGGTAAAGGCCAACTTGCGGGCTTTATAATATTGTTTTCATGTCAACATATCATCTATATCCATTTTATTTTTTTAAATATCAATACGCCTACCTGAGAGCCGCACTTCTCATAGTCCCCAAGAGCAGCTGCAGTCTGTAGCTCGGCGGCTTTATTCTCCGCCCTTTCGGCCTCCTCCTCGGACTCGGCCTGTCTTTTGGCTGCCCCACAGCAGAGCAGATCCTGTGGCGTCTCGTAGCCTGGATATCCCACCTTGCTTAACATCGAATGCCAATGGAGTTGATCAAATGTTTGGCGTGGTACAAAATATTCGGCAGATTCACTTTCCAGTTGGCACGGATTCTCATTGAGTATCAGCGGCCACAGTGTGTCGAAAAAGGAACTGTCCACAGGATTATCACCCGCTTTTCTGTTACCTTCGTCCTCACAGTCCATGTTGCGGCCTTTTGCTGTGTACTTTGAATTTCAATTATACGAATTTGGTGCTTTGTGACAGCAGTAAATGCTCGTTTTGTCTAACTGACAAACAATTCGTTCATTCGTATGTGCGTGTTTTTCCCATTCCCCAACATTGAGTATTTATCGGGGCAACGAGGCGTATGCGCAACAATTTCATTTTATTATCAGCGCATAAATCAGCTGCTGACTCGCATTCGCATTTTCTCTCTGGACATTTGTTTATATTTCCATCAAATTTATGCTCGTTCACAGCCATAACAACAACAACAACAAAAAGAACAACAACAATTTGCGTAAATTTTATGTCATTTGCTTCTTAGGTAGCCGAGTCCTTGATTTCATGAAACTCTGTTGCCACTGCAATGTGTCCACGATGAGGCGCAGTGGGCGTGGCTGTCTTAGCCAACAACAACAAAAAAGAACTCTCTATGTTTGTTTCTTTTTTTTTTGTTTTGTTTTGTTTTGTTTTCTGCCTGGGCTCATTAGCTTTTATGACTTTGATTTTATTGCCGCAGCTCAAAGCAGAGTGATGCTGAGATATGAAGGTCGATAGATGTGGAACATGCAATTTACTTTCATTTGAAGATTGTCACAAGTGAATAACCTACTTTGTGTTGGAAGAAGTTGTAATACTCTAGCAGACTTAGTATCAAAAACGAATGAAGATAGTTCAAAAGTTTTGAATAAAAACATATTTATTTATTTAGACTTAACAACATGAAATTAAAAAGAAAAGTCATAAGATTAAATTTATTATAATAATTATCATTATATCCACATCATATTAAACTAGTCAGTAATGATAATATTTAAATACAAAATAATAACAATAATAATCTAGAAATCATTTGCATGATTTATAATTTGATTTTGATGATTTTAAATGACTATTTCAATACATGTTTTTTATTGTATATATATTTCCGCCGTTAATTATGCCGTGCACACACACATAGATACGTATTACAAAAACTCCGCAAAGGGCATTCAAACATGTGTTGCATGCCACGGGGCGTATACGCTCTGAGAGACATTACGTATACGCCGCATGTGTGCCATAAATTTGGCTAAATCAATTGTGCGTGCTACTTTTAACGCGCTTGGCTGACTAACTGGCACGCCCACTGCTACGCCCACCTGCTGGCCACAAATCGAATTCAAAATCAAACCCAAAACTCTTATATTATAACCCTCATTTTTTTGTATTTTCTTTCATTTTTTTCGTTCTTTGTTTTTTGTGCTCTTTTTTGAAGGTAGCCTAGAAATTTATGTGTGAACAATTATTTCAAGTTCGCCGCCGCCGTTGCAAAATGTTAGGAATAAAATGTAGTGACGAATGCTTATTTTACGCTTCAGTTTTCCACAACTTATTGCAAATGTGATTTTCGTACACACAACTCGACTTGGGAAACATTTATTTTTTCTTTTGCAGCGCGACGGTGTGAAAATTTGATTTGTGCCTCGAGGCAGAAACAGAAGAAGAAGCTGCCGTTTTAATTTAATTCGGTTTTGGGTTCGGCTTTACCGACATGTGCAATGTAAGATTTATGGCAGACCGTTTACCAATAAAGCACCGGCTGCTCTCGAAGGTTGTCCTGATGGAATGAAATAGAATGGAGAAGGAGAAGGGAAATCGAAATTAATTTCATTGGAAATGCGTAGCGAGAGTGATATGACCGACCACACTTAAAGTTCTAGTAGAAATTGACAATAGCTCCCCCCTATTTAAGAACATTTCAAATTGCCTGGAACAACATTTCTGTGAGCTATTAAAATGCGACAGCAACAAGAAAATTCGCGACATTCGCCTGCTGGCAGAAATGCCAGTCAGCCAAAGAATGTATAAAAATTTATCTCTGTATTTATTGTGCTTTATTGGGGCACTCAAAAAGCATAAGGAGTATGGGAGCAGTAGAAGAAAGAAAATAAAAATAAAAACAGATGCCAAAACAAGCGGCAGGCAAACAAAATGCAAAGACAAGTAAGATCCATATTGACATAAAAGCCAATCATTTTAAAATAGCTTTAAGCAGAGGCGGCGACCAGCGAGTAAAACATCAAAAGCTGCTTTTTAAAAAAAGAGAAACAGAGAAACAAAAACACAACGAGACTCTGTCAAATTTAAGAACCGCTCGCACTGCGGAAAGTCGGAAAAACCCACGATTGACTCTGTGTGTGTGTGTATGTGTGTCGGGAAAATGTTTATTCAGTTATGCCATTCGAGTGCCCGAAAAAAAGACAGTGGCAACCACTGCAAAGCTACTCGTGGAAATACAAATTTCTGATGCAGTCACCGTCAAAATATTATGCACTTTGATCCCTGCCTGGCATTGGTCGCCTTTTTTCCGCTTTTCCACTTTTCCGCATTGTGCATACAAAATCAAAGCAAACCATGTTGGGTGCAAGTTTGGAGCGCAAGTTCATTGCAAATGCATTATAGTCTTAGTCAAAGTCAAAGATACTACTATGTAGTAGAGCTCTGTGTAATCAATCGAATTATCGTTAAAGTGTAAGGCACAAGATTGATGTGCTCGACGCCTCCATCAATCATCGATGGATCCAAGTGCATTGCTCCAAGTGAAGCTGATAAATCAAAATTTAGCCTTCTAGTCAACTGAGCCACATGTGAGTAGATCTGTCTGACCAAAATTCAAAGCAGACCAACAAAAATAAATTTTCAATAGCATTTAAAGTTTAAGGGAAAGGCGAGCTTAGTTGTTGATTTGCAGAAGCTTAGCTAAGTATCTAATCATATTTCTAATTTTAAAAAGATAACTCATAATCATGTCTACTTATTTAAAAAATCCTTTTGGTTAGTTGCTCAACTGAATAAACAAAGTTTTTACAATAATAAGCTCTAGGATGAAATACGTGAATACATTTTCTTGACTCACTCAGATTGTTTTTTTTTCATTTATAAAGAAATATAAATATATTCTAAATCCATTTTCTTTCTAGTAGAAAGTTTCTAAACATAAATACATTCGCCTACAGTTCAGCTACAGTTTTTTTAGGTATTTAGTAGTAATTGATAAGCAATTAGAGAGATTAAAATTTCAGTTTCAGTTTCAAAAGGATTAAAAGCAACGCCCAACAAATTCATCATTTTAATGACATTTAAAAGGATTTAAAAGGTACATGCACATGTGTGTGTTTGTTTTATGCCCATTTGCATTTTAGTTTCCAAAAATAAATTCAACATTTAAATGCCATTTAAGGATTTATTTATTATTATTTCACATAGAATGAAGAACATTGACAGAGTAAAGTCTTGTCGAAGCATCTCTCGTCACTCGAGTATCTGCAATATTCAAAGGTAAATATTTGATGTTTGTTTAGCAGAGCATAAAAATAGCTCGGTTTATGCCAGAGAGATAGAGGGAGGGAGAGAGAAAGAGAGAGAATGCGAAATGCATTCAACTTTAGCAGTCACACATGAAAAGAACTCAATCAAAGTGAATGCATCTGGAGAAGTTGGGTGGTTCAAAGGTTACACACAAATTCAAGGTAACAAATGAAGCCGCACTCAGTCAACGGGCCAATCTAGCACAAAGGCGGCTAAAAGGTGCGTCGTGGTTAATATACCGTATGCAACATAGTTAGACGGACTAAACAGATTTGCCAAGTTGTGTTTATATTGTGAAGTGTATTTTTAACTCGTATAGATTTAATTCGTGTGCAACTTTAGCTTGCAACACAGGCAAACTTTCTTATACGGCATTTTCACGCATGTTTTGGCAAGTTAAAGTAATTTCAGGCGAATAGAAGAACTGATTGACTGACTGACGGACTTTCAATAATGAATGACTGCAGATAAGACTCAGCTGCATACTTGCTGGCACTTTGCGGTTAAAGTTTTGCTGCTTTTGCCACCTGCTCTTGATATACTCGTATCAATTATCGTTGCAAGTATTTCAACAGCTGAACAATGGGAAAAATTCAGGATATTTTGGCATAAATTAAATTTCTTGGTTGTACAGCTTTTGGAAGTAGTTTCGATTTTTATTATTTTGTAAAGCCAACAGCAAACTCAAATTTAAAGGTAAATGACAAAACCAAAAAAAAATATAAACAACATTGTATAATTGTTTATAAATTAAAAATATTTGTCAATAAACATATAAATCAAGCGATATAACTATAGTGAAATATTTTTAGGATCGATAATATAAATTAAAATTATACTCACTTGCTTATAATAGTGTACAACAATAAAAGCATCCACTTTTCTAGCATTAAGTTCGATAGAAACGAGCTAGTAAAATATTATAAATAGCAAAAGCAGGAAATCAAAAACAGCACATACAAATTTTAAATAAATAACAAAGTTGTGGAGGCTTTTTTAAATTATGATATTCTAAATTAGATCATAGATATTTTTTGAGTTTATGTCAAAATTTAAGACTTTTCCCATAGTGAGCTGTTTAATTTCCAGATGATTATCTGCGAGTCTGGAATCCAAAGGGAAACGTTAGCCCTTCAAGTATCGGTACAATTGCTTTTTGCTCTCACTGTCAGAAGTCAGCTGGCTGTGAAGTGCACTGATGTTGCCAAGGGAGCGCTTAACTTAATGCCAACGGCATGTTGGCTCAAATGAGCCTCATTATCGTCTGTTTGTATTGGGCTTTGGCTTTGGCATCGGCTTTGGCTTTGGCTTTGGTTGCATGGTGAGCCTGATGTTAAAGTAGCCGCAAGCTGAGATGATTGCACAAACAGTTGCAGCTCTTGACGAGGCTCTAATAGCCCCAATGGCCCCAAATGACCAGTCCGTCGTTTGCCCGTTGATGACTCCGATTCAGTGCAGAAATTGAATTAACTTTCAATTAATTAAATTCAATTAATTTCTTTCAACTTCTATTCATTTAGTTCGGCAATTATTTATATTGATTGCATGCATTTCATATTAAAAATTCATTTTTTTCCCCTTCAATTCATAACAACAATTCACGCCTGTCGATTATTTAAAAACAAATTTCACTTGTCTATTTTTCAGTCCATTTTTTCGCTGTTCATATGCATTTTTTCGTCTGTTGTCAATTTGTGAAAGGTTGCCACATATGGTGGCAAGGGGCAAGGGGGCGTGTTGTCGTTGTCGTTGCTCGGAAATCAATATTTAAACAGTGTACGCTCGTTTAGTCCTTGCTGCGTTGCGAGCTGAGTTGAGTTGAGTCAGTGAACGTTTAAAAATAAAATCCAAACTCATTCAACTCGTTCAACGACTCAATAAATGTTGCAAATGTGCTCGTTGTCGCTGCGGTTGCTTATTTCTCTCTCTCTCTGGCTCTACCATTTTATTTATACATATAGAGATAGAGCGAGAAAGAGGTAGAAAGAAGATGGAGGGAGATGGAGAAGGAGAGCATGTCCTGCATGCTGTGCTCGAGAGTGTAACAAATTTCGTTTTAGTTTCAGTTTCAGTTTCAGCAAAAGCAACAGCAACATTTCAAACGCTATTTATCTTTATTTCTTTCTCTCTTTCTCTCTCCGTTTGGCTCCTCTCATTTCTCACTGATACTGATGTTTGTTATTTGCTAACCGAAATGATATATACGTACATTGTTGCCCACAGTTATCATTAGTCATGCTTTGTTTCACACACACACACACACACACACACAACACACCCACACACCCACACATAAAGTCCAACGGTGCGTATGCTTGATATGCCAGAGAAATTGCCTTGACTTGGCCGTTTAACTCGCTTATCGATTAGTTTCGTCAAAACTTTTTGCATCAACATTTCTGCCATATTTCTAACGAAATTTTAGGTTTTATTAAAACTCAGCGAACTCTTCAGTTAATTACCTAAAATTTGAGTTCTTCAAGTGCTTCAGCTGAAATAGCAACAACTTTTCAAACATCGACAAAGTTTCTGCCAAATAGGCAAACTCAATAGCGCTAAACGTTTTTATTAGCCAAGACCCTGAGGCAAATGTCGAGTTCGCGTCCCACCTCCTTCAAGAATTGCACTTGACGCAAGTCGCAAATAATTTTCCAATTTTACAGCTTTATGCTGCAAATTAGGGATGTAAAAATACAGCGAAATATCGATGAATTGCAAGATATTTTAATCGTATTTAATATTGAATTCAATAACTCGATACAATTCGAAAATCGCAGATCTTGTCTTTCAACACGATTAAATATTCTCAGCTTTGTTGTGAAAAATTTAAGCCTCTTAGCTCTAACCGTTTGGGCTAAGCAAACAGCAAGTGAAGAACCCACATTTTATTGGATGAATCGATGAATCTGTGTTATTTTCCTGACGAATCGGCAATATTAAAACTCAATGTTCACTTTGGATTTACATCACTGGCACAAATTCAAAGTCAAGCGGCCCGTCGACGGGCCATAATCACAATCTATTAGCGTCAACCCAAGTCGAGCCCTACTCAATGCCTGCCATATGCCATAATTGACACAAAATGTCCCTGAGCGCGCATATTTACGCACCTAATCAATATGGTCACTGAGTGGCAGAGACTGTCTGGCAGTCTGTTTAGGCCAAATACCGCGCTGAGTTTACTCCCAAGGTAACTTTTCATAAATTATTTGCCGACTTAATTAGGCGCACTGCGCGTCTTAGCCAAGTTCAGTTAAGTTGGCCCAAAAGCATCTCAAAATTCACGCGAGTTTGCAAAAGTTTCGCATTAAACTTTTGTCAATATTGACAGAGTCTTAAAATCTGTTGATGAAATGAAGTTTGGCTTAAAACCGCAGACAACACAAACAGCCAAGTTTAATAATAATAACCCGAAGCAGAAGGTCTGACAAATGTTGGCCAAAATTTAAATCAGATTAAATGCTTGCACTTGTATTTAAAACTTAACTATTTAATTACTGTTAGATTTACGATATTTTGAAAAATATATACACATTAATCCATGAAAATGCATAAGGAAGAAGCTTGGCAAACCATTTTTTGTTTAATAGATTTAACATCTGCTACGTTAATTAAATGTTTTAATTTATAAGGATACTTAAAAACTTACCAGTAAATTATATTGATATTAATATTAGGCTCTACAGTTAAAAAACCAGAAAAAGCCAGCTGGATAGTTACATTTAATACTCTACTTAATTTTCAAACTGTTAACTACAAATTGAGTGCGAATCCAATAAAGCGAACCTTTGACATTTTGTACCACACATACAATATTTACTGGCAAATTGGCACAGCAAATGCCCACAGTTAGGCCTGAAGTCAGAATTTAAAATGTACGCACAAGTATGCTAATTGAATGATTTACAAACTATTGTAACGGAGTTGTTCAAGGGCAAACATCCGAACCCAGAATAATCCCTAAAACATCACTGAAAAATCTACAACTCAAATGGAATATTCAGTTGTTAACCAAATCGATGATGGCCAGCCTGAGAGTCCCTTTTAACCGATTGAAACAATAAACTGAAAGGGAAGTTGAGTTGAGGTATCTGCTTTAAGTTGAGCCGATCACTTTATGCCCACAACTCCATTTGATTGATGAGATTTGTGTGCTTAGAATTGTATTTTATTTTATTTCATTTCACTTTATTCAGAAGTATTTTCCACAGTTGTCGCTCTCCCTTTTTTTATTTTCTGATCCCCTGCAAAATAAGCAAACAAAAACATTTAAAGCGGCTCAAGGGCAATTCCTTTATTCCTTTTTCGTGTCGTCTCTTTTATATAATGTATATATGAGAGCAAATCAAGTGGATTTACTGTCAGAGTACGCAATTTAAGCTTTATCTTGAAGTCATTGTCATTGTCATTTTTAATTGGCTCGTTTTGTGTGCCTTAAAATGAAACTCGAACAGGTTGAGTGGCATTAATTAGTCGGCTCTAAAACGTCGAGCATTTCTCAGGAGAAAGCACACACCTGACAGTGCAGCAGTCATCAGTCATCAGTCATTTCACATTCTCAGTCATGCAAACAGTCGACATATGCAAAGAGTCCATCTTCAGAATCTGTTCAGTTCAGCTCAGCCCAGATCTGCCCAGTTCTTTTGCTTGAATCCCAAGTGCACCAAGTCAGAGGTATCAGCTAGACATCCGCATTACACTACGTTCTTTTCATGGAAATATTCACTGCGCGGCTTTTTCTTCAATGCCCGTCAATGGTGCGTATGAGCATTGTTTCAATCTTAAACTGCAGTCGACAACATGATTCCTAACTATCTACTGTATCTCTCTATCTTCACTTTTAAACTAGTTTTAAGTTGACCTAATAAAATAAATATATTTATAGTTTTTCCGATTTATTGAATCTTTGCGATTTAAAATTTTATATTGAATAATTGGTATAAAAATTAAACTACAGTTTGGATTACAATTATTATAGTTTGCCTTTCTATTAAATCTCTCAAGAATTTTTTTTGTTGCTAGCGATTTGTAGAACAGACCTGAATGTGTTGACGGCTCTTAGTGTAGTGTAATTTTGAGGGCTCCATTGCCAATTGCCTGTGCAATGAGACAAATTTTCACTAAGATGTTGACTTTGCTCCAAGACACACTCATACACCCACATACCTGCACACACACACATATAAGACAGCATTTTGCTGTTGAAATTAATTTTCTTGCACTCATTTGTTCTCACGTCAACGCCGTCGTCGTCCCCTTTGTTCTTTGTCCTTGTCAGCCTGCCTGTCTTGAGCTTTGGCTTGAGCTCCCTCTCTCTCATCTCATTGTTTGTCCACGCTTCAAATTACAATTTCGCATAATATTTTTCGCCTTTTCTGCTGTTGCTGTTGCTCATATTTATTGCATTGTCATGCAACCTGCAAGAAGAACGCTGCAAATTAATTTGTCCCTACTTTAATCAACAGCACTTTTAAAATACTCGCTCTCTTATGGAAACTAGTGGGGAGTGCTTGACTATGAGTTATTTTAAACAAGAGAATAATATGTATAGCTTAGATTATTTTGATATTACTTTTTAATTTACATAGCTTAAAATTAATACTGTATTGACAAAATCAAATTTGAATGAGAATCCTATTGAGTTTTAATTTCTTGTTAGTTTCTTTTATTCAACATCATTTTAAATTTAAAAATTTGTTTGACATTAACTAAATGTATAAGTCTTAACCAAATCGACTTAAACTTTGTTACTGATTCCTCAGTCTACCCATTAGTAGTTTGTACAGGGTATAAAGAAACTTTTGATGAGTATAAAGACTGTATTCACGCTGCTTGAATTGTTGAAAGAAAACTTGAGATAAAAAGAACGTTGAAGTGCAGTTTTTTTCCTAGTCTCTACTCAAGTTCCGTTCGTACTTCGAGGAACAGATGATGTTTTCATAATGGAAGCGCATAAAACTGCAAATTAAATGCGTAAATAAGAAATAAGCTAATAGCTTTAATGCCACATGCAACATGCAACATGCCACATCCCAGTTGCAATTGCCATTCGGTGACACTAAGGCGCATTTAATGTTTAGGAAACAGCAACAAACACATAACATCAACTGTCGCAGAAACACTACTTGGCACTATGGATAGCAAAGGTTTACTTTGAAATTCATTTCTTATTGACAAGTATGTATATAATGTCGCATATCTAATCTAAGTATATTTAAAATGAGCCTAAAATTAAAGGAACATTTTATAAATAATCTGGTTTCGTTTTAGAGTTATTAATTGATTTCAAAAATGTGGGCAATGCTTCCATAGTGCAGCAGCATGAGGTTAATGCAAGTTCTACGACATTTTGACCTGAAAAATATTATAAAATATAAAATGGCTACCAGACTGTTGCTCTTGTGTTGTTGCTCTTATTGCTGTTGCTGCTGCTGTTGTTGTTGTTGCTGTTGTTGTTGCTGTTATTGTTGTTGTGGTCTCTCCAGCTGCGGCAGCAACAGCCTGACAGACAGTGTGCTTCAAATAGTGGCATAGTAAAATATTTACTTTGGCAACGGCTGCAACGACGACGACGACGACGACAAGTGGGTCGAGAGACTGAACGTTTTAGGGTTGTGGCCAAGCAGGGTTGCCAGCGCTGCTCAGCAAAATGAAAAGCAAAAGCAAAAGCCGGGCAAGCAGAAAAAATTCATTAAAAGGGATAACGACTCACATAGTTTGTTGCGGTCGTTGCCGTCATGTGTGTGTGTGTGTGCGTGTGTATGGTTGTATCTGTGTGTGTTAAAGGATTAAGGACTTTTGGTAGCATTTTTTAGTGAAATTTAATTACAAATTATGTGAAGCGGCAAAGCAGTTAGACAGTGGACTATTCGGCTTTATGTCGACCAACAAAAATGGCTTAAGCAGCTTTAAGCTGCCTGTCTGCCTGTCTATCTCCCTCTCTCTCTCTTTCTCTTTCCGTTTTTATATCTGTGCAACTGTCAGCTTAGCCTGACACACTCGAAATGGTCACAGGTTGAACCCAATTGCTTTGGCCTCATTGTCCACACAAAATCTGCGCCAATTAACGAGCTTTACTAATTAAAAGCCAAATATGCTTTATTTTATTAACATAATTAATTACTTAATGTTTAAATTACGACTGTTTGTCCCATTCCCATTCCCAAGCACAGAATTTTAACCACATTGAAACGTGCTTGTTTTATTTAATTATTTAAAATGCAATTACGCATGCAATCGATAGTGTTTTTACTATTTTCATTCCACATTTGCTTTAGATAATTAGTATTATTGTTTTTTCATTGTTTTACACGGGAAAACTGTCGAGAACTCTAAAACAGTTTACCTCAACTGAGTTGAATGAGAGCTCGAATTGAATGGGTAAAAGTTGAATAGAAATCAAGCAATTGTATTGAACTAAATATTGATTTGTATACGAGCTTCTTTAAGCTGCGTATACTTAATGAAAATTATTTTTAAAAAACTTATACTTCTCGGTTAGCAGAGATCGTATTGCATTATTCCATTGACGTCGCGACGTCATGATAAACCAGTTAGTAAAATATTAAATATCATTCACTGATCAAAATATTCAACTCACATAGTTGATTTCGTTTTTGTCAAGAGGGAAAGGATTTTTTAATGTGGAAATTAAACTGAGTTCATAATTCACTCGCCACGTGGCAGAGCGGAGCCGTGACTTGCCACTTGCCACATGCA
This sequence comes from Drosophila suboccidentalis, assembly GCA_037043435.1. Taxonomy (NCBI): domain Eukaryota; kingdom Metazoa; phylum Arthropoda; class Insecta; order Diptera; family Drosophilidae; genus Drosophila; species Drosophila suboccidentalis. The sequence goes on from JBAMBK010000130.1 coordinate 28,535, forward strand.
CCTGCAACTCACTCACTTGAGACTGCACTCGGAAAATGGCACGGAAAATGCTGACTAAACAGATCACCGAGTACCACAAGTGCAGCGCCAACAACAACAATTTTGTGTTTTGTGAGAGTAAACAGGAAAATTAAAGAGTACGAGAGCAATTGCAGGATTTTTAATCAGAGCACAGTTCGAGTACACTCAGAAAAAATTACCATATTCAAAATATGTTCACAGTTGAATTTCTACCGTTTTGTTCTCTTAAATTTTAAGATTGTTGTGAATTATTATTTTTGAATTAAGTATGATACGATTGGTATAAGTTTGATTTGTCATTCTTGAGCCTTAGAATTCCTAACTTATTCTAGCATCTTGGTTTTTTTCCCTGAGTGCATTCGAGGTGCTTTTGAATATAAGAGAAGGCAACTTGAGAAGCGGACAACTTAAATCAAGGCAATCAACGCTGTTGTTGATGCAACTGCAGCTAGTCTGAGTTGAGATTTTGAGTTGCACATCATTCAAGTGCTGCACGTGAAATTGTTGGCATTTGCAAGCAAAGAAAATGAGAAAAGCGAGATGGAGAGAGAGAGAGTGAGAGAATGGCACGGAACGGAGAGGAATCTCAAGGATGCCAAATACCACTTGACTTGGGTCCTTGTACAGCCAAAAGGAAATCAATTTGTGCTTTGATGTTTCACTTGAGCTCATGTCTAACTGCGATTCGAGTACCATTCGATACAGGGTGCACTTCAGGCATTATTGCCTTTGCCCAAAACTAATTCATTTATAATATTACCCATACGCCATGTGATGGCATGCAGGCAATTAAATTATGCACTGCAATCAATGCCAAAGGATGCGCCAAAGATATGCAATTAATCATATTGCACGCATCAGAAACAATAACAATCAATTTTGACCACGATTCTACACTCAGAGATAAATTTGCAATTTTAAAAACATAGATGCATTTAATGATTTGTAAAATACTTTAATTTAATTGAAAAAAGCAAAATTGTCAAAGCTAACATAAATACATAAAACCAAAAGTGAAACATACTTATAAATTACTGATTTAGTAATTTTATTGAATTATATTTAAATTAAATATATTTAATGTCATTTTTAATTATTTTGGTCAGCTTAAATTCAAATATATTCAGTATGCTAGTTAAACATTTTTCATATTCATTATTCATATCGGTTCTAGCTTGTCGGCAGTGAAGAACAATTAAATGGGCACGTTTTTCTCTGTGTATTTGCATCCTTTACCAAGTTTAAGCAGCATTTAAACAGAATCATTAACCATATTACCGTTTGCCTTTGCTGGTTGCCCAGTTACCTTGCAGTGTAATTCAATTTATTATGCAAAAGGTAACAAGTAAAGCAGGTTGTTCTTGTTATTGTTGTTGTTGTTTTTGTGTTCCTGGAGAGCACTTTAAACTGCCAGCGCATCCTGTCGTTTTCAGGACCCCGTTTTGCACTCGCTTCCTGCATTTTATTAATGTTCTGACGCTTTTAACGCATTTTTAATATGAAATTCAGTTTAACTGCGCACTAATTTGCCGAGAGTGGAGTGTGCTCTGCTTCCTGCAACTGTTATTGGCTTAAAGGAGCAATCCACTTGGACGACTCAACTTCAATAACTAACTTTTTTGTTGGAAGCACTTGAAAAGTTGCACACAAATCAAAACCATGAACATTTCATCTATCTCTCGCTCTCTCTCCCCATAAATTGCTCTGTCTATCTTTATCTTTCTATTTCCCGCTCGGTCCTTCATCGCCTCTTTTTCCCTCAATTTTGCTAATTAGACTCCCTTCAAATGTGTTTACGCAAGTTGCCGTTGCCGTTGCCGTTGCCGTTGCCGTTGCCTCTGTTTGTCCATCGAGAGTGAAAGCTGCAAAACGACCTAGAATTGTTGGCACGCCACGTGATGCAGGTGAATCTATAGTACCATTTGGCAGGCATTGCTAATTGGCAGGCACTGTTAATGGCACGCTTAGGACTTGGTCACAAGGGGAATGTGTTTTCAGCGCCAACTTGAATTATTGCTCTCCTAACACTTATTGCACGCGCTAAAGTGCAGCCAGACATTGAGTATACGCAGCGTATACGCAACGTGTGAGACAACAACAGGCGGAGCCAGCATGTGAGAAAACAACAAGAAACAACAAGAGACTTCAACTTGTATGTCCAGCGTATACACAACTTCCAAGTCAAGCAGTATACAAACACCATACGAGAGATGAAGAACACGTTGCGTATACGTAATATGTAAGTTACCTGGCGTACGCTATGTATACGCAGTCTTCGATTACTTATCCAAATTTAAGTTATAACTGAAATTATAAAAGCACCTTAGCTTAGTTTCTTTCAATTGGCAAAATATCTTTTGTAAAATTAGATACATTTTAAACCTATTTAAATCCTGATTCTAATAAAATAAATACACAGAAAGATAACAAACAAGATTAAATATATTTAGAATTAATATATTCATTATAATATATTTATTGTATTGTACATTATACAACCTAATAGCCAGGGAGCATATTCGGCGTATACGTAACATACGAGCGTTGTGCAGAGATAACAAGTATACGCAACGTATACACAACTTATATGTAGTACTTCCCATACGATAAACACATTTGACAGCTTGTTATTGCTGCTCCCCTTGGTCAGCTGAGCATCTTAAGCCACTTATTTAAGTGGTCAGCATTTACCAACACTGCATTTTCACTTAAATGAAAGCCAACAATTTCCATTAATTCTCATTTGACGTTGACTTTTCGTACACTAGACGTCTTTAAGATATGTTTTTTTGGCCAAATTAAAATAAATTAAGAACTAAGCAACTTGACAAGTGTGCGAGTAATTGAAGACGCTGGGGAACCTATTAAAGAGAAGAGTTTTTCGCCATTGAAAAAAGTGAGAAAAGCTGTAGAAATTCAAGCACCTGCTGTGAACGCATCTCAATTATGTGTAATAAATAACAAAATATGCGCACCGATAAACGAGAACGGAACAGAACGAGAGATAGAGATAGAAATACATGAAAGGAGACGGAAACAGGACTCTGGTTACGTGAGGATACGCAGTTGCCCGTTGCCTCGACATAATTAAGTGGATTTTAATGAGAATCAGGATGAGGATGAGAATGAGAATATGCGCTGCTTGAATTTGATTTTGATTTGTGGCCACTTGGGTTGGCTATTTAGATTAAGCATACGCAGCGTGGCACAAAACGCAATTCAACAATTCATAAATGTCACAATGGGCAACCAAATGAATGTAAGTATAAAACAGAGTTGACTTTGGGATACAATTCAGTTGAGTTCAGTTCAGTTTATTACAGCTACGTGACACTTCAAGACGCACTCGTTGCCGTCTTCTTCTGTTGCTTTTTCGATTTACTGCGCTTGGTTTGCTGAGACTCCGACTGGGATGGAGACTGAGACGGAGATGGAGACGGAGATGACTCCACAATGCGCTGGAATAACACTGGGTTGCCTCCCTCCAACTGGCGACTGTTGTTGTTTCTGTTGTTGTTGTTGTTGAAGTTCTCGCTGAGCACAGACCAACTGCGCTGTGATCCGGGCACGTTGAGCTTATCGAGCAGTCGACTGGCCAGCTGTGGAATCATTGGTTGCAACACAATGCCGCAAAGCCGCAGTGCATCCATTGTCATGGCGATTATTGTCTCGAGGCGTGGCGCATTCGGTGAACTGCCGGCGGCCTTTAGCTCCCAGGGCTTGGCGCACTCAAAGAAATTGTTGGTTGCATGCAGCGCTGCAATGACCGTGTCCGCCACCAAGTGGAAGTGATTGCTCTCATAGTGCTGCTCGCAGCGAGCTGTAAATGCAAAGTTCCAAATGGAAGGCATTACATTTCAGCGCACAGTGACAAAAATGTATAGATTAGCTTACACTTTTTACTTTCTTTAAATTAATTTAAATAATAATTTAAATCAAATAAAATTGTTTTAAATAAATTACGGAATATCTTAGTTACTTTCAATATTAAATATTATAAGCTAAGCCCCTTTATTTGTCCAAAAAATTTCAAAACATTTTTACTTTTAAAAATAAAATAAAATATGATCATAAACACATTTCTGTACCATACAAATTCAACAAAAAAATGTCATAGACGTGTTCCTTTTCAAGTTAATAAATATTAAATTTAATTAATTTTAAAAATATTTTAATAATATTTTAAAGCTATCTTAGCCGTGTGTTCCACTGTGCACTGTTGGCTTTCGCAAGTGCAGAGCACTTGTAGCCCGGTTATTGGCCGGAAGTATGCCAACATCTAGGCTAACTCCTTTCCAACCACTTCAACGTGGCTGGCTTGGCTTAAATATTAAAATGACTTACCCGCCAGCTGCAGCATCGCCTCCTGCATTCGCTTGGCCGCATCCAAGTCCTGCGATAACTGCGAAAAGTGCTCGGCGTGCGGTGCGGGATACAATTGTTGTGGATTCAGCGACTTGGCACAGGCGCGTGATAACAGATTGCCCAAAGTGTCCGCCAACTCCGAGTTTAGTACGCGCAGCGCTTTCACGTGACTGAAATCTGCAAAATGCGAAATAAACTTTACTCCCAAAACAAAAAATAAATGCCTGCAGCTGACAATGTCTCGCTGCTCATTAGAGCGCAATTTCCCCACGGGTTGCACAGGGCGTATGAGTGATGTTGGCTGATTGTCAGCTTGCCATTTGGCAAAACTAACATTACTGCACTTCCATTAAAAGCATTGCGACAAATACTAAATAGGATACAAATAAACTAAGCACAGTTTCTAAAAATACAACAAATGTAACTCAAATCTAAATTACTAAACAAAAGGTTTGCACACAAAAAGCAACAATAACAACAACAACTGTTTCCAGTTGCGGAAAATCGCATTCGAAAATCTGCGACAAATATTTTAAGTCGCTTAGCGGAGCAAAGGATTTAAGCAGCTTTAACTATTGCCACGCTGTCCTCACGCAGTCACTTTCTGCACTAAATATTGTAAATAGTTAAATGTCCAGCAGATGTCCAGATAAAAACACGAGTGCTGGCAAAGCGCAAGAGAGTAAACTTGTTTTTCACCAAGAAACTTATTTAGATTTACTCAACTGTGCTTTTTTAATTTACTGTAAGATTGTAGAGGGCGTCAAAGCAATGATAGTTTAAATTCAAACTTCGAGTCAAGAGAAGCTTTAATAACATACTGAACTATACTATAAATGAGATGTATAATTTTTAATTCCATCTTTAAGCTCACTTATTAATTTGATTCTTCTGACTGAGATTCGGAGATAGTTTATTAAAATTAAGATAATGAAATGCTGTTATCTAATAGGATTTACAATAATTTGGGACTAAGTTTCAGTGTGAAATATTTGTATGAAGAGTACTTCGCATTTTAACAACATAGAACGGATTCTCCGCCCAACGAGCATTTTAAAATAATAATTAAATGTCGAACAATTAGCAATGTGGCAGAAATGTTTACCTTTAATAAATGCACACACAACACACAGGACAGAGGACAGAGGACATAGGACACAGGACATGGGGAAACAGGACACAAGGCCATGGTAAAAGCGAGAGCATTAGTAACGGATCATTGCTAATTGGTATTGGCCTTGATTATCGACTGCTGATTATCTGGACAAAATGCAACCAAATTGCTGTGAGACCTCATTTATTTAAGCATGGGTCAATAATTCGGATGAAGTTGCGCCAAAAGCCAGCGAAAATAGTTTCGATATTGTGTGCGATGTGGCATGCAGCGTTAATTAAAATACATGCGAGGAAATTTGATTTTCACTGTGGCAACGAACAAAAGGCAGTGGAATTAGTGATGTAAAAATCCATCGAAACAACGATAAAATCGATTAACTATTTTATTAACTATTTTATTTTTCTTGATATTCACTAGTCTTGTTTTGTTTGCTATATTTTTCTAGCAACAAAAATTCAAGAAAAATTAAAGACAATTCGATGTTTTCATTGGTGATGTGTAAAATAAAATTTTCAACTCAATGTTTAAATAACATCAGTAATTGAAATCACACAGACAATGGTCGATAATCAATGTTGGTCAGCCAACAAATGTTTAAATGGTCGTTTAGGCCAATAATAGTTATTCCTGTCTTATTGTTGTTGCTGGTAATTAAAAATGTATCTGCATTTGCCACAAATTGCCGCTGCTGACATGCAATCACTTTGACACCTGTGTATTTTTGACACCTTTTCAAATATGCACATATGGAAAATATGCACTAATTAGTTTTGGGCCATCGAATTATTGACAGAAATCCACAAAATGCATTCATGCAAAGCACAACAACATCATCGATTACAACAACAACAATTGCTGTGGTATTGCGAGTATTCAAATAGTTTTCCATAGAACTTTCTGTGGGTTTTCACAGTTTTGGGAATTGCATTTCCATGCCAAGTGATTCTCGAGCAGCAGACGGACGGACGGACGGACAGGACAGCAGCTGTTTTGTGTCCCCAAAATAAAAAGAAAGACAAATGCATATGCAAGCAGATTACACACCCACATACCACACCCACACAGACACAACAACCTCACACACACACACACAGTCACATACAATAGCTGAGGTTTTCGACCAGAGCACCAAAAGTGTTGCCTACTTTTCCCGCACTCTTCACATCATTAATGCATTTGTGTTGTCGCTGCTGGTGCATAACTTTTTGCAGGCACTGCAGCAAAGTCAAGTTGTCGAACAACCTGAATTTGAATGCCGTGCACTCACAATCAACTCTACATACTTATGCATATATATGTACACACTATGTAGATGTGCAAAGCTAAAACTAGCGAAAAGACGCACACTGTGTCAAATGATAGACTACGTTGACACCCTATATACTAAGAAAAAAGGTTTAACTAATGGGGCATTTACACTAGTTGACAAGCTGGTCAATTTCATCTCAGTAGGCTGAAAATTTGGATGGCAACTTAGTCAATCTAGTGTAAACGGTGGTCAACTCTAAGCAAAAGTGTGTTGACTTGGTAAAAAGCACAGCCCACTGAGATGAAATTGACAAGCTTGTCAACTAGTGTAAAGGCACCATAATGAATTTAAATATTTCATACCCTTGCTTATTTAAAGTTGCTACAATTCTACTCTAAGTTTCTATTAGTTAACTCATAATTTTTATTGATTTTTGTTATTATTTGACTTTTAAGTTTCCCAGCACTCTAAGTATAAACTAATTAAATAACAAGTTTCTTACTTAGTATAAAATTATGTACTATTTAATTCTTCTTCATAATCATTTACATATAACTTCATTTTAATCTAAAGATAATGTTATAATCATTATATTTCAATGTAATGTTCCACAATCAATATAAAATGTATTTTAAAATCTTACAGATTGTAAGTCTGAAATACCCAATTGCATTGCCGGGTATTACTTAGTTCTGAAATGTACCAGAGCAAGTCTGGAATTCCATTTCCAACTGAGTGAAATTTGATTTTCAATGCATTACATTTTGATGACGTTCACATATCGACAGAAGAAGAGACAGACTGAGGCAGGGTCGGGGGGCAGGGGCAGTTGCAAGCAACATTTGGCTAAAATCAATTGCAATCAAAGTGGGCAAAAAAACAGCAGTTGGCCCGGTTGAGTGCCATTTTGCCGGCAATTATGCTGCAATGCGTTAGTTTCTAATGTAATTGCCACAAGGAGCTGCTACACGTGTTGCGACTTACAACTTGCAACCAGAGAAATCGAAATCCGGCCTTGTTGCTTTTAACGGTTTTACGTGTGATGTGCAGAAATTGAACCAGCGGAAAGGACTCGAGAGTCGAGCGCACTCGACAGTTAAATACCCGGTAGCCTTCGATTCAATGCACATTGGGCCAGAATCCCTTTTTTTTGGCATAAAGTCAAAAATTTTTGTCAAATATTACTTGAATTTGACTTAATATTTTGAAAGGGCATACATTAGGTATATCGAATCAATAAGAAAAAAAATTTTGGTGGCAACGTTGTATTTTTGCCACTCTAGCAAAGTAAGATGTTTTGTCAGCTGACTTTCAGCCGAAATTGGAGGGAAGCTTTTACTCAACTTTGCGCTTCTGCTGTGGAAAGACCAGTTATCCAAATCTTTGTTGAAAATATGGAAAATAAAGGTCAAGGTATGCCAAATATAATTATTGTTAAGTTGTTCGAAATATGTATTCAATGTTGTAGTTGTGGATTGTCTATGTTAAGTCTTATTTTAGAAAAAAACCTAACCGAAGTGGTAGTGTACCGTGGAGTAAAAACCTAATTTCTGCCACTTTCTGCCAAAAAGTAATTATGCAAATGTTTACTCTTAACTGTGATCTTAAACTTGTCATTAATACTTTTTGCAACATTTTGCATATTCTCTTTAAAAACACATGTTAAAACTGTGCATTTATGCTAGAAAATCTGATTTTTTTCAGTATTCAGATGAGGAGGGGGGTTAAAACATGGTCAAATTAAAAAATTAAAAAAGTTGTAAATTCTACTTTTGCGTGATTAGCAAACATGCGAAGAATGAAGTATTTTCCTTTATATTTAAGTTTATAAAAAAAATTTTACTTTTTTAATGAGTAGGAAAAAAGAGGGGGGTAAAGACAATGTCCAACTAAAAAACAAAAAATATTATAAATTCGACTTCAGTCTAACTAAGATTCATGCCAAATTTCAAGTCCCCATCTTTACTTTTGGATTTTATAAAAATATATTACACATATTTCTCATAGTCGGATGGGGAGGGGGAGATGAAGGCGTGGTCCAAATCCAAAAAAAAAAAATCCAAAATTCTAAATTTGTCTAACTAAAGTTCATGCAAAATTTCAAGTCTTTAGCTTTACAATTAGACTTTATGCCAAAAAAAAGGGATTCTGGCCCAATGTGCAATGATAGGAATTCAAATTCAAATTTAACATATCAAAATAAATATGTAGGTCCAGAAAGTATTATGCCCCTTTAAATTGTATTCTATTTAGTTTTTTATTTTTTTTATCTTTTTTATACACACTAAGTATTGTTGACAAATTGGATTGCCCGCAGATAAAGGGACAAAATAGAAACTTACTTGAATCTAACAAGTCTGGTTGACTTTGGCTACTTGGCTAAAAAGCAGCTTTGGTTATGGCTCTGGCCACGGCTCGCGCTGCACTTAAGTCCGGGGGGGCACATGTTTGTGGCATGTGCAACAGCATGCGGAACAACAACAACAACATCAGCAGCAGCGACAACAACAGCAATTTGTAGTAAGTTTTGCACATGTTGCGCACAGGTGCACGTGACTGTCGCAATGTTGGCCGTGCCACAGACAAATGTTGTTGTTCCACTTATTTGGCATAACATAAATAATATTTTTTGTTGCATGCCCCAAGCTCGTTTACTCGCATACGCGCTGCACCTTAAATTGCTTAAATGACTTGTCGCACTTGCCGCATTTTTTCTTCCCGCTGCGTCCTTGCCACAAAAAAAGTCTCTTGCAAATAATATTGCAGGCAAAGTTGACTGCAACACACTTCTCTCTCTCTCTCTCTCTCCCTCCCTATCTCTTTCTTGCCACACAGTGGCACTACATGGGCGTGGCAGTGGCAGCCTGACAAGTGTCGACGTCAAATATTTAAACACTTTTACACTGAACCAAAGTGCAAAGTCGCCCACAGACACAGACACAGTCAAAATGCGCTGGATTTAAGCTCGAACGCCTTTCCAGGATATAGCCAAAGGCGAGCAAGCTGTGCATATACCCCGCATTCTTTAAGCCACCATAATGGGGAATGCTGGACCAGTGACAATATGACAGAGAAATATAAAAGTCTATAAAAAATGAATTGCCAACATTTTATAATGAGTGCAATTTTTATTTATCAACTCTGTGTATATACTCTGTGTTTAAATAAAATGGGTATGCTGGACCATAACAAATAAGAGAAAATTATTTTGTTCAAGTCATACCTCTTTTGTCAAACTTATGAAAGTTGATATTTTACGATTAAATGAAACGTCTCAGAATAAAATTTTATGTGTTGTCCTATACTAACCATGGCGTAAGGAGTTTGTTCAAAGTAAAACCTTGTGATATAAATTTTGAATTTATGTATTTTATTTTAATTTGTATTTTAGCTTTTAGCTTTTTTTTCAATCTATATACAGGGTGCCTGCCTTTCGAGCAAGTGTGAATTGGGCATCGTAGGTGGTTTAATCCGTGCTTTAGAAGCTCTTAAAACTTGAACTTTGTCCTTTTTTAAAAAGTAAGACACAAATAAGAAATAGGCCATGAATTGTGTAAACAACATATGAGTTTCTCAAAAGAAACAGATGGAAAATGAAAAGGATTTGCTATCGCAGATGACAATAGATAAGACGAATTCGAAAGTTGCAAGTCCCTCACCAGCTGAATTGAATGGTGGAACTCAAAGCGATTGTTGCCTTCGGGGGCAGTGTGGCAAGAACATTAAAATCGCGCTTCATTTGCGCTTCATTCTCTTCACAAATTGTTGCAAAGTTTGTCAGGTTCTTAAATGCAAGTATTCCCACAACCGTGGTGCAACACGACGCCTTGCCCCCAATGCCCCAAACACTTGCCAAATGCAGTTTCAGTGCTGCAAGCAGCTGGACAGACCGTTGCCCGTTATCCGCTGCCTGTTGCCACCATCGGGCGGAAGTGGCGCCTCCGGCCGCCGAGTGGCAACTACCGCCGTGGTAGCATTTCAAAATTAAATTGTTGGTATGAAAAGTTGCGCACTTAATGATGCATGCCCCTGCCCCTGCCATATGCCCCCTACTGCTCCTGCTCCAGTTCTTGTTGTTGTTGATGCTCATAAAAAGCTTTGAAATGCTGTTAGTCGATGGAAAGCGGATGTCAGCAATCAGACGACGCGACGACGACATTGGAAAATAATCAACTGCGAGAGCGAGTGCAAAATGCAATGGGGAAAACTTATTGAAATGTAATAGAAATGTTTGTATCAGCGCCCGGCGGCGGCGGCAGCGTTCAACAGTGCCTGTCACAAGTATTTCCCACTCAAAAGTCTGCTTAATTTAATAATCTTGGCACTGCCACAGCTGCCAGTTTTTCGCACATTTTTCTTTTTTAATATGCACAATATTAACGAGACTCGCGCCTCGCAGGAAAATGCAATAAAAAAAGCGAGCAAAAAAATATACATTTGGTAAGCCGAAGTTATAATGCACTTTCCTAATTTATAGTCCGATTACATCTATGGAAACTGTGTGTATTTTATACATTTGTAGCATGCTACATATAAGGTAAGGTTTCAACAGAAAATCTACAAATATAAAAAGCTTTTTGAACAGTTCTTTCAATTGCAGAATTATGTTAAAGTCGTCCGATTTAAAATAAATTAACATATGGTGATTTGATTCAGTTAACATATTTACAGTTATAAAGGAAACGACCCTTTATTTGTAGAAGACTCTGTTGTGCTCCTCAAACTCATTAATATCATATGTAAAGAAGAGTTACTAATCTCTTAAGAATTGCATAATACCCAACTCAAATGGCATGAAAAGATGCAATTAAATTAGCCGCAAGGCAGCAGGCCATAAAATGGAGAGCCAGAATAAAACCAAAAGTTGTCAGCTGCCGTGGCCCAAAAGTGCAGAAGGAAAATTGAGTAAAGGTGAGATGTGGTGAGGTGAGGTTGTCGGAAAGTCGGTAATAATAATTGAAAATGGAAAATTGAATTTAAATTTAAATTGCTGGCAAGAAACAGAAACAAAGCAGACGTCAAGCCAAGCTATTAAGCACGACAACTGAGAACTGGGAACTGAGAATTGAGAGTCTCTGAGAATTTTCATGGATCCGAGTTGAGGCTTAAAAGCGTCCATCGTTCATTTATGCAAATTGAATGCTGAAAACGGTTAAGGAATCAATCAAATTCTATGAAATGTGGGCGTGGCAATCAAACAACAACATCATCGTTAAAGTTGATGACTTCTGGCAGTGCGTCGAGGCGTGTTAATTGCTTTTTGGCCAAATTATGAGGGTGTGTTTGACAGTCGAGAAGGGCGGCACAATATTGAGATAACAATTGGCACTAAACACAAGGCTGATGATAGATTACACAACAGCAAATCAAATCAGTTGCATAAATGATTAAACATGAGTTACAATGGAAATAGAATCTTGGACGACTTAAAGTAGTTTCCAAACATCTGGAAAAACGGGTAAAAACGGCTCTTTGGGGGCTGGGATGGCAAACTAATCGCATCTGGCAGCAACTTTAAAACTTTGAGACGTCTGGGAGTCTGGAAATGTCGAAATCTCGATCCCCAACAGAAGTTTCTCGTATGCAAATACTTAGGCAAATCTTGAGTCAAGTTCAAGCAACAACAACTTTGCAACCAAATAAACAAAAGTCATCAGCTTCTGACAGACCAAAAACTTGGCAAGAACAATACAAAAGTAAAACGTGTTTGTTGTTGTTGTTGTTGTTACTTTGGCATAAAATTGATATGCAAATGAAAAACAAAGGTACAAGGAAAACTAACGGAATCAGGCAAACATTTGCATACTACAAAACACATGTGGACATCAAAATATAAGTCTTTCAAATAAATATATTATAGGTCTTAAATACTATTGGACAAGACTAACTGGTCAGAATTCAACTCATAAAAAACAAATGTTAAATTCTTATTAAAAATATTAAAAACATTTTTGAACTATGCATTTCAGAAAGTATCCAAAACTCATACAAACCAAGTACACGCTGTATCTAATCAAGGGCAATTTACTTTTAGTGGGCTTAAAATAAATCCATTTAGCTCTGGGATCGAAACTATCTTTAGTATTATATATAGTATTTGCACTAATGAACTTCTAATATCTTAATTTTCAAGAAATCTAAATAAGAGTATAAGATTGCTTCAAATTTGAAATATACAGACGAGCATAGCTATACAGACCCTGTTGATACCAATAGAGAATCTATGTACATACTTTATAGGATTTGCATCTGCTTATAATTTAAAACGTTGTTAATATTCAAATGCAAGGCAGTGTACATGTGCATACATAAAAGTGTCAGTTCATTTCGTGGTTAGTCCAAGTTACAACGCGTCCGTATACTTACTGCCATCACTGTGTGCGACGCCCTCACGCAGCAGAAAGTAGCGTAGTCCCTCCATGGTGTATTGCTCGGCCGCCTGCACGGGATCCACGACATTGTGCTTGCTCTTGGACATCTTCTGGCCGTCCACGGTCCAATGCGAGTGCACGTAGAGCTGCTGAGGAGGCGCCAGTCCAGCGGCCATCAAGAAGGCGGGCCAATAAATGCCATGGAACTTGAGAATGTCCTTGCCAATGACTTGTTGAGCAGGTGGCCAGCTCCTCGCATACTAAACGAAAGCGAAAGCAAGTCTATAGTTGAACTCTAAGGATTAGTTAAAGATCAATTTACCCGCTCATCGGGATACCCTCGCGAACTAAGATAATTGATGAGAGCATCCAGCCAGACGTAAACGGTTTGTGAGTCATCATTGGGCACTGGAATCGCCCAGTGCACCCGATTCGAGGGACGGGAGACGGACACGTCGGGCAACGGTTCGCTCAGCGTGTCCAGCAGGATCTTCTCGAACTTTGCTGGTCTTATGCGCGCCTCCTGCTTAACCCAATGACGCACATCGTCTTGGAACTGTGACAGGCGAAACATATAATTCGTCTCCTCCGTCCACTCGACGGGATGTCCCGATTCCAGCGAGAAGCGTGCTCCACTCTGCTCGTCCAGCCGCAGCTGGGAGTCTGTGAGAAACGTTTCGTCCGAGACGCAATACCAACCGCTGTAGGCTGCCGAGTAGATGTGACCACGAGACTGCAACAATTGCTGTAAGAAAGGAACATGGGAGTTGAGACTATGAGATACCCTGCAAAGACGTCATAAAAGAACATTCTTTCAGAGGGACATGGACAGCTTGGCTAGTGATACTGGTCAAGAATATATGTACTTTATAGAATCTGAGATTCCTCTTTTGTCTGTTACATACACTGTCACAAAGCTGAAACACTCCTATTTTGCAGACTATCACATGACACGTACCCAGAAGTGAGACACCGCCGTCTTGTGCCGCTGCTCAGTGGTGCGAATGAAGTCATCGTGCGCTATTCCCGCCGCCTGGAAGACACTCCTGTAACGCAGCGAGATCTCGTCGCAATATTGCGCAACCTTCACTTTATTCCCCGCTGCCGCCTGTTGAATCTTCGTCCCATGCTCATCGGTTCCGGTGCAAAGGCGTACAGTCTTCTCTGGATAACGCAGTCGCTGGTAACGGCAATGGGCATCGGCTATCACCGCCGAGTACAGGTGACCAATGTGCGGCGCTAAAATAATTATTTATTATTAAGTTTTCCATTGTTATTATTGTTATTCAACAATTTTAGTTATCTTATAGTTGCCCACCTGCATTTACGTAGAATATGGGCGTTGTTACGTAGTGCGAACTTTTGCAACGCACGCCCAACGCCTTTATAAATTTTATTTTACTTATCAACATTAGAAAAACACTTAATTTAACTGAGAAATGCACGCATTTAATTAATAAATAACAATTTGCCGGCAACTTTTGCAGCAATCAGCTGTTTGGCCAATGCTGCCCATCGTCATGTTTAACAGCTGTAGATTGAGAGAGCTGTGAAGCTTAACAGTGGACGGTTAACAGCTGAGGAGCAACTGTTGCTCAGGGAAAATATTGCTGTTAAGTCGAGTACTTTTATTTCCCTGTATTTTAAATAGCAGATCATATTTTGTTGAAATGGAACTAAAGCGAAAAGTAAATACTAACTTAATTATATAATGAGCAGCCAGTGAAGTGAAGTGTGGTTAATTGATGGCACATGCAATATTTACATACCTGTTTGTTAACAGCCTGACAAATTAAATATTTATTGCTGTTCAAATTCCCTTATTTTGAAAAGCAACTAACATATTTCAAATTTTTAATGATTTTCATAGTAAAAAGTGAAGTGTAAACTTTAAAATACAACTAACAAAAAGGTAAGTGTGTGAAATAGTTATAGTTCAATGGCACAAGCAATAATAACCCTATATTGTTAACAGCCTATCATATGAATGTAAAATGTAAATGTTATTAATTCCCTCTATTTTGTAAAGCATTTCAGGGGCAAATGTAAATATTAAATGTTATTAATTCCCTTTATTTTGAAAAGCAGTGTACAACAAACTGTTATTTTAATAGTAAATAGTGAAAAATAAACGTGAAAATAAAATAAAAAGCAAGGGAATAGTTATAACTTGGTGGCACACGCGTGTGCCAGGGGATTCCTCGGCTGCAGCTGCAGCTGGCGCCAGTGTCTGGCCACTCTCCTGGCCCGACTCGCCTTCTGCTTGGCCTCGACCGCCGCGCAGGCGGCTTTGTAGGCGGCACTTTTGGTCTTCTCGAAGTCCTGTTTGGCGTCGGTGATCTGTCGGTTGAGGCCGTCGAGGCGGTTCTTGGCCGCCTCCAGCAGCTGCGTCTTCTCGGCCAGCTCCTGCTGGGCGCCACTGGCCACGTTCTCGATGTTGGCCAAGTTGGCGGTGGCAGCGGCCACGAGGCGCTTCATCTGGCACAGCTGGGACTGGGCCTCCTGGGCGGCCTGGGTGGCCGCGTGGGCGTTGGCCTGTGTGTTCTGCAGCGAGGCCGTGATCTCGGTGACCACCGCGTCCGCCTCGCACATCTCCTGCTGCAGCTGCTCCACAATCTGCTGCTTGCCCGCCAGCGCCGCCTCTGCCGCCCGCGCCGACTGCGCTGCCCGCTCGGCCAGCTCGGCCTTGACCTGCATGGCAGCTGCCTCGGCGGCTGCCATTTGGGCGTCGCTCGCCGCCCGCGCCTCCTGCGCCGCCTTCTGGGCGATGTTGGACGCCTTCGTCTTGGGATCCCCGCTGCCCATCGGGTTCTTCTGATTCTGCCCGCATTCCTCCCCCGCGCAACCGCCCTCGCCATCGTGAGAAAACAATCTGGAGATACCCTCCTCGCCTCCTCCTCCTCCACCGACGACTCCTCTGACGACTCTTTCTCTTTCGACTCCTCCTCCTTCTCCGCCACAGCTATAGCTGTCCAATCTGGGAATCGCCTGCAGCAGTATGAGCAAGAGGAAGAGCACGGTTCGATAGAGCATATTCCAAATAGTTCTCCTTCCAAATTCGACACATTTCGACACTTGAGGCAACTGTACCTACGATGACATACCCTGTAATTAAAGTAAAGTGTGACACTTTTTATACCTTTCGTTATATAGATTCAAATTAGAGGTCAATATATAATACAATATAAACGATATTCTGTAGGAAAATCGGTTAATTATTTAAAAACCTTTGACAGATTAAAGTTTATTTATTGATTTATAAACAGTTCCTATGTGTGACAGATTGAAGTACAGTCGAACTTCCCTAACTCGAATCACCATTATCCAAGAAAGAAGTTCGAGTTATTGAGACTTTGAGTTATGGAATTTTTTTTTTACATTTTTTAAATTTACCTGTCGATATTCTCAAAAACTGTTTTTTTCGTTATTTTGCTGTATCCAGAAGAAGTTCCCGATTCAAATGACATCATAATTAATTTTCCATTTTTTAATATAATGAAAACTGTTTTTGCTGAGGTACCATATTTTTCAGCCACTTCAATTTTTTTTAACCACTTTCGAATTTCTTAACAAATAGGTTTAAATATTTTTTTAGGCGATAAACATTTTAATACACTTGCTGGTGCCATGGTAAATCATCTTGCACTGACAAACAAGTACACTACGAACATCTTTCCTATAGCAATTTTACAAGCCTAAATAATTGTTGATGCAATATTCTATCATATTGCCTCACCATATGTTAATGTATATTAATATTACATATCCAACCGAGCCAGTAACAAAAGCATAACAAAAAAATGTAAAAAAAAAAATTCAAAATTTATTGGGGATTTTCTCGAAAAATTCGACTTACGGGCCAATATTTTTGTTCGGGTTAAGAAGAAATTCGGCTCATGGAAGTTCGAGTTACGGAAAAAGAATTGTATGAAATTTGCTCAGTAAACGCCACTCGATTTTGTTCGAATTAGAGAAAATTCGAGTTAGAGAAGATTCGAGTTGGGGAAGTTCGACTGTATTTGGAAAAAGGGTTTTTCTGACTGAATGAATTTTTAATGCGGAGTCAAATAAGAGATCAAAATGTGATAAAAAGGATGTTCCGTAAGGAAATCGGTTAAGTTCTGACAAAGTTATGATGTTTAGAAGTTTTTGAAAAGTGGAAACTGTTGGAAACACTTAAATTTTAATAGTGAATAAAATATTTATTTAATTAGTCTTTTATAGTCTTTTTATTAATGTTGCTTAGCAAATATACGAATGTGAATCTATGGTCTGATACAATAAAATCGCCATTATAAAAAGGGGAATCCCCTCGCTTAGTCTAAACTAATTTACCCTTTTGTGGGACATGCGTCGATTCCTTTGGGCCTTCTGCTTGGCCTCGACCGCCGCACAGGCTGCTTTATAGGCGGCTTTCTTGGTCTTCTCAAAGTCCTGTTTGGCGGCCTGCAGCTGATGGCCAAGATTCTCGACTCGGTTCTTGGCCGCCTCGAGCAGCTGCGTCTTCTCGGACAGCTCCTGCTGGGCGCCATTCGAGACGTTCTCGATGTTGCCCAGATTCGTGATTGCCGCCTGCACCAGCTGCTTGAGCTTCTCCAGCTGCGTCTTCGCCTCCATTGCCGCATCGTTCGCCGCGGCGGCATTGGCCTGTGTGTTCTGCAGGGAGCTGGTCACGTCCTGGACAACGGCCTCCGCCTCGCGATGCTCCGTCTCCAGCTGCTCCATGATCTGTTGCTTGCCCGCCAGAGCTGCCTCGGCGGCTCGAGCGGATTGCAGCGCCCTCTCGGCCAGCTCGGACTTCACCTGGGACGCAGCTGCCTCGGCTGCCGCCATTTGGGCATCATTCGCCGCCTTCGCCTCCTGCGCAGCTTTCTGGGCAATGTTGGAGGCCTTGGCCTTGGGATCGGATTTCCCCAACGAGTTGCCACAGCTCTTCTGGTTGTTACAGTTTGGGCCACCTTCCTTCTTGCCACCACCACCAGCTTCCTCATCCAGCCGGACCAGGTCGGGATAAATGTCCAGGTTTCGTTTGTTGTACACCTGTCCAAAAAAGATATATGTAGTTGTTGGTAGGTAATTGAGGGACTTTTACCCACCTTATCACGCGATCTGATTATATAACTCTCGGAGACACAGCCAATGTTGAGCAGTATGAATATGGAAATATAGAGCATTGTGCCGAGAATATTCCAAACACATTTTCATCATCTATCCGAAAATGTCAAGTTTCTACACCTGTGGTCCAAATGTGAAAGCTAAAACTTGGAGTAAATTTCGGAAATTGGATAAATTACAATACGATTTTTGTCTCTGAATTAATAAATAATTTATATTTGCGATCGAAATAAAAATAATAATTAGTATAATGCAAATGTAATGCAAACAAACCTAGTTCAAAAGATTTTACCATTTAAATTTGAATGAAACGTTTAATCCAATTAAAATCTTATTAAATAAAATAAAACTTATTTCTTAACTTACATAGTTTAAAATTTGTAATGTATACATCTATAGGTAGAGTATAAATGATATTCAGAGCCCCATTTTCAGCAAGGCATTAACTTTAGTATTAGGCCTGAATTAAACAAAGAAAAACATTTGAAAATACATGTTTATATCTTTTTGCATGAGATATTTATAAGTTTTACAAATACAGTCTAACTTCCCTAACTCGAATCCCCATTATCGACTTATGGAAGTCTTTTTGTTAAGTTTAGTATACGCTTTTGCCACTCAATCTAGTTCGATTTAGAGAGAATTCGAGTTATAGACGTTCGAGTCATGGAAGTTTAACTGTACTTACGATTACCCCTTTGGGCTGGTCAAACTTTCTTAAAATTGGACGATTGTGTCAGAATTAATTAAAAATTAGCGGGCGGTGCTACAGTCGAGCATACTCGACTGTCGGATACCCCGTTCTTACACTGCTTAAAATATAATTATTTAAATCGATACAAATATTCATATAGTCATGTACTAAATGTACTTTTCGCCCAACAATGGAGCTGCAGTCGAGTGTGCCGATTTCCAATAAATAAGTTCGGTTGAGACACTAAAAGAAATTGCATACTTAATCTATCTATCCGATATCAACCAAATTTGGTCAGGATGTATAGCACCATCCCTTATGTATATTCTGTCAGTTTGATTCAGATATCTCAAACAACAAAAAAGTTGTTCATTCTAAGACTTGATTTCGACTGATCGTTAATATGGCAGATATATGATATGGTGGTCCGATCCAAAAAATAAAACAAACTCAATCTGCGTGCAATATAGACGAACATACCAAATTTGGAGTCTCTAGCTCTTCTAGTCCCTGAGATCTAGGCGCTTACACAGACGTACAGACGGACATGGCTATATCGACTCGGCTGTTGATGCTGATCAAGAATATATACACTTTATGGCGTCTGCTACGCCTCCTTCTGCCTGTTACACACATTTTTTTTGTGACAGTTAATAGACTCCTGTACTTTTTTTTAAGTACGGGGTCTAAGAATTGGCATTAAGTGTGGAAAACTGTTTTAAGTAATTATTAAAAAATATATATATGCATAGAAATCGGATATAAACTTTCACTTTGAGCTGTTCAACGCTGCTGCGTATGCTGAATCCTCTGCTTGGCCTCGTTGGCCGCACACAGAGCCCTGTAGGCGGCCTTCTTGGTCTTGGTGTAATCGCCGCGAGCTTCGCTCAGTTGCCGGAGCAGGAGCTGAACTCGCTTCTGGGCGGTCTCCATGAGCGTCGTCTTGTCCACCATGGACTGCTGACAGGCGGCGGAAACCTGCTCGGCACTGGAATAGTTCTCCCTGGCCAGTTTGAGGCCAGTTTGGAGCAGCTTGAGCTCATCCTGGGCCTGGCGATGGGCCTTCAAGGCCAGCTGACTGTTGGCTTCGGCCGAGCTCAGCTCCTGGGACTCTTCTTGGACAACGATCTCCGCCTCCCGCACCTCCATCTCCAGCTGCTCCAGCACCTGAAGCTTGGCCGAGAGCACAGCTTCCGCTGCCCTGGCCGCTGCTGCTGCCTTCTCGGCATACTCCAGTTTGATGCGATCCGATGCGACTTTTACGGCACTGGCCATGTCATCGTTGGCCTGCTTGGCCTCCTGCGCCGCCTTCACTGCGATTCCCGTGCTGCGGGACTTGGAGCTGCCCGCTCTGCAGCTTTGTCTGCGCAGCGTTTGCGCTGCTTCCTGGCCACTCTCCCTGGAGCACTCTCTCTCCCCGTGCTGCTCTCCGCAGTCGTAGGGCATCAGACGCTTGGATCTCGGGTGTCGCAGATCCCGCCGCAACGGATAAATCGATGCCAAGGTTTGTTGTGTCACGCAAGACAATATTATGACGAACCACATGACTTGAAATTCTAGCCTCATTTTCCCATTTCCCACAAAACATGACTAGAAACTCGCTCGACATTTTCCCATTTCCCAAAAACAACTTGTAAGTTTTAGCCAGGAACCGAAATCTACAGCTATGATGGTACCACATATAAACAAGCTGGTTATAGTCGAGCTTCCGACTATAGGATACCCGTTACTTATTTAAAAAAATCTAAAATATTTTTTATTGCATGCTTTAAGCTACTTACATTGCTTTAAATCTTTAATCAGCCATTACCACATTTATATTTGTCCGGTCTTGTTACGATTTAGTAGGATAATAGTAGTTAACGTTTATTAGTAAAAAAAATTATAATACCTTGATAACTGTGCCTTTGGTGGCTTTTAGCGATTTACGGAGGTGGAAAGAGGCGTGGCAAAAATTTGAAACAAGCTTGACGTGCGTGGGGTTTATAGAAGTCTTTGTGCCAAATTTGATTGCACTAGCTTACATAGTCTTTGAGATCTAGGCCCTCACACAGACGAACGGGCATGGCTATATTTACTCGGCTGTTGATGCTGATCAAGAATATATACATATACTTAATAGGGTCGGAGATGCTTCCTTCTCCATGCACTTCAACGAATGCAATATCCCCTTTTACTTATTATTTAAGTAACGGGTATAAAAACTGGAATATAATTGTCATGTCGTAGTTTATATTTTATTTAAAACTAAAAACAGTTACAGTCCCTGGTTTTAACTTTCAGACTTTCAACAGGAAAACGAACAAAACAATGAATTCGGAAAGATGGCCAAAATGCTCTATCTGTCAATATTTCTGCTCCTCAACATCGGTTATATATCGGACAGTTATATTATGAGGCCACGCGATAAGGTCAGTTGAATCTTCCTTATCTTCCTCTGCAGTCCCTTCTCAATAAATAAGTGTTGACAGATCTACAGCAAACGCAACCTGGATATCTATCCCGATCTGGTCAGGTTGGAGGAGGAAGGTGCCAAGAAGGAAGGTGGAGAAGGTGGCCCAAACTGCAACTCCCAGAAGAATTGCGGCAACTCGTTGGGTAAGTCGGATCCCAAGGCCAAGGCCTCCAACATTGCCCAGAAGGCGGCGCAGGAGGCGAAGGCGGCGAATGATGCCCAGATGGCGGCTGCCGATGCCGCCGCTGCTCAGGTCAAGTCCGAGTTGGCCGACAAGGCGCTGCAATCAGCACGGGCCGCCGAGGCAGCTCTGGCGGGCAAGCAGCAGATCGTCGAGCAGCTGCAGTCGGAGCACACAGAGGCCCAGGCGGTGGTCCAAGAGGTGACCAACTCCCTGCAGAACACACAGACCAATGCCGCCGCGGCGAGCGATGCGGCCGTCGAGGCCAAGAACCAGGTCAACTACCTCAAGCGACTCGTGCAGGCGGCCATCACGAACCTGGGCCAGATCGAGAACGTCTCGAATGGCGCCCAACAGGAGCTGGCCGAGAAGACGCAGCTGCTCGAGGCGGCCAAGCATCGTGTAGAGACCTTGGGCCATCAACTGGAAGCCGCCAAACAGGACTTTGAGAAGACCAAGAAAGCCGCCTATAAAGCGGCCTGTGCGGCGGTCGAGGCCAAGCAGAAGGCCCAAAGGAATCGACGCATGTCCTCCTCTTGAGGTGAGGTCCACGCATTAAATGAGAGCTGGATCACTATTTGTAATTATTAAAAAATATACATATTTCATAATATATTTTATAAAGTTTAATTTGAAGTAAAGTCTTTAATGCAAATGAAAACTGGTCAACATAATATGCATGATAAATATATGTTACGATGACATAGGATTTTCTGAAATTTATCATAATATGTGTCATCGTGATCAGAAATATTTATAAGCTTCAAAGAGCCCCCCAAAATATTAAAATGATGAATAGTAACAAGCGCATTTGTTTTAAAATAATTTATTCGTAGTTTATTAAACTTTTTTCTTTAGGGAATAAAAATATAAAATTCCTTGACTGTGGGGCAAAAAGTGCCCCCGTCTGAATGGCTGCCAAAAATGCTGTGGAACTCTTTGCCTGTACATTCGTGTTTTTGCTGTTTTTTTCTTTTTTGCGTTTGCTTAGCTCTTTTCTCTCTTTTCGTGTGATTCCGAACCAAACAATTTAAATAAGTAGAGTATAAGAGTTAAGATAAGTATATAGATGGATAGATAATGGGTGTTGATTGATTGGTTTCTCGTACCGAATACAAAACTAATAGAATACAAAGGGGGAGCTTAATAAATAAGGATTACATTTAAAAGCCGGCAATTGTTGGCTGACATTACGCAAAAATTTACGAAAAGAAACAAAATATTGTACACAATCTAAAAGCTAAAATATATGCTTAAAATATAAATTTAAAAATACAATTACATTTTAGAACACAAATACAATTTACATGGACACATTTCAAATAATTGTTAGTTATTAATAATAATAATAATCATAATAATAATAAATAAGTATATGCATATGCGTGGTTTGTTTATACAATAACAATAAAATTGGTGTTTTTGTTTTTAGTTCTTGTTGTCTGTTCACAAAATAATTTCAAATGGTGATGCTTAGTTGCGTTTCATATTAGGTTAGGCCCAGTGAATATTATTGAATTATTCATTTATATATATATATATATATTAGTTGTAATAGTTAGTTGGATCAATTGCAACAAACAGTAAATACTCAGTTTCAATTTGCAATGTGTTTGTTTGTCTGTTTGTGTGCATAATTCTCATAATTCTACCATAAAATAGTTTCATCTGTTGTTGTTTTTTTTTAAATTTTCCTTTTCTTTTTAGAGATTTGTTATCTTAATGTTTATTATGTATGTATGTTAATTATCTAATGCTTTTTATTGTGAAGCCTTCTTTTTTAAGTATTTACAAACTAACACAAGCCCCTGTAAATAATCATTAAATTGTTTATCCATTGATCAATTGTTTTGTTTCTTTTAGCTTGATCAAAACTGTATCTATGGCTAATGCTATGTATATATATATATATATTATTGATCTTGATCGTAATTATGTTAATAAGTATATAGAATCTGTCAAGCCTTAACATACTGAATTTCATACAAAGATATATATATCTGATATTAATAATATACATATATGTATATTTTTTATTCCATATACAGTTTAACGTTCTCCGCTGAATACTGAAATCATCGAGTGTGTTTGTGTTTTTGTGTGTGTGCTTATCTTATATGCAGTTATGGGTTATATCAATCGGGTTATATATATATATATATATATATATATATAGATCTTGACATATTTGTAGTATTATAATATCAACGTTTCAACTCTTACATTTACAACTGCTACTTAATTATTTGTATGCTCTATATAATGAAAATGTATCACGATTGACCAAAAACTTCGATCGAAATAGCCGTTAACTACACATGTTTCTCTCTCTTTATCTCCTCTCTCTTCGCTCCTCTCTCTGTCTCTATCTTTAGCTGCAATTCTTCTTCTGTTGAGTATGTGGTTGATGCTTCTATTTGCTGTTGTAGTTGTAGTTTCCTAGTCTAGTTTAAGTACTTGCGACAACGCTTTGAGCCACACGAACAGGGTATCTTCTCGTCCTCGAATGGGAACTTGTAGTCGTAGGTCAATTCCTCGCCCTGCACAATGCGTCGCAGCGCAAAGATGATGATGTGCTTGTGTCCGAGTATATCGACGACCTTCGAGTAGCAATTCGGCTGTAAGGCATATCAAAGTTTAGCATCAGTTTCATTTTCAATCTCAATCAGAATCAATTCAATTCAACTTACCTCACAGGAGTGATTGATGAAGCGTGCCGCATTGCCACGCATTGTGGCATCCACCACCAGATTGTCGTCAATCTTGAACATGTAACAGCCAATGCCGCGACTGTCGTAATAACGCTCCCGCTTATCCGTCAGCGTTGAGCGTATTAGTTCTCCGGCGTATTCGATTACCATTTCACCTGTTTTTAAATGAAATATAAATTATGAGTTTTGTAAGAATAATAATACAACAACAGAGTTTTTGAATCTAAAGGGTAATTTGCATCCGATTGTTCCTATGACAGCTATATGATATAGTAATCCGAATTCGCCCAATTTCGGTCAGTATGTAAAAGACAGTTTCAAACATACTATTTGTGAGTTTGGTTTGGATATCTTAAGAATCAAAAAAGTTCTTCATAATAAAGGTTATTTTGAATCCGATTGTTCCTATGGCAGCTATATGATATAGTCATCCTAATTGGACCAAATTTGGTGAATGTAAGAGACAATCCCAAGTGTAGATTTTGTGAGTTTGATTGAAAAATCTTAAGAAACAAAAAAGATTTCGATAGTAAAGGTTTTTTTATCCGATTGTTTCTATGGCAGCTATATGATATAGTCATTCGACTTTGACCAAATTTGGTCAGCATGTAAGAAACAGTCCCAAACATGCAACTTGTGAGTTTGGTTAAGATATCTTAAGAAACAAAAAAGCGTTTCATACTTAGCGTTTCCGTGACCTTTGACCCCGATGTTGACCCACTTAAAGGTCGAATTTCACAAAACGCCATCTTATTGCACATTGAAATTACCTCATCTATGTTGTGTGAAAATTTCAGCTTTCTATCTACACGTTGAGTCTCAGTCAGTGAGTCAGGACAAAGAGTTTTATATATATAGATATATACTTAGTAGGAGAAGAGGCAGGTGTGGAGAGAGGGAGAGAGAGATTAAATACCTGCTTCAATGTCCTTGGTGCAGTAGAGACCACGTCCATGGATGTGGGAACGGAAGACGCCAACGTAATCCTTGTAGGTCTCCTTCAGCGTGCGATACTTCATGGCCATGGGCAGATTGCTGCCAGTTCCGCGTCTGCCACAGATGGTGATTGATTATTAGTATTAGCATTGAGATAAGTTACAGTAACTTATGTTTTGTTGCCACCTACCTGGGTACCAGTTCGTTATCCGAGGGCTGGACAAAGACCTGAATGGGCTGCTTGCGATGCCTGGATGCCAGCCAGCTGAACATGTCGTACTCGGAGCGACTGCTGTACGGCTCACACCTGGCACACTCGTAGGCATTCTCCAGCAACTCCTCCTGGTCGGAGCCATAGTCCATTGCCATTGCCAGCTGTCCATCTGTTCCACCTGCTGCAGTAACTCCAACTCCAACTGCCTGATTGACTCCCGCTGCTGTCGATTGCGGCTGTTCATTGCGCTTGTGGTATTTGGGCGTATACTTGGCACACTTCTCCACACCCGGCAGCTGCTCGATGAGATACTTGAGGGCATTCGTCTTCAGTCCAATCATCTGGACGCCACTCATGTCGGCGAGGGGACCCTCGGGCAGCGGGGCAAGGCCATGGGCACGTCGTGCCACTTGGACCGCCTCGAAGACCTTCTCCCAAATCTCCGCGATTGAGCTGGACTTGTAGGTGAAGCCGTCTTCACTTTGAATCTCATACAACAAATGTGGTCCGCTGATTTTCTTGGCCTCACGCATTGGATCGCGTGGTGGTGGTTGCTCTGGGGCAGCAACTGTTGCCGTGGGCACAACGCTAATCTCAGCAACTGTTGCTGGCTTCGGCTTATGAGATTTGGTGAGATTTTCGTGCATCTGTTTCAGTTGCAATTCATGTGCCTCGGCCATTTCATTGATGTAACTGGCAGCTGCCTCCACAGCTGCTGTTTCCTCCGCCGTGGCCGTGAATTCCTCATCGTCGGTGGCAACAACAACCCCAACCCCGACCCCGACACCACCAACAGTTGCTCCCGTTGTGGCCAGCACATCCTCGACCATTTGCTGATAGCCCGCATTGTTGGCTTCCACTGTTGTAGCCGTTGCAATGGAATCCGCACAGTCATCGTTTGTTAGATTATCGAGAATCTTGCTGATCTTCTCCTTGACTGCGGGCTCCTCACTGTCCGACATTTCATTGTGATCATTGCAAGCCGAGGTGGCCATCTTCAAGCTGAAATCATCATCGTCCTCCTCCTCCTCCTCCTCCTGCTCATTGCTCTCCTCCTCCTCCATTTCATTGCTGCTCTTTAGATTCGCATAATGATCTTCGGTATCCATGGGAATTGTCTCCACGTGATAGGCATGCTTCTCCAGCAAACAGTTCTCAACTTGAAAGCCATTTGCTAGCATTTCCAACTGTGCTTGTTGTTGTGGTTGTTGCTGTTGCTGTGGTTGTTGTTGTTGTTGTGCTTGTTGTTGCTGACAATTTGTTGCCTCGATTAGCATCAGATCTTTGGATTTCTCCGACGATTCCTTCTCATAAATCACCTCGTTGTAGCTCATTTCATGTGAATGTTGTTGTTGCTGTTGTTGTTCTTGCTGATGCTGCTGTGGTTGTTCTTGTTGTTGTTGCTGCTGTGATTGTTGTGATTGTTGTTGCACTTGCACCACATCCAGCACCAGATTCGTCTTGAGTTCCGCCTCGTAAACTGGCGACTGTGCATAACATTTCACCACCGCACCACTTGCAACCACCACTGGCGGCGGCTCCTCAATGGGCTTTGGTGGTGTTGGCGATTGCACCACCGCATCGGCATCGAGTGGTGCTGGCTCCTGTTGTCGCTGTTGCATTGGCAACACACGATTTGTGGGTCGACTGTTGATTGTTGTTGTTGCTGGTGGTGCCACCACTGTGGTGTTGGTTGCACTAGCTGCCAGTGGTTGTTGCTGCAGCGGAATTACCACATTGGTGGGCAAACAGTTGCTGGCATAATGCTGCAAGCGATTTGGCAACTCTGGCTCTGGTGGTGCCAGGAGTTGTGGTGCAGGTGGAGGTGCAGGTGCCACCAGCGGTGTCATGACAAACTGTGTGGTTGCCTGGGGTTGTTCAGTGGTGTTCACAATGCTAATGATGGGCGCTTGCTGTGGCGGTTGCAACTGTAGTTGTGGTTGTTGTTGCTGCTGGAGTTGTTGTTGTTGTTGCAGTTGTTGTTGTTGCTGCTGCTGTGGTTGCAGTGTTAGTTGCTGCTGTGGCTGTAGCTGTTGTTGCTGCTGTTGTTGTTGCAGCTGACGTTGTGGCAACATTGTCAGCTTGACAGGCTGCAGTTGCTGCAATTGTTGTTGTTGTTGTTGTTGCTGCTGCTGTTGTTGGTGCTGCAGCAGTTGTTGTTGCTGTTGTTGCAGCTGCAATTGCTGCTGCTGCTGCAGAGCTGCTGTGGTGTTGATTTTGGGCGCTGTCTTCATCAGTTTCGGCTTCACTTCCACTTTGTGAATGGGCCTGATGAGATTCGTCTTCTTCTGCAGCGGCTTGGAGGCAATGCTCGGCGGTGCACCGCAACTGGTGCCCGTTTGCACCACCACAGTGCCTTGTTTCTTCAGCTCAGCTGCTGGTTGCTGCTGTTGTTGTTGCTGTTGTTGTCGTTGAAATTGTGCCGTCAACTTGAGTTGATTTGCCAATGCTTTCTGCTGTTGTTGTTGCTGCTGTTGCTGTTGTTGGTGGTGCGTGGTGGTTGGCAGCACCTTGTTAACCACCTGTGGCTTGCTCAGCACCGAAATGGGCGTCTTTTGTGCGTTCGCCTGTCGCTTAACTTGACTCACTGGCGGTATCTTGGCTGTAACCACCAGTGGTGCACCATAATCGGATATGTTGCTGCTTATTGATGTGGTTGCTGTTGCCTGTGAAGTGGTTGTTGTTGTTGTGGGAAACTGAAAATTGGCTGCATTCTGCAGCAACTGTGTGGTGGCATCGTTGCTGGCACTGAGGAAACTGCCCGCACCACCAGCTGCACCGCCAGTTGCGTCCACCGTGTTATTGAGCACCACATAGCCGGCGGGCAAGTCCACGATCGGTTCAATTTTACTGGCCTGAAACACTTGGGTGGTTGTCGCCGAGAAACTGGCATTCTGGCTGAGGACTCCCGGCATTGCGGTCGACACAAATTGCTGTGACGACATCACGGTATTCTGGACAATCGTCTCGAGTCCATAGTACATGGGCTGTGTGGCGAGTATCACCTGTGGTGCGGCCGTGGCAAACTCCAGGCCCGTCGGATTGCCCGCCGTGGCACCGCCCAAAATCAGTGGTTGTTGTTGTTGCTGCTGTGAGGCATCGCCACTTGTGGCCAGTTGCAGTGTCTGCGGCTGGATCAGTGTGCCAATCACCTGTGGTTGCGCCAGCATCTGTGGTGCAGTCGTGAGCACTAGATTGCCACTGGCATCCGTTTGCAGGAAGGTTGCACCACCACCCGGAGTGGTGGTGGTGAGAAATGTGGGCTGCGTTTGCTGTGGCTTGAAATCATTCGTGGTCGGTATGGAAATATACTGCAGTGGTTGATTCTGATCCGCGGTGACAAATGAGATGATGTTCTGTGGTTGCGTTTGCGGCAACAGCAATTGTGGTGCTGCCTGCTGTTGTTGTTGTTGTTGGAACAACAGCTGTGGTTGCAACAGTTGCTGCATTTGTATTGGCTGTTGATGTTGCTGTGGGTGGTGCAACTGTTGTGGGTGGTGCTGTGGTTGCTGTTGCTGCTGATGTGGTTGCAACTTGGCCTGGATGGGCTTGACACCATGCCCCCCCGCCTTCAATTGCTTTTGCTGCGCCGCCTTGGTGGCCACTGTTTTGTGTGCCTTAACTGCACCACCTGCACCACCGCCACGCACTGGCAACACAATCTTCTTGTCACTGTTGGTGGCCTGCAGTGTCTGATAAGTGGTTGTTGCTGTCGGCACGGTCAGGCCATTGTGACTCTGTGGCAACTGTATAAACTGTTGGCTGCCATCGGGATTTGTGGACAGCGCTATCAGCTGTGGTTGTGGTTGGGCCAAGGCGAAACCACCGCCCAGATTGGCAGCCAAATTCTGCAGGGAATTCGCATAGAGTTGCAGCTCGGTGGCATCGCTGCCAGTGTTGCCACTGCCACTGGCGGTTGCCGTTGTTGCCGCATTGGGCTGCGACAGGAAGAACGACTGCGGCTGCAGCTGCAATCCCTGCAGTCCCTGTAATCCCTGCAGTCCTTGCAATCCCTGCAATCCCTGCAGTCCCTGCACACCAAACTGTCCGATTTGCACTTGGGGAAACGACGTCTGCAGATAGTTGCCACCCAATGTGAATTGTTTCTGCAACTCATTCAAGCTCTCGGCACTGAGTTGTTGTTGTTGTTGCTGCGGGGGATTCGTCTCCGACTCGGATTCACTGGTGGACATGGGCTCACAGCTAGCCAGATGGCGCTGAAAGGACTCGTAATTGCGATAGGTGCACTGACAACGCTCGCACTTCACCTGCCCCGTAAACTGGGCCGACGACAGATTGCCGTCGTTGGAAATGATGCGGAATTCGGTGATGGAGTCGTCGACACCATCCATCTGCATGATCTTCAGCTTGTCCACATCCCGCGTGCTGCTCTCGTTCTTCTCAAAGTAACGCTTGGCGGCGCTCCAAGTGAAATTCCTGCCCTCTGTGGACATTTCACTGACGGATTGGCGCCGCGTGATGCCCGCGACGGTGGCCATTTCCTTGACGCTCTTGCTCCGTTGATTGAGACTCAGGAGCACGCCTTCGGCCAGGTTCTTGGAGAGCTTGCGCCGCTTAAAGGCCGCCACGCTGCTGCCATCGAGCTTGGCCATCTTCTTGAGCGTCGTCTTGGCCTGGAACTGACTGGAGCTGCGGGCGGCGGATAGCATGGCGTCCTCGACGGGATTGCTGGCGGGCCAGCAGTTGAGAAGACTGCTCGAATTGCGCGTGTCCTCGTCACAGATGCTCATGGAAGAAGCGGGTGGCGCAGCGCCGGCGGGAGGAGCAGCTGCCAGCTGCTGCTGCGGTGTCATGGCGATGGCATCCTTGGACTGCGACTGTTCGCTCATGGCAAACAGCTCCGTTTTGTCGCCCAGCTCGCCGTCGTACATGAAAATGTCCAGCATGGAGATGCCGTCGAGCAGTTCATGTGGCAAGTCCTCGAATATGGCATCCTTAATCTCCGGCGGCAACAGATCCGCATTCTGCTGTGGCTCCCCCTCCTCCGTGTTCTCGTCCAGCGATGGCGGCGTCGTTGTCGTCGTCGTTGTGGGAAACTCACCCCAATCCGCGTCCAGTAAATCACTTCGGGCCAAGCTGTTGTGCCACCTGGCAATCTGTGCCAATCCCAGTTGCACCAAGGAACCATTCGCATTGCTATGATCCACTGTGAAATTCCTGCCCGCATCCAGAGTCAAGGTGGAGCTGGAGTAGCTATTCTGGATGGTGGTGCGCACGGTGTACTCAACAATCTTCCAGGGCTCCTTTGAGGACCAATAGAGGCGACTGCACAGAAAGTTAATGGGCACAATTGCCTCAAACGAGTCCGAGAATCGGGGCACAATCGAGCCCAGTTGTCGCACCTCCAGCGAACCAATGTGGAATTGCACCTTCGACGGCTCCATCAGTTTCTTGCGCTTCCTGTCCAGCTCCACGTAAACGGGCCGTGACACCTCAAAGTTGGACTCAAAGGTGACGCTGGGAGAACCGTTCGACTTCAAGGCATTGCGTGCATGCAACGGGCAATACATGGACTTGTCCGTGAGAAAGGCGCAATCAATGCTGCGGGCACAGGGATAATGATAGTGCTCCCCGCACGCCTTGACATTGCAGCCGACGGTGGCGCCGCGATTCCCACACACGGTGCACTTGATCATTCGGCCCCGGGACACGGCGCTGTGCACGTTCTGCAGTGAGCCGTCAATCTCCTCAAAGACCTCGGCGGACCACATGGCACAGTTGGTGTGCACCCAGCAATCGTGGCCACAGTACAACAGTCTCGCCTCCTCGCCGGACAAGCCCTCGCCGGACTTGCGGCAAAAGAGACAGACGCGCGAGTCGAGACGCGTTTTCAGTGCACAACCGCCCAAGTCGCCCCCGTCCACATCCTCGAGGGGAATGTCGAGTACACCTTGGGCACCTTGTTGTGTTGCATTGCCGTGGGCAGCTGTGTCAGCTGTGTCTGTACTCACATAACTGGCAGTTGCCTGGTCCAGTTCCATGTCATAGCCACAGGACTCGAACATGTCCTCCTCCAGGGCATCCGTGCAGGCCTTTGTCTCGTTCTGGAACCAGGGAAACTGTTCGCTCAGCAGCTCCTTGTACGCAATGTCCAGTTCATCACAGTTGCTCTGTTGCAGCACTTGGCTCATGTCGTAGTTGAATTCAGCCAAGGAAACGTAGGCATTGCCGGCAATCTTTTGCTTGATATCCACCAGGCTGAAGGACTGCGATTGGTTCTGGTTCAGATTCATCATGGGTTGCATGAGGCAACTACATGGCACTGGCGGCGGCGTCGTTGGCTTCGTTTGCTCCTTGAACTCGTAGACATCGTCGCTGTTCTGCGATTCCCCGTCGCTGCCCAAGCCATTATAATTGAACTGCAGGGCTTTGGGTTGCAAACGAGATTTAGCTGCTGCTGCAGTTCCTCCTCCTCCCGATCCTCCTCCGGCCGCGCAATTGCAGCGTAGTTTCTTGCGCGGACTGAGCTTCAAGAGGGCACAAGCCTGCCGGGATTTGCTTAGTAACTTGAGTACACTATGCAGACTGGACTTGAACTCCTCCATCACCGCTTGACGCCATTCGTCCGCCTTGACCCTGGAGACATCACAACGCCTCGCACACTTTTTGCATATAAACTCGATGGATTCGGGCAGCGTACTCAACAGATTATACTGCTCATCGCTTAATCCTTCGCATTTGGAGTGCACCCATTGATTGCAGTCGCCGCATTCCATCATCTTCAGATCGAAATCGTTGTCATCGTAGCACTTCTGGCAAATGGGACAAAAGTTGCCCTTCTTCCGCAGCTTAAAGCAGGCGGTGCACATGGGCAGATTGCCAACGAACTTGGAGACTTTTGTGGTGGCGCAGGATTTGCATTTCAGGCAATTGACACAGATCAAAGGACGATCGGCGCCCAGCAATCGTTTGCTGGTGCCCAGACAAGTGCTGTGATAGTTCTTCAGACACTTTTGACACTTGACCTTCGACCCCGACGACATGTTGCACGTGTAGCAGACGGTACAGCGTGGACACAACCAGTTGAGGCGTTGCGTCAACTGATTCAATGCCGTCGTTGAATTCGTTGCTGATGATATGCCACAATTGGTTGTTGTTGTTGCTGAAGTCTCCAACAGGCTGTTCATCAATGTATCCTCGAAAGAGCTTTGTTTCAGATTATATTCATCCAAGACACAATACTGATGATACGGCTCACAGCAGCAGGCACAGAAGATCAGGGGATCCAGGCCCGTGGAGCCGCAGAGAAAGCAGAGAGCACGTTGCGCCACCGTCTCGGTGACAATCAAACCGAATCCCGTCTGACAAACCTCGGCGGGATCATAGTTCTCCCAGAAATCAATGGATATCAGAGACTTGATACGGTGCACTTCCTTGGTCAAGGCACGACGTGCTGTGTAGTGATGATGACTTCCAGCAGCACTTGTTGTTGTTGTTGTGTGGTGGTGATAATGTTCCATGCTTCTCTGTTTCTTGTTGTTTATTGTTGTTGTTGCTGTGGCCACAGCTGCATTCCTTGTGGTCACTTTGCCCTTGCTGGATGCCACCTTTTTAGCCTCTGTTTGGATATGTGATTTACCCAACTTGGTCTCGTTGGTATTTGTTGGGGTCTCCTCTGGTTTCAACGTGCAGCTGGCACAATTCTCATTTTCATCCATCAGCATTTGCTCGGGCTCAACAGTCAGTTTTGTCGTCGTCGTCGTCGCCGTCGGCTTCTTCTCCTCCTCGACTGTCGCCATTTCCTGCTCCTGCTGCTGCTCCGCCTCCAACTCATCGCCAAAGGTGGCCAGCGGCTGGCCAAGCACAATGGATGCACTGCGGCAAACGTGCTTCACGCGCGGTCCCTTCAAATCGATGCGTTGACGCTTCAGACTCTCCACAGGCGCCACAGTCTCCACAGTGTCTGCCAAACTAGTCGCTTGATTTACATTCAGTGTCGAGTTGCCATTGGTTGTACTCTCCTTGTGCTCCTCCTTTTCCTTCTGTAGCTCCGTTGATGTCGTCGTCGACTCTGTTGCCTTTTTGGCCACTGGACTAAGCGGCTTGTCGCTTTCCATTTCTCTAGATTTATCCTTTTCCTTCTCGAGCTTCTCCTGCTTTGTTTTGCGCGTTGTTTTCGTTGGAGCAACTGCCGCTTCACTGGGACTGGGACTGGGACTTGTTAACGCCTCATTCGACTTCTTCTGATCGCCAATCTTCAGGAACAACGGCTTCTCGAGTATAGCAGGCCTCAAGAGTGGCGTGCTGCCAAAGGTGACATTGTTCTCCGCCAGAGGATTCGATTTAATCGAGTTTACTGTCGACTCTCCACTGGATTTCCACTTGATCGTTGTGGAGCTGCCGCCTGGCGCCGCAAATCTTGGCGACAGCAGCTCCAGGCATTTGTCTAGATCCTTGGGAGGGGCAACTTCGACACGCATGCTGGCTGGCAACATGGCAACCATGCGACTTTTGTGTCCAGTTGGCAGCTGGAAGGCGGCGAGGCACTTCCTCAGCCAACAGGCCGTGCAGCGTGTCTTGTGCAGCTTTTTGAAAATATTCGAGCTAACAAAGTTCTTCAATTGGCTGTTGAGCGGACTTATATTACAGCTGCCACCTGTGGGATAAACACACACAGAGAGAGAGAGACAGAGAGAGAACATTTAGAGAGTATTCCCCAGAGAGACAAATCAAAGTTGACTTACCATCCTTGCACTTTAGCAGCTGAGTGGGCATTCCAGGCGTGTACAGCTTGCAGATTTTGCTCATCCGCGAGATGAACTTGCAGCAATAGTCGCAGGCAACGGCGCCATATTTGCGCTCCAGCGGCGCATCCTTGTTATTCACAGGTGTCGCACACACGGCACAAACAACAGGCACAACTATAAAAAGTTTATCGTTATATTAATAAATTTTTTTAAATTATTATTCAACATTTATTTATTTTTATTTCAGGATTTTCTACAAAATTGTCTCATACTACAAAAGTGAATCAAAATGTAGGTATAGATAAATACATTTTTTTTGTATACAAGAATTTTTTGGTGCATATCGAAATTTTAAATTACGGTACAAAAACCGTTGGTTATCTATTAGAGAACTCAATTCTTAATAAATTTATCGTTATTCCTATTAATTATTCAACATTAAAATATTTTTATTTCAGGTTTTTCTAAGAAATGTTAATATATTTAATTAATTTTGAAATATTGTTGTCGACTTTTAACATTAAATAAATAAATGCAATTTACCTGAATTGACACTATTGTGTGAGCCAAAGTTGATCGCAGTTGTTGTTGTGGTCGATATGGTTGAAATGGCACTTGAGGATGTGGTCAAAAGCAGCCCTGATGTTGACGACTTGGCAAAGGGTCCACTTTTGTCCGTTTGGAATTGCAAACGCGTTGGACGCAAAACAAAGCTGTTATTGAGCTTCAAGCCGCCAAAACTGGGAAATGTTTCTTTGCCCAGTTTCAGGCTTAATGCTGATGACGTGGACGCAGAATCTGCAGCAAAGTCACCAAGTCCAAAATAATTCTTAGGCTTCGTTTTGACAGTTTGCACATCATTAGAGTTCTTTTTGCTGCTGCTGATGCCGCCAACTTCCAAGAGTCGCTTATTGGGCTTAATGATGCGCGATGAACGCGTGCTGCGTTTTGGTAACACAAAGTGTTTGTCCATTACCAATTGCCTATCCTCGTTGTTGTCCCTCTCCCGCTCCCGCTCCTTCTCCTCGTTGCTGGACGCAGTCTCTGTCTCTGCGCTCTTTTCCGATGTGGCCTCCTCGTTGTCATCCAAATCATCGTCGTCCTGCTCATTATCGTCATCATCCTCCATGTCATCGCTGCTGGCCGAACTAAAAGAGAAGTTTTGCATAATTATTGAAATACCTATTCAAGGCAAAGAAATTCACTGGCAACCTCCAAAGTGTGCAAGAAATCACAAGTAACATTTTTATATTATATTTATATTACAGTTCGTGTTTATATTAAATTTTAAATTCAAAATTCAAACAAACACACAAAGGGCTTGATCAGCTTAACAGCTTTTTTCACTTTGGAAGCTTAGAATTCACAACTGGTTCTGGCTTCTCAAAGGTGACATTAAGCTTGGATCGCTGGTCAAGTCAGCACAACGGTACTGATGATAGAGATTGGCATCTCTTGAAACAGCTGTATACCGAGCCATGCTCCTTGCATTTTGCAAGTGCTTTGTGTTGTTTTGTTGTTTGTCGTACCTGTCATATTGACATTACTAGACCTCAAGTTTGCAAAAACTAACTTCTACAAAATATATATAATTAATTATGATTTAAATCATATTGTGATGTCGTATGAGGTTATAAAAAAGTGTTGCCTACTTTGGGGCTGTCACTGAATTGAGTTTAAAATATTGTCAATCATTTGTGATTGAATCCAGACTTACCCATCGTCGTCATCATTATCCTCGTGCTTGCGAAATGTGACGCCACCGGAGACGACATCCTCATCTTCCAGAGGGGCGCCAAACGCGCGCGATAAACCAGAGCCAAAGAGACTCGCAGTTGACGAGGCGGAGGCGGAGGAGGAGGCAGAGGATGATGATGTGGATGCTGCTACTGAAGAATCATGTGTAGATGTTGCGGTTGCAGGTGGTTGCACCGATCGAAACTTGAGGGAATTGAGCTTGTCGATGTTGGAGTTCTTGTTGAGTATCTTGGAGAGGATGGAGGGACGCACAATAAACTCGCTGCCGCGACAATATGCAAGCGCTCGATTCAGACTGTCTTTCTTCATGATGGAGACGAGGGGCACGCGATTATCCGGATTGTAGAAACGCTTCACCACCGACTTGTCATCGCTCGTCTCGAGTATGTTCTTAAAGGTGACCGTCTTCTTTAGCTTTGTTGCCGTTGCCGTTGCCACTCCTGCTCCTCCTCCAACTGTTCCTGTTCCTGCACCAGCACCATTTGCATTGGAACTGCATTCACTCGGTCTGACCACCACTGCACCACTGTTGCTGTTGCTTGCGGTGCTGCTGGTGCTGCTGGTGGTTGGGGCATCCGTTGCCGCCTCATTGATCATTTGGTCGTTGGAAGCCATCAGCTGCTAAAATGTAAGACGACAGGTTTTAGAGCCACAACTTTACAATACCAAACAAAAAGTAGCAAGTAACAAGAACACAGACAAAGTGCTCGACTGTTGACTGCCCAGTACCAGTACCCGTAACCGTTTAATTCAAGCAAAATACAAAATAAAAATTAAAAAAATAAGTTAAAAATTAATTGACTATCAACTTTAACTTAACTTTACTTAAAAGTCAAATACCGCACAAGAAATCATTTTCTTATTATTCTTTTATTTAATATTTATTTATATTTTTTTATACAAAATAAAAGATGAAAAATATAAAAACTCACCGAAAAATACAAAAAATGAATTTGAATTCAAGGAGTGTTTTAGAAATTTGTATTTGTGGTATTTATGGAGTTATAGAATTCTTTGATATTTATTGATACCAATCACCGAATAATTCAAATTTAATTTTACAAATTGCATTCGTTACGGTTCCTTTTTCATACGGGTAGACAGACATTGTCACGAACCGATATTCTTGTATATCTTTCGGGTACTGGGCTGTTAAAAGAAAAACTCCCATACTTGAGTCGAGTCTCCCACAGCCAATCAATAATTCATGCAACTAACTACATGCATGCTCGTAAAAAACTAAAGCAACCACGACAACAACCACTAGTACAACTACAACGACAACCACCACCATCACCACATACAACAGCTACAGAAAGTTAAAAAGCATGCAAAAGCAAAAGTAAAATATAAAAAACAAAGCAGAGCATGGAATAAATAAAACAATAAAAAAAGGGGATTGGAGCAAGGAAGCAGAAAAAAAGCAAGTGCAAGTTTTGGGGGAAAACAAGTTATGTTGCAGCCTGTACAGCCTGAAAGTTGGCTAACAGAGGCAGAGCGCGAAAACGTCATAAGAGCCAATTAAGCAGGTAAACAGGTAAGCGAGGCAGGTAAGACAAGACAAGACAAGACAAGGCAAGGCAAGCCGAGCTGCAACTTGCAACTGAAGTCGAGTCAAGGCAGACAGTCAGACGGTTTGAAAGGGTAACCGGTGCAAGTGTAACTAAGTGCAACTTGGGGCGCATAATTTAGTGTGGCAAGCAGTTAGCAAAAGGGAAAAAATGGGAAAAGGGGGAGAGATTTAGAGCTAGGGGAAGGGCGATGTGGCGTTTTTCTTATAGTATTTACATTTTTGTAGGTCTGAAATGGGGCAGCATAAGTAAAAATAAACACGCAACACACACAAAGGGCGAGACACAACAAAATCAGTGACGAAAATCGCATTTAACTTATAAACTATATGCATATAGAGTACCTATGCAAACAGTTGGTCAAGTAATTGTTTTGCTATTAAAATGAATTCACATGTTTGTTTTTCTATTTTTAAAAAAGCTTTAGTCCAATTAATTCCATTATTTTATTTTAAAACTTCTTTTAACCATATAAACTATAAGATTAGGTTTTTTTTATATTTTATTTTGAAAAGAAAAAAAAAATAAATTAGAATCTTTTTTTTTCTCTTAATTGAATACATTAAACAATTTTAAAAATATATAAAACATAAATGTGTTATAATTTTGCTTTGTCAAAACAATTACTTGACGTACTGTATGCATTTGCAAAGCGTTCGCGAAGCAGCAATAACAAAAAAAAAAATCAACTTACCATTGCAACGTCTTCGTTGCTGCCACCGCTGACTGCGCTGCCAGCTGCCTCAACAACTTTAGCTTCCACTGTGACTGCGACTGTGGCAAAGGGATTTGTTGTCAGCAGACCTTCCTCTCCCCCGCCCACTGCCGTTGTGGCCGTCACCAATGACAACGACGACGTCGACGTTGACGACGCCATTGACGCTGGCGTCCCAATCGCAGTCTCTGCTGCTGCAGCTGCCGCTGTTGTTGTTGCAGCTGACAAAGTTGTTGTTGTTGTGGCTGACAAAGTTGTAGCTGCTGCTGCTGTTGTTGTTGTTGTTGTTGTCGCAGGAGCAGTTGTTGATGATGAAGGGCAATTAAGTTGCAGTTGTTGTTGCTGTTGTTGCTGCTGCTTGAGTTTCGACGTTGAGGGCAACATCACCTCCGCTCTGGACAGATTCAAGTTTTTGAATTTTTTATTGCCTCCTTTGCGTGCACGTTGCAACGATGCAAAGGCTGCAGCAGCTATTGTCGTTGTTGTTGCTGTCGCAGGCTTCTTGTCATTGATGCTGTCATCGTCGTCATCATTGTTTGTGTCCTCGGCAGCAGCGGCAGCGGCAGCAGCAGCAGCAACAGCAACAGTTGCCGCCTCGTTATTGTTGCCTTGATTTTTGCATTCCTTCAGCTCTGCGGCAGTTGCAACTGCTGCTGCTGCGTTTCTATGGTGATTGTTGCTGCTGTTGTTGTTGGTGTTGGTGTTGCCCTTGTCATTGCTGCCACCGTTTACACTGCCACCATTTGTTGTTGTTGTGTTGCTGCTCGAGCCACTCGCGCCACTTGTGGCAGCAGCGCCAGTTGGCGCATTATCATCATCATCATCGTTATCACAATTGTTGCTCTTCTCTCGCGTTGCCGAGTTGGCGCTCTGTTCGCCCTGTTGTTGTTGTTGCTGCTGCTGCTGTTCCGTTGTTGTTGTTGTTGCATCCTCGAGTTGCAGCACACTTATCCGTTTGCGATTAATCGACTTGGATGGTTTGCCGGGGAACTTGGAACGGCCCATAATAAACACACACTTGCCACAGTTTTTAGTTTTTGCATTTGCAATTTTTTGGCGGCACAACTTTCCTCTTGCAACAACTAAAAACAAATGAATAACAACAATGTTCACGTGAGCCCGACAAAAAATAAGCCAGCAACAAATACCGGTATTAACAATGCGACAACAACAACGACAAATACACACACACACACACAGTCGTACACACACATGCACAAAAGCTGCAGTTGAAGCCTCTGTAACTGAACCACGTTTGGAATGCGTCAATTTGCCCCCTGCTCTCTTTACTCGTTCTCTTAATTTAGTTTTTGTTGTTGTTGCTGTGGTTACCAATGCCACTCGACTCCCCCCGCTCGACACTCAACACGAGTCGACTCGTTTTCGTATCGTTTCGTTTGCTGCTCGTATCTTTAGCTCGTTTTCGCGCGCGTTCCTCGCTCCTTGCATTGCAAATTACAACTACTAAGGCCGAATGTGACGTCGGCATGCGGCAGCCGCTTTACCTTTGCAATTGCTTTCGCTCTCCCGCTCACTTACTCTCTCTCACATAAACCCACAAACACACAGCGCCGCTCTCTTTGTTTGTGCTGCGCTCTCTCACGCTCCTGAACATACGAAAGGTGCAATTGCAGCTGCCTTTGTCTCGCTGTTGTTATTGGTTCTCGGCTGCTGCTCCTGACGATGACGCTCGCACCGCTGCCAAGTCTTGCGTGACCACCAGCACACACCACCACCTTTACACGCTGCCTACCACTAAATATGTATATGTATGTATGTATGTAGTTAAAAAAAACAACAACAAATGTTGCTCCTTAGCACGCGCTCGTTTTTGT
Organism: Drosophila suboccidentalis; assembly: GCA_037043435.1. Lineage (NCBI taxonomy): Eukaryota > Metazoa > Arthropoda > Insecta > Diptera > Drosophilidae > Drosophila > Drosophila suboccidentalis. The sequence goes on from JBAMBK010000130.1 coordinate 68,551, forward strand.
CTTTGACTTCGTTTGGCAGACTCCTTTTGAGCAACTTCTCGCTCTCGCTCTCTCTCTCTCTCTCTGTCACCCGCTTACACTCACACTCTCTCGCGTATTAATCGCAACGTAGTTGTTGTTTCGCTCCCGTCAACAGTTTCATCGACGTTTTAAGTGGTTTTTCTACTTCAGACTTGAACTTTTTTATACTTTGCAGGATTTGTTTGTCGTTGTTGTTGTTGCTAGAAATTAAAATTCTTACGCTTGTTGTTTTAGTGGTGGGTTTTCCTTTATGACTGCCCTTATACGACAGCGTATTGTTGTTTTCAGTTTTCTTTTTCTATTCGGTTTTTTTTTTTATGGCAAGTCGAGAATGAAAATTCTTTTTTTTGCGCGTTTAGTTTTTCTGCGTTTTGAGTTTTTGCTCGTCGTATTTACAATTTTCCACATTGCTGTACTTTCGCGGATCGTTGCTTCAACTATGATTGTTCTCTCTCAACAGCAACAACATCATTATCATCATCATCATTGTTGTTATCATTATGATCATGATGAACTACATCATCAAATACTTTTCGTACACTCACAACAATCCCCGCTCTCCTTCTTCTTCCTCCTCTTCTTACACTAGCACACTTTTTGCGCATCGGCTTTTATTCGCGAATTTTGTGTCTTAGCGAGAGATTTTTCTTGAATCTGGAAAAATGATTGAAAAAAGAAGGAATGAGGAGGGGGGGAGGAAAGAAAAAACAAAGTAGAAATTTATTAGTTCGCTTCGTCGCAGTTGGCAAACAAGTTGAGTTTTTACTATGTGTGATTGTGTGTGAATGGGTGGGAGTATTGGTGCATGTGTGTGTGTGCGTATGTATGCATGTGCTCTGTATGAATGCAAGAGTGCAGCAGGAGCTGCATGTGACAGTTAACCATGTTTGTGAAATACTTAATGCCTGATGAAATGAGAATGAGAATGAGGTGAAAAACGTTCCCGTTCCCTCTCTCTTACTTTCTGCCCCTCCCCCTCCCACACTTTGAACGTTAACTTGTTATTGCTTTTTCTTTTTGTTTTCAGTTTTCAGTTTAGTGCAGTTTGCTGCATGCATGACTCAGTTCGTGCATAGGTGATTGTGTTTTTTTTTATTAGTATTTTCGTTTTAAATACCCTTGTAGAGGGTATTATAATTTGGTCACGAAATGTGTCACGCATTAAAGGAAGCGTGACAAATTTTGTTCACAAAAACTAAGTTTTTAAAAAATTCATTAATATGTAGAGTAAAATTAGAGGCTCTGTTGAATAAAAGGATATCCCGCATTGAAATCGGTTCACAAAGTTATTTGTTTGAAGTCTCTGGGAACCTCTTACATGACATAGCTCCGACAATTTTTTCAAGTTAAAATTACAGTGCATTAATTCGAATATGAAAATAAAGTCTCAGAATAATATTTAAAATTTAGTTTTATGCTAATTATTATATAAGGAGTTGAGAAAATGCTAGTTAGAAATTCAAAATTATGAAACTAAAAAAAAAACGGGGGGTAACTTTTTGCTAAAAAACTAATAATTTGAGACCAAAAAAAACGTGTTTGAAAATTTTTAAATGTTAATATTGATTGAAATTAGATTTGTTTTGGGAAATAGTAACTTTACTTTTGCAAGAAACAAGGGTATTAAATCTTCGGTATGCACAGAATAACCTTTCTTACTTGTTTGTTTTTTTTCTTTTACGAGGTGTTTGTATTGGCCAAGGGGCACACGACCGACCCACGACACAACGGCACAATTACCAACACAGTTACCAGTTGCCAGTTACAAGTTACAAGTGACTAGTTACTACTATTTGCTAGTTACTGTTGCTCGTATCCATCGGTCAGTTAGTTAGTTATGCAGCTAGTCAATCATGTCAACTGTACACCAACCAAAGTGCCTGCATTTTTTGTTTTAGTTGTTGCTTTTGCTTTCCTAGTTAGACAATCGTTTCTCATTTCATTTTCCATGTTCACAATGAGTGTGCGCATTTGTGCTAACTTTAACGTTAACGTTAACGTTTGTTATTTCATTTGCGGCTTAAACGGACCGTTAACTGTTTTCCTTTAATCTTTTGCGCCCCACAGCATGAATGAATGATGTAATACAGTCAGATTGATTGAATAGAATGGATGAATGATGATTGATGTGCCATATCAACAAACAGATAGTTCTTCTTATACTTGATGTAGTGGTAACTCTTTAAGTTTATTTTTATTTAAAATTTCAAAATTATTTGGTGTTGTGTGTGGGAAAGATGTGATGATTGATAAAGGGATTATTAGTGTAATGATGAGATGATAGTATTGATAGTTTGAATCAATCAAGTGTTAAGATTATCATTAAGGCGAACTATAAGTGTAAGGGCAATTCAAAAGATAGTTTAAATGATATAAGCCCATGAATAAAGATACGATTGTTGCTGCAATTGAATGTGGTGTCAAATTTGTAATACGCCTAATGTGCATATTTGAAAACTGTCGAGCAAATAGAGACATGACAGATATGACATAACAAACTAAAGGTTAATTCGCTCAAGCTCAAAACAATTGTCAACAATTTAATACTTAATACTCGGACTCAGACTCGACACACAAAATACAAATACAAACTACGCTTTAAATTGCAAATTGAACACAGAGTGACACATAAAACTTTGCAAACTAGTATTAATAACAGTGTGCAGTGTCTGTCTCTGTGTGTGTGTATGTGTATATGTGTGTATGAGTGCTGACATCAATTAAGTAAATCGCTATAATTAAACATACATACAGACGTGTGCAAAATATTAACAACACCTTGCCATAATATTGATACTATTGAGTGAAGGACTCAACCGTCAGAAATAAATCTAATGGAGAGATTTTAAAAATGAAGATAGAAATATCATAACAATTATGACACGAAAATGAGAAACATGAAAAATATGCCGAAAGTGGCATCTATAAAGTCAGGACAAAATTATAGACATCATTTAATAATAGTTCATATTGAAATCATTAAATTAATGTGGACTATCAAAATAATAATAGATTAAATTCGAAAACACTTATTTAAGGAATGCTAAACAATAATAATTGTTCTTATTATTTTGCACATATCTGTACATACATGTATGTAAGTATGCGCTTACGTGTGTATGTGTGTGCGTGGATGCCACATGGCTGAGCTGTGAGGCATATTATTGAACTAATCAATAAAATCTCGCTAAAGATGACAAAATGCGAGCTCTGAGAAATGTGTGCACAAAGCAAAGACGGAGGAGAAGACATAATAAAAAAAAGAGCAATTGATGTGAATAATTTGAATGCTACAAATAAATAAGAGTCACGCGAGCTCTGTTAAAGGGATGGGAGGGGGAGGGGACTTGAGATGGAGCCGGAGATGGAGGTGACTGACAACAAACAACGCACACACACACACACACACACACAGACAGACGAGTGAGCTGACCAATTCGTGCGAATCAAAACGAGTCAATTCGCAGCCGAAGCGAGACGAGTTAAGCCGAAGTCCAGCAATCGTGTAAAGACGACAACAACAACGTTAAGGCGCGAGGCCGCACACACACCTTTAATTTAATTGCCATCAATTATGGTAAAAAGATTAAGAAATCAAAACAAGCGCAAAACGTACAAAAACATGCATAAGGCGAATGAGTCGCAAAACGAAACGAAATACATACATACAGAGAGACAGATTGTCACACACACACACACACACGCATACCTGTTCAGACAGGTAGGCACAACAACGAGACTGAGACAGAGACGGAGACACAACTTGCAAATTGCGAGTAATTGAGCAGATTAAAGTCAAGCAGCGACAACAGAGGGAGCAGACAAGACAGACAGCGAGGTGAGTGAATGAGTGAGTGAGGAGAGTTGGCGAGGGTTGGGGTGGGGAGGGAGGTAGCAGGTAACGACGACGATGCCAAGATGTCGATTGAAAGCCGAATCAACTGACGAACGATTAAAAACGTGAGCATAACAATCACAACAACAATGCTACTAAATATTCATCTACATACATACATATAAACACGACAGACAAGTTGGACAGCAAATACACACACACACACACTCAGATGCATGCCTACATACATAGATAAGTATGTAAATTTGCATGAAATTATGCGAAAAATTCCCAAAAATACATGTGCAGGCAAAATGAGAGCAACTAAGAGCGAGAGAGTGAGAGAGCGCAATGGAGCCGAACAACTAGAGAAAGCCCATAAACACAGGCCAAGCGAATCAGCAGCAATAGCAGCTGAAGAATTTTGAATTAAACACAGCTAAAGACAACAAGCAACAAATGTGTGTTGTGACTGAGAGAGAGCGGACGAGAGAGCAAAAGAGAGCACTGAGGTGGGAGCCCAAGCTAACAAAATATAAGAGAGAGCGCATATGCGTGGGTGTGAGTATGCGTGTGTGTGTGTGTGTGTGGGGCGAAGGTGATTGAGGTGCCCAAAAAGACGTTTAAATCAAAACACAACACGCAGCAAAGGTGAAAGAAAATGTGCGCGCCACCAATATGTGGGAGCAGAGGAGGCGATGTTGTGATGTATGTATGTGAGAGGATGAATGAGCAGCAAAAGCAAAAAGATGCCCAATTGCCACGAAACACGAACGTAGTAACAACAACAAGGATAGTAGGCAATGTCTTGTTCTTGTTTTATTATTTGTTTTTATGGTTATTGCTGCTAGTGTTGGTGGTGGTGGGTTCTCTTTAGTTCTCTCTTCAGCTGCAGCAGCTGCCGCACGTTTAATATGTATCCCATAAAAAAACCTCTTTACGCGGTAAAAGTCTAGTGACGAAAACATTTCCATGCCCCAAAATCTCTGATATCCAATTTTGTGACGAATAATATTAAGTTTTACTTATGAATAAAATAAAAAAAAATTTTGGCACTCGGCACATTGCGCTAAAATGTCTCAGTTCTTCATACCAAATAAAACTGACTGTTTTGCGCAGTGCCGAATGCAAAAATTTTTTTTTATTTTATTCATAAGTAAAACTTAATATTATTCGTCACAAAATTGGATATCAGAAATTTTGGGGCATGGAAATGTTTTCGTCACTAGACTTTTGCAGCTAAAGAGGTTTTTTTATGGGATATCAGAAATTTTTGAATAAGACATTAGAAATTTTGTAAATTTCAATATTTTTTGACAGTATAACTTGTCAAATTTGTATGGCATGCCAACATGCCAAGCGCAAAAGCTAATAGCGTTCTCAAACTCTGGCTGCAATGACACTTTGTTGCTGCTGCCGCAAAAAGAATTCACCACTTGCAAGCAGTATACTTCCGCAGCAAGCAAGCAGTGTACATACTGCATGTGAGCAAGCAGGAGTGGAAAGAAAAATGATATATTCAGTTAATAGGTAATATCTTGCGCAAACGAATTCTGACAGATATGTGTTGTATGTAAAAAAACGCGGAATGGAATTGTCTTCAACATATACCATATTTAAAAGTGATTTGAAATACAAATTTTTCTTAAATCGCCAAAATGTGAGGAATAATAATTTTTTTTACCTTTAGCTTTTTACCTGTGTTCTTCAGCAAAAAAGTTTACAGCTATGCTTAAAAGTCCATCGATCTACCTTTTCAACGATGTATAGATCACATATGTAGCATCTATCGTTTGGACGCCGCTATGAGGGTGTCAATTTTAGCGGTTTTTAGCGATTTCCCGCTAAACTAGCGAATTTTCGGAAATGTCGTAGAACAAACGTTTCTAGATTTTTGAGCGGGAACAAGTCCTTATTCAAACTTCTAAGCTATAAGAAAGATTTTATCCAAACAGACAAACGGGTCCTCTTCCAAATCTAAGAAAACGTATATTTTCAGTTAACTGGTTATATCTTCCAAACCATTTGGCTATAAGTTATGTTTCATATATCAAAAAATGCGAAATTTTATAAACTACAACATACTGAAAATTAAAAAAAATCGTTAGCGGCGTTTTCTCAAAAACCGCCAAAATGTGAAGAAAAATACCTTATTTCACCTGTAGCTGTTTACCTATTTACCTAAAAATAAAACTTCGAAGGTATGCCTAAGAGCCCTTCAAAATACCTTTTCAACGATATATAGATCACATCTGTGGCTTCTATCGTTTGGATGCTATGGGGGTTTTAAGTTTGGCGGTTTTTAGCGATTTCCCGCTAAACTAGCGATTTTTCGAAAAAGTCGTTGAACAAACGTTTCTAGATATTTTTTAACAGGAACAAGTCCTCATTCAAACATTTAAGCTAAATCAACGATTTGATCCAAACAAACAAACAGACAAACAGACAAACAGACAAACAGACAAACAGACAAACTGACTTTTCATCTCATTTTCGGAAGACCCCTAAAAATTTCAAAATTAATTATCTTTCGAACCAGTTGTCCGATTTCGATGATCGAGGTGTCATTCGACGCGTATTTTTAATGAGAATTGTTGAAAATTCAAAGAAAATTCAAAAAAGCTCCAACGGCCCCATTAGCTCCAATCATCAAAATTTTCCCCCTCCCACTTACACCTGTTTATATCACGAACCAGGTGAGTTTCCAAAAGTCTTAGTATGCACACTTGTAAGTTAAGTTAATAACTTTCGATCGGTATATAACTCGACCTGATCGGACAGTCGTAGCAAATTTTCCATTCTTCCTGTGTATATATGCTAGTCGCCTTCGCACCCTTCGTGCTGCTTTCGTCACTAGCGCGGACTGCCGTCCGCAGTGATGTATGTGTAGTGTAAGCAATGTAAACTGATAATTTGCTTAACAATGAACAACAACAAAATTTGGCACATTTGCGAGGTGTGTGCGATAAGTTGCGTCTGGTGCAGCGAAGCGTAAAAACAGACAGCAAATTTCAATTTGCGACGTTCAATATTTTAAGGCGTATGTATGGAAGAGTGCGATTAAGTATGTGTGTGTGAGTGTGCGTGTACATGTGTATGTAAATATATGTATATGAGCAATTACTCATTTGGCGCGTAGTTTCTCACGCTTTGGAATTTGGCTTTTTGATCGACCAAAAATGCCATAGGCAAAGATGGCGTCAAGAGCGAAGGAGAGAGAGAGAGACATGTGTATGAATATGCAAATATACACAGATACAAATGTATCTAATAAATACGTACACATATTTCGTAATTATTCATCAAAATTATCACAGCAGCCCAACGACGACGACAACAACAACAGCAACAAAAACAAAACAGAGAGCAATAACAAAAACAACGTTGCGCTGTCGTAAGCCAATCGATTTAGCTGCTTGGCAGTTTTTCATTTTATTGTAGACACACACACACACACACAAACAGACATACGTGTGTGAGTACATAATTTATTAAAAGTTTAAAAAGCAACGCAAATGATCAGCGCAATTTTAGTTATAAATACAAAAGCACAGTGCGTATGCGAGCGAGCGAGAGAGCAACACACACCTTCAGTGGGAGGGGTGGGGGGGAGAGAGGAGGCAATGAGAGAGAGTGAGTGTGAGTGTGGGAGAGAGCGAGTTTATTTGATTTGAAATGAGTCGACAACAAAAACAATTAACTGTAGATACTCAATACACACATTAAACGTTATTTATTGATGCTGTTTGTTGCTTCTTACCATTCTTGCCCTCTCTCTCTCTCTCTCCCTCTCTCTACTGTTGTTGTTGTTCAATTCGGATTTCCAACTTGTTTTCTATACTATATTTAACAACGTCGTAGATAAAATTCACATTTAAATACTTGCACAAATAACAGTACAAGTTGTGCTCGTAAATTTAACAATTTCAATGCAAAGAAATATAATCAACAGCAACAACTACACAAACTACTACATACCTAAGGAAAACAACAATCTAATTAATGTATGTATCTAATGAATGAAGGTGTTAGTAATTTAATTGTGTCAAAATGCAATTGTTGTTAGTGACGTGACTCATCTTGGCCAAAAAAAAAATACTTTTTAGCCGACGACGCCTGTTTAATGTATATATTATTTAATTACCTTTATTTTTTTTTGTTTTTTTTGCAAATGTATGTATCCAACTTGTGGCTGGGAAGGGGGAAAGAGTGTAGGGGGGCTGTGTTAAGACATAATTTGTCATACACAAAAAACACAAACACGATTTGTTCCAATATTCGTTTTCGGTATTTTTCGGTTTTTATTTTCGTTCACTTATTTGTTGGTTTTTGCTTTGCTCTCGCATTCGCCTGCTTGGCGCGCGCTTGCTCTCTCACCAAAAAGACAACATACAAAAACACATACGCATACACGTACCCACAATACAACACATGTACGACTCTCGTTTACGCTCTTTTTCACTCTCGCGCCCGCGCGTTATACATATATACATCAGCGTTAACGTGTGCGTGTGTGTGAGAATGTCTGTATGTATTTTACGACGATGAAAAAAGCCTGCCTCTTCAGCAATCAGGTTTGCAGCATTTTATTTTACATTTTTATGCATTTTACGATGCGAATTTCATTATTAGACACTACACAGATCACTTTTTAACACTTTGCACAATCATTTATCAATAATTTACGACATTTTTCGCGTTTTTTCACGAAATTTCTTGAGCAGCTTCGGCGGAATGCTCGCTGTCGCAAGATGTTATCGCTTATCGATAATAACAATTCGACCCTGGCAAGTTGCTACACTATCGATAGTATCGCTTGGTAAATGGCTTTCAAAATATAAAAGTAGTTTTCAGCCAAGAGTACATGAATTACATAAACAGAAGAGTATGTCTTTGCACATGTGTGTTTGTAATATATTAATTATATATATTTGTTTATTAAAATTATTTAGATCATGTTACAATTACCTTGCTGTTACACTCATAATGGCTCTGTTAATGCACTGCTCAGACGACATCTGGCGTGATGTTATGAAAACATAGTATCTTGGCGGTTTATTTGAACTCAGTTTGCATCTTGAGTTCAAATGATGATACTTCTCTGTGCTTCGCTAACTGTATCGTTAAATTCGTTTAGTTCAGTTATATATGTAGTGTAATTGTTTTTTGTAGCTTATATTTACTTATGTTATGTGCACGGTTGCCACTTAAAAATATCTGACTGAGCCAAAAACAAACAAAAAATGTGCCAAATTGGCTAAAAAAGAACCAAATCTTTTTTTTTGCAGTTCATGTAATTTTGTACACACACTTAAAGCAATAACACATATTTTCAAAGTATTTCACATTTTCATCCTTATTTAGTGAATATGTTATTTAATAAAAATAAATTCTGAGCTGATGAAAAAAAGAGCCAAATCGAATAATAAAGTGCCATTGCGCCAACAGGACAAAAAAGAGCCAGTTTTGGCACAAAAACGCCAATTGTGGCAACCGTGGTTATGTGTGTTAACACGGTGCTGTATCAGGAAGACAACATTTTAGATCATGTTAACATTTGCGTTGGCTGCCTTGCTGCAGTGTTGCCAACTTTTGTTTGAATAAAAAAGCTGTTTTTGACGGGAGGAACGATGCAAAAAAGCTGAAAAATTTATTTAAAAAAGCCATAAAAAAGCTAGTTTTTCAATTGATTAATTTCTGTATTTTTTCCCGAAGAGGGTAGAGTGTGCGCACAACGACAGTTGTTTATAAAGAAAGTGAGCCATTTGAGCAGCAGCTGATCTTTTATTCATAAGATGTGAATAATTTCATCGATGTTGTGTTCATTCTCCTGTTCTTATCATCCGCAGGAATTTATTGGGAAGCTTATATGTGTGGCAGCACTGGTCGAGTCTTCACAAGCCATATTTGTAAATTCAAAATTCGTAATAAAATATATTACTTTCGTAATAAGTAGCAAACAAATAAACCAATTACCTTAAATAAAGTACACTGTTAAGTGTACTCAAGTGTAGTTTATTTCGCAGTTTTGATTTCACAAGATTGACTTGGCTAAATATGCGCTCCACCTTCGCGTTTGACCAAGGCAACGATAATAAATCAATGGCAACCTTATCCAACTCTGCAAAAGTATTGTTGCCCCCAGAATCCTTATAGGAATTGACTTCAATACAAAATACTGTAGTGCTGTCATTATTTTGCCATTTCACGAAGCGAATTTTTTTATATTGGGTTTTATTTTCCCCTATATTTAGGCATTTACAAAAAAATCTGAAAAAAGCATTTCAACAAACAAAAAAGCCAGAATTCCCGCTGCCCGCTGTTTGCTAATTTTTCTAGCAAATGGCCTTTGAAAACAGCCAGATTTGACGGGAAAAAAGCGACTCTGGCAGCACTGCCTTGCTGTTACACTCAAAAGGGCACTGTTAATACGGTGCTGTAGTTAAGACGACCAGTGCTGCCAATTTTTTATCAAGAAAAAGCTGTTTGACTGGAGAGAAGGGAAAAAAAAGCTGAAAATATTCTTAAAAAAGCGCAAAAAAAAGGGGGATTTTTTTTAAGGTATTATTGTTTGTGTTTTCTTTACAAGATTTTTATCAGGTCGTCCAATTCTTCGCAATCTATTTTATTATTTTGTTGGAAGCCGCCCATCGCCCTTGTGTGTTTTTTAGTGGTTTCATTCGCACGCAAGTCACTTAGCTTTGCAGCAAATGTGGTCTTGCAATAGATGCATAGACCCTTTCTTCGTCCGTGTCATCCCTGCGAAGCCATGCCTTAAATTCTTCGCTCTTAAGCCAAACATCCCGGCACTTTTGTTCATATTCTCTTGGCATAGCAAAATATGTGTAAATCACCACTTACGCGAATTTTTTATAGTAAAGTTTGCCTTAAAGTGGTGGTGATATTTATTAGCAAATATCGATAAAACATATGATTAAGCTGCCACTCTTACACACATTTGGTATATTTCTACCAAAACTGGTATGTAATTAAATTATATCATATAAATTATGTTTAGCGAGTTAGTAAACTTTTTTTTTACAGATTTTTCAAAAATGATTTTTTTTTTGGTACCAAATTTGATTTCTTGCAAGTGACAACCGTACTGCTACATATTTTCATGAAATTGGTGGCAACATTAAAAAAAGCGAAAAAAAAGCCGAATGCATTTCTAAAAAAGCCAGAATTCCCGCTTCCAGCAATTCCCAAATTGGTCTTCAAAAACAGCCAGATTTGACGGGAAAAAAGCTAAGTTGGCAGCACTGAAGACGACACCTGTTGTGTTAATACGAAAGTATTAGTGTCTTTGTTAGTGTTAGTGCGCGCCGAATTTGAAATGAAAATTTGCAATTTTCCAAAATCAATTAAAAATTAAACAAAAACAATTTGAAAAAAGGAAGAAAATCCAAAATTCTGTAAATTAGTTAAGTTCAATCTAGAGTTGGTTTGGTGCCGTTAGCTCTTCGCATGGCAAAGTTAGAAAAAGTGCAAAAAGTAAGAAAATTGTAAATTCAAAAGTCCAACAAGAGTTCTGGTGAAAGTTTCAAAATTCTAGTTTAAAAATTGAAAAAGTTAGTTTTTCGGTGGCCCCAAATTCTATGAGTTGAAAAACTAATAGAAATTGGGTAGAAACTAAAATCGGGTGACCGGCGCGCAGAACAGCGCTAACATAGCAAGTAGATGGCGCAGAAAACGTTTCTAGCACAGTTTAGGACAGTGTGCGAGCGGTATGACCATACCTCAAACGAGCGGTACGGCTAGCTATTTGGTGTGAGTTTTAATGGCCGCCAAGGAGGAGGAGCGAGTGACAAATGCGCGCCGTTTCAATTCCGTTTTAGTTCTTCTTTTCAACAAACAAACAACACACAACAATCACAAAACATAGAAAAAAATAATTCTGAACTAATAAAAACGAAGCCAATTCGAAAAAATAAGTGCCATTGCGCCAACAAGACAAAGAAGAGCCAGTTTTGGCGCAAAAACGCCAATTGTGGCAACCGTGGCTGTAAGTTAAGACGACACCTGTTGTGCTAATACAAAGCACTCTGTTGCTGTTAAGTGAACAGCTAATTTGCAATTTGCGCGCTAAAATTTTAAATGAAAAATTTGAAATCTTCAAAAATCAATTAAAAATTAAATAAAAACAATTTCAAAAAACAACAAAATACAAAATTTTTTAAAATAATAAAGAACCCCGATTTATTGCAATTAAATGTGGACACGCAGCACGCAGCACAGACGACACCTGTTGTGATGTTACGAAAGCACTGTATTTGGCGGTTCATTTGAATTTAAGATTGATACTTCGCTCTCACTATACGGCGATGATGCTTCACTTCCTTCTTCGTCGGCATTTGCTTCGAAGATGTCGGTCAATTCGTCCTCCAGGTAACCGGTTTCTTTGTATAGTGCCTCCTTCATGCATTTAATCGAATCTCGGCATTCATCCAAATATGATTCGAGCACCTCGTCCGTCTCATTGACCGCATCAATTAAAAGTTCATTGATCGGAAAACAAGCCAAAGCATCTTGAAACATTTCTCGCATGGTCTTCACAAAATGTTCAAAGCCACCAAAAAGATTCTTTGCCAGTTTCTCGCCTAAAATGGTCCAGTCCAGTTTCTCGACTTCGATATCAAAAAATTCCTCATTCTGGCAGTAAATTGGCCAATGTTCCCAATTGTTGAAGGGCCAATTGTGATGGGCCCGTTTTCTTTTTGTCAAGACTCTCAGCAGATATTCGCAGTGGCTTCTCTCGATGAGATACTCTTGGTAGTCCAGAAGCTCTTGCGATTTCAGCTGCCATTTCTCGAGATCTGTTAACGGTTCGGGTTCGGGTTCTGGCTTGGGTTCTCGCTGGGGTTGGGGCTCAAAAACTGGCTGGTAATCGAAAAAAGGTTCAGGAACTGGTTCGGGACCGGGTTCGGGCTCAGATTCGGTTTCGGGTCCGGGCTCGAATTCGGATCGGTCTCGGAATCAGATTCGTCATAAGAGTCGAGATGTTCAGGATCGGTGTCCTCCTCATACTCGTCACTCTCAAACTTTGTCTCTTGTTGTCTAGTGTAAGTGGAGCACTCGTCAGCCGGGGAGGAAGTTGTTGTCTGAGTCATTCGAGCCTTCCTTGATCCCGCCTGTGGCAGGATCTCCACCTCGTTTGTCATATCAATCAGGTCTAATCTCTGGTGGAATGCCTCCCTCAGCTCCTTCCCCGCCGCATGCACCTCCGTGCCCTCCTCGTTGAACTCCAAGCAGTTGTCGATGATCAGCTCGAAGTCGTCCATCGCCTCGTCCGCTTGCCAGTAGTAATTGTTCTGTAATCTCTTGCGGATTGTGGACAGATCCATCGGATATTTGATCACATTGTGGTAGTCGGGTATGCCCAGGCTGACGGCGTCTACGGGGTATCGGAAGTAGTAGGACAGGCGACTCTTCCAGATAATCCCCAGCGCACTCTTCAGGCTGTCCAGGACATTCGTCCGTCGTCCCGGCCGATTGGGCGGGGGAATCACCGGCGGCTGAACGATTCCATTCACCGGCTCAATGTGGGGCTCGAATCGCGGAGGCGCCTGCGGCTTCAGCGACTCAGGTCGAATCCATGCCCAGTCCATCTTCTATCTTCTTCTTTTTCTCTATGCTTGGAAATCTTGCAATCTTAACCCGAAAAATTTCCTCTTTTCCGTAAATTTTATTTTAGCTCATACTCAAACAAATCTTTGACAGCAAACTCTAAGTGCACCAAATTTTAAAAAAGAATTTGTATAAAAAAAGTACTCGACTTATGGCTACCCTAACCAGTCTGTGTAAGTTGCAGAAAATATTAAAAAAAAAGTAAATTAAAAGGGTTAAAATATGTAAGTGAAAAATGTTGGAAAAAAATTATTTTTTCTGTTTAAATAAAATTTTGATGCATAACCAAAATTGAGGTCAAAATATGATTAAACTGACATTCCAAAAGAAAATTGGTAACATTTTCACAAAGTTAGACACAGGGACCGTAATCATTATAAACTATATTATAAAAATTACATCATAATGATTATATTTTAATTTTTAATTTTTTTCCTTAATGATGATCATTATTTTTGAGTAATTTTATAAAAATCAAAAATAATCATTATGAATCATAATTTACGGCTTCTGTGTTAGGATTTTTACCAATATTACTTTGTATCCCTATAAAGGAACCAAGGGACACCATAGCTACCTCCCAGCATTATCTTTTTTTTTATCGGAGTACGGTAACCCATTCAAACTTGCATCAAAACATCGAAAAATGTATAATCAGTGTAAAAACACTGAACGACGATTTCGCGATTCGTCTCTATTTTAAAAAATTCGTCAAAATTAAAGCTATTTTTTGGCCAAAAAATGTTTTTCCTTAAACCTAAATTTTTTATTAACAGAAAATATACAACTTATTTTATTAAACCTGTATTAAAATTGTATTAAAATATGTTTTACATTTTCTGCTTATAAAAATACAGGTTCAAGGACGATAAAAATTTCCTTTAGGCCAAAATTATATTAAATTCTTATTAAGTTTTTAGGATATAGCTTGACATAATCGAATCGCAAAATCGACGTTCCGAGGATGAAAATTATGTTTAAAGGACACTTCGTCCTTTGGTTCTATGGAATTATAAAAGTCCTGGTCCTAACAAAAGTATTGACACCAAGTTTGTCAGGATCAAACCATAAAAACCCAAGATATGAATTTTCAATAAAATGAATTTTTCAACTCAAAAGCGCGGACTAGGAATTCATTTTAGAACTATAAACTATAGTTTCTTGGTGAAAACATCTTAGAATTGACCATAGATAACGAAAATGGGTTACCATTTTTTTAATTTTTCGGACCCATCCAAATCGATTCACTCTACTATAGATTTTTCGATTTTGTTTCATGTTTTATGCAAGTTTGAATGGGTTACCGTACTCCGATAAAAAAAAAGATTATGCTGGGAGGTAGCTATGGTGTCCCTTTATAGGGATACAAAGTAAAAATCTTAACACAGAAGCCGTAAATTACTTTTGAGTTTTATTTTAAGCGAAAAAAATAAAACTCATTCATAATGATTATTTTTGATTTTTATAAAATTACTCAAAAATAATGATTACCATTAAGTAAAAAAGTAAAAATCATAAAAATAAAAATCATGGTGGAAACACAAAGATTGTAAAATAATAAACATTTTGGTGCAAACCATTATTTTCTAGGTCTTTTATAAGTGTTTGATTTTTTTATTTAAAAAAAAAATAAATAATCATTATTTGCAGTCCCTGGTTAGACAGTTGGAAAAGTAAATGTGGAAATACTGGACAGTTTTAAAAAAAAATAATTTTTCTGATTTAATAAAATATGAATGTATGTAGCATTATATTACAGGTCAAAATATAAATAACTTGACATTCCAAACGGAAATCGGTAAAGTTTTGACAAAGTTAGTTAAAGTTTGTGAAAAATCTTCAAGGGAACAGTACTCGAAAAAAAATTAACTTTTTTAAATTAATACAATTTTGATGCAGAATCAAAAAAGAAGTCAAAATATGATTCAACTGACATTCTGCAGAGAAATCGGTTAAGTTTTGACAGTTGGAAATATATGAAAAAGTGTCAAGAGGTAAGTATGGAAATAGTGGAAGGTGTTTGAAAAAAAATATGAATAATTTGACATTGACAAACGGAAATCGGTAAAGTTGTGAAAAGTTTTAAAGATTGAAGTTTTTAAAAACAGGGTAAGTATGAAAAAAATGGACAGAACTCGATAAACTTTTTAAAATGAATACAAATTTTAATGCAGAAATATGATAAAATATGATAGAATTGATATTTCACAAGAAAATTGGTTGCGTTTTCAGAAAGTTACGTGACTTTAAAGTTTTCTAAATTATGTGGCGTTAAGTATGAAAAATTCTAAATTCACCAAATTTAAAAGCACAGTCCAATTAGATGCTATGCTTAACATTGTTAAGAAAGTGCTAAAAAGAATTCGCTTTGCAGCTGAGAACTGAAAATCTGTGACGAATCAATTGACTTGGCCTAATGCCAATTGGCCATATCAATATGTAGTACGAGTATTTTTGAATTAGTTCAGTTTAGAATGTTGGTCTACAACCTCGTTTTCTTCTTCTTCTTCTTATCGTTCTTCTCTTCAGAAATAATGACTGAAGAGTTGACTGCCACCTCGACACATCAGATGAGACGTGTGCTCGAGGGGGAAGATGATCTCTTGAACGATTTTCGGCTCTATATTGAAGTTGTGGAGCACAAGTTGAACAACATACGCATGTAAGTTGAAGTGAAGAAGTGGAAATGGCATTGAAATTGAAAACTATATGAATTCCAACAGAATTGTGAATGATGCATTGAGGCGACAGGAGGAGGCAATGAAGGATCCCGTTGCCTTTGTCTCGAATCCCTTGAATACTGTGCCAATGCTGCGAAGAATGCAACAGGATGCGCCCAAATTGTACAGCTATCTGAAGCAGGAAGAGGCCCAAGGTTCGGGTTTCTCTAAATATTCATTTTAATATAATTTAAAAAAATGTTCCCCATAGATCTACAGCAAATTGCAGACTACAATTTGAATGTCATAACCCATTTGGATCTGGAATACGCGGTCAAGGGATTGCTGCGCATCCAAGAGACCTACAACCTGGATGAGCGGCACATGGCCAAGGGTCTCCTAACCCAAAAGCAATACAGGTTTGTCCACAACTGCACAACTGAAAACTCTATGTAATTTGGCAGTAGCTTATTCAGACCGCGCACTCTCCCTTTTCAGCGCTAAATTGAGCACCTTGGACTGCGTCTGCCTGGCGAAATATCTGCGACAGCAGGGAGATGATCAGGAGGCGGCCAAATGGCTGGAGATTGCCCTGGAACAATATGAGGAGACTCCCGAACCGGTTTTGAAGCTGATGAACACAGAACGTGCTGTGATTTTGAGGGAGCTGGGCATGATCCGGGCCCAACAGGGTTAGTTTTATTCGTACACAGAGAGAAAAAGAAGCCCTGCATTTTTTCAATTTCTTACATGATATAAGTTAAAATTTCTATAAATGAATATAAATTTTGAAATATTTTGATGTATTTAAAAAAAAAAGCAGGGATTAAAACCGAAACGAATATCGGTTTCAGTTACGGTTTCGGTAATATTTGCATTTAGGTTTTCGGTTATCGGTTACGGTAAATCTTTGAATAAAGGTTTCGTAACGGTGAACCGGTTTTTGTGTGTTTCGGTTTTGAAATTCCGGTATGGTTTCGGTTCACAAAAAAAAAAAAAATGTCTTTGCAATAATACTAAAAGCGCATTACTTTCTCAGTGTTGCTAAAAATTAATATTTTAACCCCGTTTTCCTCTATTGTATGAAACAAAAGGTGGCTTTTTAGCAATTTTCAAAAAATCATAAAAAATACTAGCAAAAATATTTTTGATAATTTTTTTTTGCAGTTGCTATTAGAATTGTTAAAAAAAATTTTTTGCATCAAAATATTTTTTTTTTAAATCGAGGAAAAAACTTTACTTTTTTTAAAATTCAAAATTTTACAAGGGTACTTAATGGGTTAAAGAAATTTTTGTATCATTCGAACGGTATTTAAGTGATTAAAAGATTAACATAAATAACCCGCATCAAACCATCTTTATTGTACCCAAATTTGACAAATTTATGCTGTATGAAGACATTAGTGGCACACTGTATGTGTGTACATGCATAAGACAATGAAATGCAGACAATTTTTGCATCTTGCTTTTATTTGTTTATTTTTTTTTTGCATGTGTGGAAAACCGAAATTAACCATTATAAATGAAACGGTTTCGATACGGTTATTTCGGTTTACAGAGTTTCGGTTTAAAGGTTTCGGTCAGATGAAAATTTTTTTTTTCGGTTACGGTTTCAGTTACGGTTTCAAATTTCAATCGGTTTTTACCGGTTAAAGGTTACGGTTTCGGTTAGGGTTTTAATCCCTGAAAAAAAGTAAGAAGTTCAAGTGAAACTCCAGATTTACTAGAAATGACCACGAAAATTCTTTAGTTTAATACAAAACTCATGTTGAAACTGGTTTTCACAGCGAATACTCGCACATAAAGTTTGTTAAATCTTTTCCTTGATCTTAGTGAATTTAATCTTAGTGAGAAATCAATTTTGAAAGCATGAAATACTTGATTTTTTCGCGCTGTGTAAGAGTTGATTCCTTTTACTTGTATTTCAGGCAATTTTCTAGAGATTTTGGCAGTCTTTAAGCAGTTGTTTAAGTACGCCGAGAGGGAGGAGCAAAAACAGGAAGCGGAAGCTTATATGACAATGGCCCAACAGCATCTCTCCCATCTGTCCAATTGTCGAGGACTGAGAAAACTTCCCGTCAGCTCCGGCTTACGATGTTCTTATAATACTTTTAGTTCTCCCTTTCTTCGCCTTGCTCCTTTGAAGCAGGAGCAATTGAGCCTTGATCCCCATGTCGTGCTCTACCACGATGTCGTCTACAACGAAGAGATTGCAGAGATTCTACGCTTGGCCAGACCATATCTAAGACGAGCTCTTGTCGGCGCCTCCTCGGCAAGATCAGATGTCCGGCGAAGTGCCATGAGAGCGGGATTAGCTCACAATGCCTCCGTGTCCATCGAGCGTCTCAATCGTAGACTCAAGGACCTGTCCGGCCTCGAGTTGAGCTTGAACAAAAAGCTTGAGGTGATCAATTATGGCATCGGTGGACAGTACTATATGCACTATGATTGTGGCCTCGAAGCGGACCAGGTGAGTTCTTAAGTGAGTCTTGGGAGTCGCCAGTCTACAAGTCTGGGTTGAATTGTGATTGAGAATATGTTGCTCTTGATCACTGAGATGTTTCTAGTTTGTCCAAACAATGTGCCTGTTTCTACTTCTCATTTTATAAAATTCCAAAAAGAGTTTATTTTATTTGACCAGCCGTTATTAATGAATCGGTTACTTAACGGTTAGATTCGGTTTGAATAACTTTGGCATTATAGAAAAAGTTTTGTTACGGTTGCAACTTCAGTTGCGGTTACCAATTTCAATCGGTTTATAGTTTACGGTTACGGTTTTAATGCCTGAAAGTATTATTTTAAAAGTATTAGTTTATCAAGCGCAGATTTCTTTCTAATTTTTTAATATCGGAGATTGGGACCGTAACCGTAACCATAACCGTAACCGTTAATCGGTAATAACGCTTACTTTCGGTTCGGTCAAGCCGCAAATTAAAGTGTATTTTTAAATATAAAACAAACAGATCTTAATTTTTGAAAATTTTGGTAATTTGTATTATTTTTTTTCCTGTGAACCGAAATCATAACGGTATTTCAAAAACGAAACATACAATAAGCCGACCGTCGAACCGATCAGCGCGACCAGCCGAAAACCTAAATGCGAACATAACCGATACTGATATTCATTTTGGTTTAGTACCCTGATTAATATATGTACATATATTGATGGTTGATTTTGCTTTAACGGGAATTTTAATTAGCGATTTCTTCTGAAAGTATCTTTTGCTGCTGTCCCACATTTGTAGGTCACGCCTGAATTGTTGCTTCTTTTAAGGTTTCACTTTTCTCATTAACTTTGGTTTAATTCTTGCCTTCCACAGGCTCATTCGGAATATAAAAATAATAATCGCATTGCCACCGTTTTGCTCTACGTAAGTTGACAGCTGCTGCGATTCTTCCGCTCTTATTAATATGTTAACCTCAATACTCAATACTCGAATATGCATTTACCGATAGCTAACCGATGTGCAGCTGGGTGGAGTCACATCCTTTCCCGTCCTGCAACTGGGCGTGCCACCGAAGAAAGGCGCCGCCCTCGTGTGGCACAATGTGGACAATGCGGCCGAGTGCGATAAGCGCACGTTGCATGCCGCCTGTCCGGTGCTGCAGGGCAACCGTTGGGGTAGATATCACACTCTTCTATATATTTACATATAGTATATGGATATGTTTTTAATATAATTACCTCATTTATTTATTTAGTGGCTGCACAGTGGATCGAAATGGCCAAGCAAAAACAGACGCTTTGCAGCGTCAGGCCAATGAACGAAAGCTGAACGAAATCTTTTTAATAAACTTTACAGAAAAATGATAAATTATCACTTAAAGTAAACTATTTTTGATCTTGAAATATTATAAAAAATATATAATTTAAATCATTCGAGTTATTACAAATAGGAAGACGAATGGAAATAAATATAAAAAATAAATAAAAAAACATTGTTTTTAATATTGGAATATAATATGTAGTAATATACCCTGGACTTGGACTCGGCACCCTGATGGTTTGACGCCCATACTAATTCTTAATTATCATTTCTTAATTATCGTTTCTGTGGCAGCTACAAGCTTATATGATATAAATAAATGATTTGCACGATATCTTTAAATTTTAAAAATGTATTAAAACTATAAATAAATAAAAAAAATTAAAAAAAATTCGTTGACCAAACCAGGAATCGAACCCACGACCCTCACGCGCGGGCTCGTATCTCTAGCATTAGACAGACACTTCAAATAAACGAAAAATATAAATAACTAAAACTCATCTGCATCGACCGGACCGAGATTTTAAGCCCTGACTTTATTTTTAGAATTTACAAATTTAACTTAAAAGCCACAGTTAATTATTATTGCCTGACATTATAAGGACTCTTTATTCCAAATTTGGTGGCCCTGGCTCTTACCATCTCTGAGATCGGATAACTATTACTTACATGTTAAATTTAAGAGACAGACAATAAATACCATATTTCTCAATATTTCAGAAAATTGCTAGCTTAATTGTGTTTTTTTGGTCTGATTTCGTCACTAGCGTAGTCTTTTCACTAGCGTTGATTTTCTTTTGTTAAATAAAACAAATTATTATAGTTTTTTTTATTATTATTATTTTGGTTTTTTTTTTGTTTGCGATAATTTATTCAATAATTTTTCGTTAATTATATTTATGCACTATTTTATAGTATTCGTGTTTAATTATATGCAATTTAACATTATGCGACATATTTTTTGGGGCATGTTATAATTATTTTTTGGTTTGGCATTCGATTCGATTTTAATACTCGGGGCAGGAGGAAACAACATTCATCGTATACGTATGATACGTATGTAAATTATATGTATAATATAATATGTATATTGGCATTGTGGTTTCGTCGTCCACATATCGATATGTTTTAACAAAATATGTTAAGGGTAGGCTCGTGAGATGGAGGTGTCTGTGTAAGGGGTGGGAAGAGGGAGAGGGAGCATAAGCGGGAGGGGCTGATGATGTTGAGAAGGGGGAGGTTAACACCTGTAGGAATACTTGATTGCCGGCTCACGCTCAGTTTAGATATCACGCGTCCCACGGTGCCAACCAAAGTGGCAGCAAAAACAGCAGCTGAAGCAGCTGAAACAGCTGCCACGTGGCAGCTGCCACATTACGCGGCGCCTCCTCCAGACCTGGAAGCCAGAAATTTAAAATAGTCAGAATATTCAGAAATTCCGAAATCAGAAAACAAAAATCAGAGATCAGAAATTCTCAACTTACCGCCTATGTAATTTAGATGCTCATCGTTGCTCGATGAGGCTCCCGGATGTAGCTTGATTTCTGCAAAATATACACATGTGAATTGTTTGGTTTGGTTTGGTTGGCTGGCATAGAGATTACGCATACGCACCGTAGAGCCGGAGTGTACCCTCGGCACGACCCAGCGAATTTGTGCTGACGCAGTGATAGGTGCCCACATCGGAGGCGGAGAAGGAACGCACCACGAGCAACATGACGCCGCGATAGCCATCTCGCTTTTCCGTTATGCCATATTTGGGCCTGGCCAAAATTGAAAATGGTAAGTCGACAACGGACAATGGACAGTGGAGAATGGAAAATGGTATTATGTAAGTACAGTTGAGGCTCACAAAATTCGTACTCGTCACAAATTCAAATTTCTCAGAAATTAAAACATGAATTTATATTCATTTAAATATTTGTAAGATTTATTGTATTTGTAAATTAAAAATTATACTTTTAAATTTTGCTATCGTCGACTGCTTTGAATGTTAATAAATAAATTAATGCAAATACTCCAACTCAAAATCCACACAAAACAAGAGAATTCAGATGTATAAGCAGTAAAAAATTCAAGTGAAAAATGTAAAAAAAAATTTTAAAAAAATATTCATGAATTCTTACAGAAAGAATGAATTATAAAATTGATTTAAATATTTGTGAAATTTATTGTAAATTAAAAAATTTACTTTTTCATTTTGCTATTTATGTTTTTAAGTTTGTTCCAGCTTTGATTCAACAAATGAATAGAGAGGAAGAATTAAAAAAAAATAATATGCCTATGCAGAGTGTGAAAAAATTCAAGGGAAAAATATTAAAAACATTTTGAAATAAATGTTCAAATAATTATTGCATTTATCTTAATTAAAATTACTTCATTTTAAGAGATAAAAAACATTAGTTGTGCATTAAAAGGGCACATACTTATTTGAAATCTTAGTGCCCATTTCGTATTTTTTCAGCACAATATAGTTAGAATTAAAAAGGATTATATTTAAATTTAATATTACCTATACTATACAAAACTCAAATATTTTAATAACAAATTTAAATTAAAAAGGGGAAAATAAAATTCATTTTAAGAAATTTATGTATAGAATAAAATTTAAAGACTTTTTAGGTAAAAGAAAAACTGTTGTTTCAATTCGGTTGCAATTCATGAGAGTCTACTGTATGGTACTGTGTGGACTGAGATTGGGAGAGGAACTCACCCATCGAGCAGCATTTCGGGGCCCGGGGAGCCGGACTCGAGGCTGGCGGTTGAGACGCTGGCAAAGCCGTTGGATGTGCGTGCTCCCTTGAGCCAGTAGGAGACGGGCGAGGGGGAGGCCTCCACCTGGCACTCCAGCTGCACGTCGGAGCCCAGCGGGGTGCCCAGCAGCTGGCTTGGGGCACGCACCATGGGAGCAACTACAAAGAACAGAGGCAAAGAGACAGAGAGGGTGAAGTAGAAGTGACAATAGAGAGCAGTGAGTTCATCCCATTGACTTACATTGGACGCTGAGGGAGACGCGTTTGCTGACAGCCGGCGGCACATCATTGGAGGCAATGCACAGATAGGCGCCCATCTGCCGACGCTCCAATCTTATGAGCCGCAGCGAGGAGCCGTTGTAGGTCTCCACTGTGAAAGGAATAGGTGAGGAGTCAGTTGATTTACCCTTAGTCAACTTGCCACACTCACCTTTCATCAGCTCTCGACTGCCGGACTTGCGTATGAGTATCATTTCGCCATCCTCGCGTCGCCAAATGACACGTGGTTGGGGATTGCCAGTGGCCTTGCACGTCAGTGTCGCATCCTCGCCCTCCTGCACCGCCAGATCCGCCGAGGATTCCTCGTTAATGATGTCCGGCGGCACTGCAACACACACACACACAATTGCCATGTTATCCCCTTTCACTTGTCTTATTCCTTTGATATAATCACTTCATACCTTGGACATCGATGCAGCCAACTTGTTTCTTCATCGGACTCGTATTGATCTGGCACATATAACATCCCCGATCAGTTTCCCTCAATTTGCTGATCTTCAGCTTCCAACTAAAAGGAGAAGAATTTTGTAGTTAAAGGAAACTCTGTATATAAAAATCAACTGAATTAAAAATGTCAATAAAATATGGGTTTTTCAGGATCGCGAACGCGACATTTGTACGACTTTAAATGAACAAAAAATGTCAAAAATTCAAATTTTCAAAAATATTTTCTCACGTGTTTAATGCATTTTATCAACTCTATTCTCATGATAAAGACAATCTTTGAAGACTTGTCGTTTTTTAATTATTTATAGAAAACAATGCATAGCGAACGCGACGAAAAATGGAAGTCATTTTTGACTACATCTTGACAAGTGCGAAACTCTGCGAAATGTGGCGAGTAATTTGGAAATAAATACTCTCAAAATATAATAAAATAATGTAGTTTCCGATTTTAGAAATAATTTTGATATGTAACTACCGTTTTATATATTTTACAAGTTTTATTAGTAATTTGTAACGTGACATCGCGAACGTGACAAGATTTCCACCTAGTTTTTCCAAGAGTTTGTTCATCAAATTTTTTTCTATATTCCGATATATAGCTCTTAGAACTTGTTTTAAATTAAACTTTCAATATATTTCTATATATTAAAATGGTTTATGTTTCAATCTTACTCCCTGACTTAGTGTAATCGTTAAAATACAAACGGTCCATTTTGAAAATCATATTTTAAGAAAATAGGCAAAAATATGGAAAAAGTGAATTTATTCCAATGTAGAATCTATATGTTCATCCTATTGAATTTCTTCTAGCGTATATTGATAAAAAAAATAACTTGAATACATTGTTGGAAGAAAATTTCACAAGATGTGAGTTTTTAATCAATTTTACGTTTTTTGGCAAGGTGGACCTTTTTCTGGAAATGCCCATATGCAACTCTAAGCGGAATTTGTATTTGGAAAATTTAAAATTATATTTAGAAGACTAACTTAACTTTAAACTCTCTAAAATTGCTTATGCATTTCTAAACTGAGTATCAACAGTTGTTTATGGTTTTTTAACCATTTTTAAACTCGATCTTATTGTCAAAAGATTTTTTGCGGAATATTCTCAAAAAACAATTGACGAATTTCTTTTAATTCAATTACATTGTCATATATTTGTTGTACATTCCATCGACATTTCACTGTACTCACGTGTGCATATCCTGATGCATGACACTGATCCTGGCATTGTGCGTCACGACGCGTCCCTGCAACGCGAGCACCGTTTGATCCGAGGCACGCAGCCAGCCCACCTAGACGAAAACAGATCGAAGAGAAGATAACGAGAGAGAGAGAGGAGAGAGAAAGATCGAGAGAGGCAAAGCTTGACATTAATAAAAGTGGCTCTTTAGTATTGTATTAAGTAGTATTAAGTAGTGCTAATGAAATTATTTTAAATTATTTTGTACAGTTAAGAATATAAAGCTATTAAGATTAGTTAGTTAATAAGCTAATATGTAAATATTAAAGAAAACATGTTTCATATCTTAAAAAATTAAAAAAAAATTAATAAAATAAAGAAAAATTTAATAGCTGAAGATAAATGTAGTAAAATGTAAAAAAAAATACAATTCTAAATTTAGAAAATGGTTAAAAATGTTAAAAGCTTACAAAATTGCTAAACTAAAATTACAAATGTTAAGCAAATGTTAACCAAAAATTTTAATATGTTAAATAATGTTAAAAAATGTACTGTTACAATGTTAAAAAATGTTCAAAAAAAAAATCGTTAAAAAAGTTAAAGGTTTATAAAATTTTTAAAAAAATATAAACTAATATTTCAAATGCTAACCAAAAATGTTAATACGTTGAAAAATATGTAGAAAAGTGTAATAAAATGTTGGAAAATGTTTAAAATTATTTAATGACGGACGTACTTTATTCTTGCCCAGATTGCGGACTGAACAGGCGAGAACCGCCTCACGACCAGCCGGATACGTGACATTGTTGATGAAGCCAATAAACTCCGGATCCGGATCCAGCTGTGAATTTGATTCTGTGGGACGGAGCAGAGCACAGAGCAGAGTAGAGAGCACAGCACGTGGCCATTAGATTGAATTAGCATACACGTACAGTGGGCCAAATTGGGCATTTTAATGCACGCAACACACTTACCATGGTGCTGATGTTGATTCAGATTCTGATTCTGATTCTGTGGCATGCCATTGGCATTGCCACATTTGGTGGCCATTATCAAAATGATAAAGAGAGGCCCTAAATGCCACTCCATTTTGTTGTTGTTGTTGCTAGTGATTGTTGTCGTTGTTGTTGTTGTTGTGGCTTGTTTTTGCGCTGTTTTTCGCAGCTGACGTTTGTTATTGGCTGCAGCTGTTGCCAATTTTAGTCGCTGCTGTTGTTGACGCTCTTATTTTATGGCTACTTTTTCTTGTTGCCGCAATTTCTATTTGCATTTGAATTTTCGATTTTCTATTTCTGTTTCGATTTCGATTTATTTTTGTTGTATTTCGATTGCTATTTGCCGCTTTGTTGTTGTTATTGCTGTGCGTTGTTTGTGCAAATTGCGCAAGGGGCTTTGATTTCACTGCAGCTGCATCAATTCCAAGTGCTGTTGACATCTGCAAGCAAACATTCAACAAAACAGTTTTATAAAATACCCAAAAAAGTGAAACATCAAAAATAGCTACCAAACAAATTTATTTTACAGTATTTTTACGCACACACACACACACTTGTACACACACAACAACAACAGCAAATGGTGTTCAGTTTAAGTGCTGCAACAATAGAAAAAAACAACAAGTAAAAATGCTGCAGACCAGTCTGATCGACTAGTTGATACTGTGTAACAAATTTAAAAACATATACATGTCATTAGTACCTCACAGACAATTACTTTTCTCTTACTTAATAAATATGTATTATAACCCTTGTTAAGCAAAAAATAAATGTGCCTTAAACAATTTTTCAAATACTTAAATAAAAAGCTTAGTTTAAAATTGTTCATTATATTATTTAATTCATATATAATAGTGATTTATTTTATTTATTATTATTTTTTTTTACTTTGTTTATGGTAATTTATGGTTTTTTTATGTTCCATATTAGGACGATTTGGAGAATCAGAGCTGTCATCCTTAGACAGTTACGTAGTAGAAAGTAGTAATACCCTTCTGTACATTTTTTATTTCTACAGGGTATACTAAAAGTGGGAGTGGTGGGAGTGCAAAGGAGCAGGAGGAGGAGGAGGATTCTGGTTAACTTGATTATATGCGACGCGGCGCAGTTTTACAATTTTACGCTGCCTGCTTTTAGGCGCGGGCAATATGGTTGCGTTCAGCTTTTAACCCCTATCCCGATCCCGATCCCGATCCCGATCCCGGCCCCGGATGCCGACCTCGACCCCGGCCACGACCCCAATCCCGACCCCATGTTAACCCCCGAACAAAGTGTTGGCTCGCTATCTGGCGCAATTTCTTCATCCGCAGCTCAAAGTAAAGGCAAATGCAATTTTGCAACACAAACACGAATTTATGGCCACCTTTTGCGCCACCCGGAAAATGTAGAAAAATGTATGTGCAAAAGAAATAAAAAAAAATATATGAAGAAGCAGAAGAAGAAGAAGAAAGTGGGCGAGTTTTTGCGCGTCAGCAAAGCCAAAAGGTGCAAAATATGAATGTAAATATTAAAAAAGTTTCAAGACGCAAAAAACTAACGAGGTGTTCGCTCATTTGCTTTACACTCTTACCAAACTTCCTCACCGCTCTGTCTCTCTCTGTCTCACTTGCCACGCCCACTAAGAAGGCGAGGCTGCACTTTGACGCGTCTGTAATTTAATTTCTGTGTGAAATTGAGCACTCGGCTAATACTAAATTTGCACTAAAGCAGTTAGTAAGCTGTCTACGGAGAGAGTGTGTAAGAGAGAAAAGAGAGGAGAGAGAGGGAAGAGTAGGAGCAAGAGAGAAAGAAATGCCTCGTAAACTTTTGACGAGGTGTCAATGCGTTGCCTCTGGGCATGAAATACGCGACGAATTCCCCTACTCTCTCCCCCATCCAATTCATGGCAACTTTCAGCTGCGGAAATGCGATTTACTTATTGAATTAGCTTCAGCTTCGGCTTCAGATACAACTGCATGGAAATAGCGACAGTTGAGCGAGTGGAATGGGGACTGCAATTGCAACTGGATCTTTTCCACTCTCTCATAACATGCTAACCGCAATTGACTTATCATGTTGTTGACTATCCAAATGCTGCGAAAGAGTTTTCAACTATCTTGATTTGAGCAGTGTACAATTCAATTGCAAGAGTTCTAACCAACACTCTTAAATGAAGTCTATTATGAACTAGACAATTAAACTTAAAGTACTTTAATTAAATTTATTCAATGAATAAAGTATCGCATACCACTTTTTAGTTGCTGTTTGTTTCGTGACGACGAAGATGAAGGCAAATTGCACGCGCCACTTTGTTAAAAATAAGGAAAAGAGCCAAAAGATTATAGCTGAATGCGCTGAGTTTATGGAAGTAAAACACTATAATTTAAAATTGGATAAATAAATAAACCGCTTTTTTTGTAAAATTTGTTTTTTTCATACATTCAATGCGTCTGTTAAATGACTTGGAATAATGAATAAAATATCCTCTGCTGGCTTCGAAAGTATGAAATCTCCTACTGGATTTCTGACTTATTCACTCTCAATTCCAATCCCTTTTATTTAACTGATTTCAAAAAGTTATCTTGTTAGTTTATTGTCCATTCAATCGTATCACAGAAACTGGCAAAAACACAATCCAACTATTGACTTGACTTACGAATAAGTACGAGTGAATTCCGTAAGGAAATGCTGCTCTCCGTGCTGTTGGTTTACCTTGTTGCAGTGTTCCTGATGCCAACACTTTTCATACATTTCAGTGGCCATAAAAAGCCAATGATAAGCGGCTTAGCGATAAAATAAAAAAGCTAAAAGAAGAAGAAGAAGCACAACTGTTACAAGCTGGCAAAAGTGCTCAACTGTAATTATATTGTTCAGCATTAAAACATGATGATGGATATAAAAGTGCAAGTTTACAAGCAAAAGCCTGAAATGGAGATTCTATTGTTTTGGAGCAGGAAAAAGTTTGTGCATTGAAATGAAATTAAATGAAATCAAATCTCTGTTGCTGAATTTGTGTTTAAATTGCAACTTGGGGGGAAGCTGACTCTACATTTATTTATATTAATCTCTCACTCGCTCTTCCTTTCTTTCTCTCTTTCTCTATTTCTCTGTGCGTTTTTCTCGCTGACAGTGAAAACAAATTTGCATCAGCACTTAAGAAAAAGGGAATATTTGAGAAGCATACCGAAAAATGTGCCACAGCGCGAACATAAATAAATTTGCCGTGTAAACAAAAAAAAAAAAGGTTACAAAAAACACACACACATAAAAAAAGCTGAAAAAACAAGCCAAAAAACTGCGACAAACAAATGAAGAAAAGAAGAAACTGCAAATCAGCGCAGCTCGTTGCTAGGTAAACCAACAGCTGGCCATTGCAGCAGAAAGCGAAAGAAAGTGGGGAAAAAGGGAGATAGTGATGGAGAGAGATGGACTGATGCAATGTGGCAGAGTGGCAGCTCAGCCGGCGGCGGCGACAGCGACAGCGACAGCGAAAGGAGCAAAGGCGCAGCGACAGAAAACCGTTTGAAGTGTTCTACAGCTGGCAGACAACAACAACAACAATAACAACAACAACAACAACAACAATAACAACAACAAGCGGGATAGGCTATAGTCGAGAGTGTCTGACTGTAAGATACCCCTCAAACTATTTTAATATTACAATTATAGCAGACTTTTAGAAGCTTGAGTTGATTTAAAACCTAAAACATAAATAACTATCGCTTTACTTATTCGATCTTCATGCGATTTAATAGGAAAAAAGATAGTACTAAAATAAAGCTTTAATCACTAATTAGAGATATCTATCTGTACAACTCTAGGTGTGATGAATTTGAAACAAATTTGATTTGTTACACTATCTTCAACGATTGCAATATACCCTTTAACTTACTTTTGCAGTAATGGGTAGAACAACAACAGGCACTTGAGCTATGAACTGGAGTCAACTGCAAGTGTCAACGCCAACGTCAATCTCTCAAACGGCGGACATCGTGTGCTGTCAAGGCGCAGACACTTTAACGCCTGGACGAGAACGAGAAGAATGAGGAGCAGTAGAATGAGGAGCAGCTCGGGAGAAGTTGGAAGCTTTAGGGACTGAATAAGGAGAGGAAAGCAGAAGAGTTGGAAAATCTAGAGAAGGACCAAAAAATATAGAAGAAAAGGAACAGAAGGAAGAGCAGAAGACAAAGAATTGGAAGCAGGAAAAGAAGATTAAAAAGAAAAAAGAAAAGCAGAAGATAAAACAGCAGATGGAGAAGCATTTGGGGGAGAGGCAGGAAAAAGAGTAAGAAGCAAAGCAAGAGAAGAAATTGGGGCAGTAGTAGTAGAAGTAGTAAGGGTAGGAGAAGGGGTAGGAGTAGCATGTGGAATAGGAGAATCAACAGAACACGGAGCAGAAGAAGGGTAAGAAACTGGAGAATGCCGAACTGGCTGAAGAGACTGAGGAGAGACTCCCAAAGGAGTCGCCAGAGGGAGCCACTGTACGAAGTGCGGGTCAGTGATGGCAACTCGTCCAAATGACCCTCGACTGTCTGTCTGTCTGTCTTTCTGTCAGTCCGTCTGTCCGTCAAATGCTGCTGCTAAGCGACAAAGCAATTTGACTTTGAAATGTGCTGAGAACTTGCATATATATATATAGTCTCAATGATGACGTTGTTGCCTCAATGGGCGCGTGGGCGTGTCAGCGAAATAATGTAACGCCCTCTAGCGGCAGCAGGCAGCAACGGCAACGGCAACTGCAGCAGGAGAAACGGGGAATCGGGAGGCCTTAAAGGATCAAGCTTAAGCTCATTTATTTAAATTAAAACAAACACTGCAGGGGCAAAAACGGCCAAAGCAAGCTGCAAAGGGGGCGTGGCACAAGGGGCTGACAGTGCTTAACTTTAACACAGAGCGCACCTCGCCTCGAAACCCGGCGGAAAGTCACGACGGATTGCACAACTACTACATAACATATGTATGTATGAGCATATGTGTGTACACTGAGAGAAACCAGAACTCGAATTAAGTATTTGATATTAGGCCGAATTACTGCATACGCGCATAGGAATTCTTTAACCAGGTGTCAAATTAAAAAAGAAAATTCACAGAGAAAGTCTTTTATTTCACTACAGAACTATGCTTAAATCAAAAAATTAAGAAATAAACGAATACAAGTAAAATTGCCTTTGATCTTGAATCAAGAAATTGATGGGATACTCTAAAAATAAGCTCATAAAATCAAAGTCCATGAAACAGGGTCTAAAAACCTTTCCAACAATATATAAAAATTATCTGTAGCTTCTGTGGCTTAAAATCTGTAGAGGTGTCAATTTTAGCGAGTTTTAACGATATTCCGCTAAGCTAGCGGTTTTTTTTTTAAATTCTTATTTCGTAAGATTTTTTTATAAATATTTGGATTTGAAAAATCGAATATGACATAAAATCAAGACTTAAAATGTTGAAAATTTAGTGAAATATCAAGTTTTAAATGTGGCATTTTAAGGTCAAAATACTTGAATTTTTCGCTCTGTGCGTGTGTGTATTTTGTGTGTTTGCCTGCAAGGCAGTTGTATGACTGTGTGTTTGTGAGTGTGTGTGTGTGTGTGTGTGTAGGTCTGACTGGCATAGAACTTTGGCAACATTTCCGATTGCCAACGCCGGCTTTAGCTGCTGCTGCTGCCATTGTCCTCTGCCCTCTGTCCGCCGTGTCTCCTGTCTCCTGTCCTTTGTCCTTTGTCGTTTGTCCTCTTGTCCTTTTGCTCTCGCTGCCTGCACTGTTGCCTGTTCCTGCCTGTCATTTGTCCACTACACAAACAGGGGCAAATTGTTTGCAATAATGCGCGTGCCAAGTGAGTTGCCATCTTCCCTCTCCTTCGCCCCCTTCTCCCCCTTCACCACCCCCTCGCTACCTTACGCCCTGCCCCAATGCCACGCCCATTAACACATACAACTTGCAATGAGCTGACAACAGCATGCTGCAGGTGCAACAACTTCCTCTCCTCCTCCCACTGCTGTTGTTGCCGCCAATGTTGTCTGCCGCTGGCGTTAATGATTTTCACTGCAACAGCAACAACAACTGAAACAACAACAATAACAACAACAACAGCAACAACAGCAACAACAACAGCAATAACAACAACAACAAACACTGACAAGTGCAATAAATAGCGCTTGCAAAGTTAAAGCGCAAAATCACAAAATGAAAATGTTAATTGTTTGTCTCACTTTTTATTTTGTTATATACCCTGTAGCCAATGGATGTGCGTAAAAGTGGGTAGCTTAGTTGACTAGCAGTTCCCCTTTAACATATACTTTCTATACATTTTAGTTTGCTATAAATATTTTAATCTGCAATCACCTAAAAATGTTTGCAATCAATTGATTTCGAAGTAAAAAAATATTATTAAAATTTACTTTATTAAAAAATATCTATGAATGAAAAATGTATTGTTATATAAGTAGTCATAATACAATTATAATACTAAATGTAAATTAGTTTAAGGTAAATAATTACTTTGCATTCAAAATAAAAGAAAAAAGTAAAATATTGAATTAAACAATCAAAACAATAATTTCAAAGCTAAATATAAAAATAAACTTTTGACTTGTGTCAAAATCATTCACTGGGCATCTTTTAGGCAATCATTTTAAAATGAAACTTTCTTACTTGTTTTTATTGGTATTTGCTGTATTTTTTTTTATTCGTTGTGCAGAAAAGTTGCTAGTTGAGATTTTTTATTGCAATCGTCGAAAGTTTTTGATGTGGCGCCATTAGTAGCCAATTATTGGCGACTTTTTACGCCCGAAGGAACGAGAGAAGGCCGAGAATGAAGAGAAGGCAATCGAGAAGGCCTCGATTGGCCGAGAACTGGGCTGAAACTGGCAGAGGCTGTTGGCCAATTTATACTTCTATTAGGATGTCAGCAGCGAGCAACTATTTGACTGACTGCATTAAAAAGTTCAATAATGAGCGACTAATAACTCAATTTCAACGAAGGAGGCCCAAAAATGAGAAAAACGTTAGGCGCTAATTAAAATCGCGCTGTCAGAAAGAAAGAGAGGACAAGAAGGACAAGGGGAAGAGCAGAAATGCGACGACTGCATTTTAGCTTAATTAAACATTGGCGTCTCACTTTTAATTGATTGTGAGCAAACTGAAAGAGACAGACAGAGAGAGTGGGATAGAGAGGGAGAGAAGAGAGAGAGAGAGAGCGTGGCAAATAAACAATTTAACTAAATGCGCCGCAAAGTGTGCAACGCTTTTAGAACTGCCAACTGCGAGTTGCCTCTGCCTCCGTCTCTGCCACGTTGCCTGCCACAAAGCCTTGAGCATTAGACGTGGCATGGAAATGATGCTTGCAAAGTGTAAATGTAAACACAGCAGCGGCAACAAAAGGCCGGCAAAGGCGTCGAGCACGAACAATGCGTAGACCTGAATGAATACAAATGCTGGAATGCTGTAATGGAGAAAGGCGGCTCAAATTGTTATAAACAGAGGCGTAGAGAGCATTTTATTTTGGGGGAGTCATGTAATTAAACTATTCTATTTTGATTCCTGATATGTGATATGTTATGATTACTCGCTCTTTTACTAAAAGACTGTACTAAGTCAAGATACGTCACTTCGCGAAAAACACCTTTTAAGTAGTAAACTCAAGAATTCTTTTGAGTCTCACGTGAAGATTTTGATTAGAAAAGAATATTAATCACGTATTAGATAATATTATTTAATTTAACTTTAATTTCTATAAATTCCTTTTGTCAACTGCATTTAGTTGACATTAAATGAATAGTTAAATTAATAATATTTCTGCATCATTAACTCATAAAATGTTTGAGTAAGCACGCGATATATTCCTATATTAAGCATGTAATTTATGTATGTACATAAGTTAATTTATATAAAATATTTGCCGAATTATTTTGTTTTAAATATCCAATTTCTAAGCAATTCTCAAAATCTTAAAAATCTTATTTTTGGAATAGGTATATTTTCAGAGAAAAGTTCAGAAAAGTGAATTAGGATTAAAACAAAGGGTATTTCTCTGTGCTTAACATTTTTAGTTCTCAACGCAATTATCAGGCCTAAGCTCTTTGCTTTGAGACAAATGAAATTCAATTATATAAAGTATTGAACCTTTTCTCAATTAATAGGGCAGGAGGACACCTTTTGCTCCCCCCTGTCTATGCCCTTGTTTATAAAAGTGGTAAGTAGGGGAGAGAAACTGGTACCCGAATGAATGAATGAATAGCAAATGGCAATGATTGTAGGTTCACTGTATGGTTGAGAGAGGAGAATGGGGAGAGAGGTACTGAATGGGTGGGGGGGGGGGGGGGAGCCGAGAGGATTCCGAGTACAATTGTGATAATTGCCGTTGTCTCACACCTTTTTGCCGGCAGCGGATCGTGAAATGATGACAAGCAAAAGCTCTTCCGGCATGCTGCCTCTGTTTGCCACTCTGCCCCACTCTTGTAGTATGTAGTAGTAGGCATACAGCGTAAATACATACGTGCCCCCTACCCCTTTTTCTACTCTCTTTTCTCCTGCTCAACTGTTTATTCAACAATTTCATTGTTTACATTTATGTCCTGCGTGTGTGTGTGTGTGTATTTTTATGCCTTGCACCATGTGTGTGCCTCATCTATGTGGCGAAAACTTTCTTACGAACGGCTTGCGCTTCCTATCATCCTTTTCCCCTTCCCCTTCCCCTTCCCGTTTCTATTCGAAATTCACTCTTCTCACTGCCTTTCTAGCTGAAATTTTCTTTCATTTTGGCGCTTTCTCAACTTTTTTCGCGCACAATTTGCATGCGAATTTGCCGCTGTCTGTTCGCCCCGCAAAACTTTGGCCCCTCCATCCGTTTGCCTTTCCCCTCGTTCGCCTATCCTTCCGTCTGTCTGTCTGTCTGTCCTCTCGCTCGTTGTCCGTCCATTTGGTGTCCTACGGCTTCATGCGCGTGCCTTTTACTGCACGACTGCCACTTGGCAGTTGCCTGCCCCTTCCCATTATCCTCCTCTCCTCTCCTCTCCTCTCCTCTCCTCTCCTTATCTTTCCCTCCTCCTTCCTCTACTGCTGCTGCTGCTGGCGTTGCCACCGTGTTCTGGTCTTGTGCAGTTTTTCTTTCATTTTTTATGCGCCGTTAACAACTTTTGCTCGGTTTACTTTTTCCGTGTCGAGCGACGTTGCTTCTTTCAAACTTTAATTGTTGTTGCATGTCCTTTTTGCGCACTCCTTGTCCTCATCATCATCGTCGTCGTCATCGTTGTGCTTCTAGCTCTTACTCCTCTTCTTCTTCTTCTTCTTCTTCTTGACGTTGTTGTTATTGTTGCTGTTGTTATTTTTCTGGCGTAAATTGTACGCCTCACGTTTTTACGCCTGCAGCCAAAGGACGCCCATCTGCATACACACTCACATATGTACATACATGTGTGTGTCTCTGTGTGTGTGTGTCTCTGTGTGTGTGTGAACGTCTGTGGCGACGGAAGTGTGAAACTGAAATTGAGCAACTAAAGGACTAAAAGACTCTGTCAGTTGCCTACTTGCAGCCAATGCACACTGCTTCCAAACATTACCAAAATCTGAAATCAATTAATTAAAAAAAAAAAATGTAAAAAAAAAAAATAATAATATATAAAATACTATTGAGTTTCGAACTACCGATTGGGCGTTGCTGGGTTTCCCTAATTGGATCAACTAAACAGTTTTTGAATATCTTACTTAAAGGGATAAATTTATAAAAACTAATAGCTGTAGAATAATTTAATTTTAATAATATTTAATAATAACATTAGAATAATTTTTTTGCACAAATAAATATGTATTGTATGTACATATTTAATTGCAATGCTTTCGTTTATCCTTTGTTCTTAGCAAACTATTAAAGTTCTTAATTGCCTAAGGTCAAGTTGTCCTTAAATTGAATCATGTAAAGCGCAAGTCGAAAATATATTGGGAATAAATCCTTAGTACAAGAATAAAACTTTAATTATTAATTTAAGAGTCATAATTTAACACTAATGATGTTTATTTTTGACCTTAGTATTAAATGACTAAGTAATAAATTATGAGTACAATAGTAACTAATTGAATACCTGACCTATGACCATTTGTCTCGCAGCTCAAAATACACTTAATTAGCAAAATCCCATTTAATAGGCCTAGTCAATAATAAATTATAATTTTGTCCACAATTTGATGTGCTTGTGGACCACTGTGCGAAGTTCGGAGCATTCATGCTCATTGCCAACGTCTGTTACTGTTAAATGTGCGTGCGTGCAAGTATCTGTGTGAGTGTAAGTGTGTGTGTGTGTGTGTGAGTGTATGTGTGCTCGACTTTATTTGGTTTTGCGTAGCACTTGGCATTTATTTGCCCACACCGAGACATGCCACTGTTCGCTGCCCCGCCCCTTACCGCCCTCTCTCCCCAGTCTTCAACGAACAAGCAAAAAACTTCGTTTGCAATTTTTTGCCTGTTTTTTTTTTTGCTGAGGAAAAAAGTTGGTTTCGAAATAGCTTTAGGGAGTTTGTAAAACGCATTGTGCTGAACGCTTTCAGCGTTAACTCCATTCAACTGGGCACGCGTGTATCTTTTCTATCTCTTTCCCTCTCTCTCTCTCCCTCTCTCTCTCTCTACATCTACCTCTGTGTTGTTTTTTAAAATTTCGATAAGAGTGGTAGTGATAAGATAACACAAATGGTATTATAGAGAGCTCGATTTGTTTGACATGTGCTATCTAATAGTCCTGATTGCACAATCATTTCGTAACTTTCATTACAATTGAAAGGCACTTGCAAAAGGATACTAAAGGATCTGATTGCACACACTGCTATCGATATGAGTTGAAATAAAGATATAAGTTGAAATAATAATCAAGTAATATTCAATACAACACAAAAAGAGTTTTCTTTGAGTGTTTTGGAAATCCATTTAACTGGGAGAAGAAGACATCGCAAGAATAAAGACATAAATATATAAATATAAATACAAAGAACTCAAAAGTATGTTACAGGTATTTCATAGTCGGAAGCTCGTATTTGATTTGATTTGTATTTGATTCAACTCAACTTCAAACCTTATTGAATTTAAGAATTAGCATTCAACTGTTCATACAAACAAAATTGACTAATTTATGCTAGGTTTGTGTGCAACTAATTTATGCGTAACAGCGATTTAAAATTGAATACAATTTATATTAAAATGAAATCGAGTCCAAAATATTATAAATGTAGATAACTTTAAAAAACAGCCAAATAATTTTAATTTTTATTAAACTGCATCATAATTATAATCGTATAATTTAATTATATGCCTCTTTAAAATAATTTCAAAATTTTGAAATAAGTAAAAAAGTGTTAAAAAGAGCTCAAAAAGATTCAAACTAAATAATAATCTTTCCCAAAAAAAAAAAAACAATCACATCTTTTTGATTGGGACTAGTTTTGTTGTCAAAAGTAATTTGGATTCACTTCGATAGTTTCAAATTAAAGTGGATTTAATAGACAAGTACAAACCAGGTTCCAAATAAATTCTTCTTCTCCCCGAAAACGATCTAATTTTAAGCACAAAAGTGTTGCAAATAAATTTGAAATGATAAGTGTCCAGTCTCAAACCAGAAACCAGATGTTCGCCTTTATATCCGTAGGATGCAACTGCAAAGCAGACATGATTTAAATACACTCTGAGTAATTAGCCCCCAAAAAAGAGACTGTTCATTATAAGTATAAAAAAAAAGAAATGCTTGCTCTCGATTTTCCTCTTTGTCGTTCTCCCTCTCTATAACATATGCTCTGTTTTGCAATAAAGGAAACTAAAGTTCTGACTGTTTGTGGCTTTTAGTGCTTTAAGAATGTTGAACAATTGTTGAGCTGTAATTGCCGCTGCTTGCTGCATTCGTTACCATAATTGCTGTTGGCTTAATTTCAACAGCCGACTTCCGGACCGGCAACTTCAACTCCCTTTTGCTTGTACAGTCTCAGTCTCAGCCACATTCTCAGTTTTCAGTTCTGAGCCTCAGACAACTCAACGAGAGGGAAAACAACGACAACGACAACAACGACAACGACGACAACAACGACGACAACAAGAAAACCCATTTGACTTACAATCTTACCATGTGAGTATACTTGAGTGTATTTCTCTGTGTGTGTACACTGAGCGAAAAAATCAAGTATTTTCTACTTAATTTCTTAATTAATTTCTCTTTTAAAATGAAATCAATCTTATTTCAAGCTCGATTTAAGGCTATAAAGAAATAACATATAAAATAAATAATTTCATTAAAATTTAATTAAATATTTAATTTAAAATACTTTTTGTTGGTTTTCATGGAATAATTATATAAATAAAAAGATCTTGGCTTAAGACTTTATAAACTTGTTCTCTAAGCATAAGCTGTAAGATAGCTTTCTTGATCCGATTTTTAAGTAAATCTAGAGTTTATATCACGATTTTTGTACCTTGGCCATAAAGAATATAATATTTATGCTTCTTTTCGTAATTCGTATTTCATCCAAATATTATCTACGCATTTCTAGAACAGCAATTACTTGATTCAATGTCGTTTAAGCTACATTATATTAACACATTTTTCGCTCAGTGTGTTGCTCATTTGGTTGGCTTTCTTCGGCTGCAGCTGCTTTGGCTCCTTGGCCGGACTTGCAGCAACATCCTTGCCTCCTCGCCTCCTTGCCTCACACTTGCGGCTGCTTTTGTTATTTTTATTGTTGGCTGCTGGTTGAAGTCCTCCTCGTCTGGCTTTGTATGTGTGTGTGTGTGAGTGTGTGTCTTAAAACTGCGGGGCCTGCCTGCCTGTCTTTTGTGCCTCGTCCTTTGGTTGCAACTGCTTCGACATTCAACGCTCATCAACGCCACATTTGCGTGCTCCTTTGGCTGCCAACCGGTGTCCATATCCGTGTGTGTATTTTAACCTACTTCCCTCCCTTTCTTCTTTCCCTCCCTTTCTTTCTCTCTCTTTTTTCCCTGTCCAGAAGCATTTCAACTGTGGCATTTGCCTGCTCGCTTGAGCAGCAATTCAGCTGTGTTTCAGAGCCTTATCTGCTGTGTTGTCATTTAAGCTATTTTATAGCTAGACTTGGCAAAAGCTTAGCTAAACGTAAATAAATGACTTGGCTAATTCTTCAGGGTTTCAGTTAACTTTAAATTAAAATTGTGATATTCGAATATTTTAATAAAGAAAAAATATATTATTTTTTCAATATGTAGGCTAAAAAAACATTTTTAAAATGTTATTTAGAAAACAAAAATGCAATTTTGCTGCATATTATATGAAATTGCCTATTATATTATAATGAAATTGAGTTTTTTTTTTTATATAATAAAAAGTTTTAGTTTTTAATCGTATAAGTTTGTTAGCTTTTCTAGCAACTTATGTTGTTAATTGATTGATGGCTATTTTATTTCTTGAATTTCTGGCAGCACTGTTGCTCTGCCCTCTGTTCTGCTCTCTTCTCTTCCCTACTCTCTCCTCTCCGCTGCTCTCTTATCTCACCTCTGTGCTGTCTCTCATTCACATTGCTCTGCCTCTGTTTGCATAAATGACTGCGCCTGTGTATTTGGCATGACTCTTGAATTAATTTTGCAACATTTTAAATTGAGCGCAATTAATTGCAAAAATGTTTTATTTTTACCCACTTGCACTCGTTGCACATTTGCATTTGTATGTGCTTGAGTGAGGGTGTGTGTGTGTGTGTGTATGTGTGTTTGGGGTTTTTGAATGTGGCTGCTGTGCATTTTGTGTAGTTGCATTGCTCTCGTTTCTGTTGTTGTTGTTGCTTTTTGTGTGCAAGTGCGAACACGCGCATTCAAGCATATGCAGGCCTGACTTGCCATACACTCACACACTCACACACACACACACACTTACATGCATATTTTATGCATTGCTTTTTGTATAGTTCTTTCAATGTGTTTGGACGTGTTGCCTTTTTTGCATTTCTTTTCTCTTTTATGCATTGCTTTTATCGCGCTTTCTACGCGTCTCACATACACACACACCAACGCACACCCACTTACAGTGCCTAAAAGTATGCAGCATGCATTGAAAGGCTTTTTACATGACACTCTCTGAACGCTTTATTTCGCCCTCTTTTTTTTTTCTTTTGCTTTTTTCTTATTTTTTTTTGGTCCATTTTGTCGCCCTTTCTGCTATTACTCTGCGTTGTTGTTATTGCTGTTGTTGTTGTTGTTGCTGTTGTTGTTGTTGTTACTCTCGTTGTTGTTATTGTTGTCGCTGTTGCTGTTAATTTTTGGGACGCTTCTGTTGCATTTTTGCCAGCATTTCAGCATTTTGTTTCATTTTGGTCGCATTCGAGTCACTTTGCATCTCTCACTGTTCGTGTATGTGTGTGTGTTGTGTGTGTGTGTGTTGTGTGTGTTTGGTATGTTGTGACTGTATGTGTGTGCCTGCTGTTCGTGCTGCGTCGCTTATTTATATCCAATTGTTCATTTGTCTTTGGTTTATGTTACGCATACGTCATGTATGCCCATATTTTATATTTATATATGTATGTGTATGTGCACGCTACGCTTCAACAGCAAATGCAACTGTATGCGTGTATGTGTGTGTGTGAGTGTGTATATGTGTATTGTACTTACAATCAGAGTGGTGCACCACAAATGTAAAATATTTTTCGTTATATTTATGCGTATTTCCAGTTTTTCCTTTATAAATTAAATGTGTCAGAGCACTTTTGAAAGTACAATTTTCATATCGTTCACTCAGACACGGAAAATGCATTTAAATTGTAATTGTTGTTGTTTTTGTTGCTCGAAATTTATTGTGAATTTAAATAAATTATTTCAATTATTGTTGTTATTAAGCTCCAAACTTTCAATTCTCTCTCTCTTTCTTTTCTCAATTAATAGATTTTCTATAAAATAATTTTTGTATCAATAAGTCTTATTCATTTTGTAGATATCTTCTAAGTAAATTTTAAATTTAGTTTGCCTATTTATTCTCCTATTCTCCTGCTTCATTCATAATAAATTGAATATCTCTACAGTGACTGCTTGACATTTGTCAAAAGATGCTGAGAGTGCGACACTGTGCATATCTATAGCATCTGTCAATCCATAGTTGTCATGATTCTATAGAGTATTTTCCCCACTCATCCCTCCTTTTCCCGTTCCTTTCCCTTTCCCAAAGTTTCGCAAATCTCATCGCACATGCATACACTTTTGCACTTTCGCTTTAGTCGAAAAATAAAATATAATTTTTCTTTTCAATGCGAAATTTTATCATTTTTTTTTGTTCAATTGCTTTCATTTTGACTGTCACAATTTGTTGCCTTTTCTGTGTATACACTTACTGCGGGTATCATACTTTAGTCATGAGATGTATGAAAACATATATAAAATTAGGTGAGCTTGAGAATTTGAGTCGAAATACTTAAATATGTCAATCTTCTGAACGCTTTGAGAAACTTATCGGTTTCTTACAGTGATTTAAATCAAACATTTTGCTATAAGAGAGATCTTTCGAAAATAAGTTAATGTTTATTGTTTCGAAAATTCAATTAGAAAATTCAATCAGATAATCGCATCGAAAAAGGATCCTACATATTTTTTGTAAATCATATTTTAGTTAAATCAATCACTCCAAAAATAAAAAGAGAGTATTAACTTTTTGTCATATAAAAGTTATTCTAGTTATTTCTGCTTGTTTTGCTTTATATACATATATATTTATATACAATATTTTTTTTGTTCATTGCAGGCCAGAATTTTTTGCATTTTTTTGTATACACTTGCAATAATAACAACAACAACAAGAGCAACAACAACTTCAACGACAACGACAACAAATTTGTCTTGCAAAAAGTTTATTTAGTCTGTTACATTTTCTTATTGTAGTTGATAAACTTCCCGCTTCGTGTCCCAATATAACAGGCAGAGCAGAGGGAAGAGAGAAAAGGAAGAGAAGACCAGAGAGAAGTGGAGAGAAGAGCAGTGGAGAGAAGAGACCATGTCCAAGTGCCTATGACTGTTTATGGCCCGTCAGTCAGACTGTCAGTCTGTCTTCGTGTGTGCGAATGTGTGTATGTGTGTGTATGTGTGTGTGTGTATGAGTGTGTATGAGTGTCGACATGTTTTCGTTTTTTATTATTCAGTAAATCAAATCAGTTGCCTAACAACTCAATCCAAACACTTGCAGCACGCGCCACAGTTTTCCTACTTTTTCTATCTCTCTCTCTCTCTTTCTCTCTTTCCCTCCCTCTCTCTCTCTTACACACTCTGTGCCTTTCTCTGCTTAAGTTGCTCGCAGGACAATTCGACAACTCCCACTGCTGGGTATTTGCTTCATCTTTTAGCTTTCACTCAACTGCAGCATGTACACTGAAAAAAACTCATTTTTAACATTAAGGGTCGTTTTCCCATCTTGCTCTCAACCTTAAAACTGCCGAAAATATTTAACCTCAAGTTCGAAAAATTCCTAAAGAGCACAAGTTGTTTTTATCGTTCTTTGAAGTGAAATATATATCGATATTTAGCCCAAATTCTTAGATTGCGGAACTTTTGACACCATTCGAAACTGATTTGATCACTTGGGCTCCACAGTTTCTTTTGCAGTGTATCTGTCAGATCTTTCTTCATGCTTCATTCTTCTGTGCTGTCATTGCCATTGTCGTTGTCATTGTTGTCATTGTTGTTCTTGTTGTTATTTTTACAGTTAAGTCAATATGCAGCCGTCAAAAACAACACTTGATACTTTTGTGTGCTACTTGGCCTGGCCAAGACCATCGGCCATCGGCCATCAGCTATCAACCATTTCAGCCTTCGTCTTGGCCCTCCGCCTTCACTTTGATTACTGGTCACAGTTATTGCAACTTTTCTTTCATTTTTATTTTTGTTTGTTGTTTGCAAAGTTCTGCACACAAATAAACAACAACAGACAGGCAGACAGACGTTGAAGTTGGCAATAGAGCAACGTAACGAATTTATGGTTACATCCAACAAGCAAACACACATACACACACACACACATACATATGCACAGGGCTAATACTGGTTAAGCAAAGGGTGACCATAATCGACTTATGTGCATAAGCCTTTTGGCCCAAAAAGAAAAACACGTTTGAACTATCAACCTCAAAAAAGTCATTGGACTTTTGTCTCATAAGCACCAGTAAGATGATGTCGTATCAGACAGGATTGTCAGTCAGACAGTCAATCAGTCAGTCAGTCATTTATCTACATAGTTATATTTCAGTTGATGCCTTCACTTTTCCAGTTGCAACAATTGCGACCAAAACCTCTGCAAAGCGGATTGTTTTCAATCAAAAAAAGAAGTCAAGTATTTAAAGGGCTTAAAATAAGGTCAATAGATGCTTAAAATGAACAAAAGAAGATTCATATTTCCACACTTTAATTGTTTTTGATATTAATTTATAAGTATTTATCAACTAAATGTAAGTCAGAGAAGCTTGAAGCGTTTAAAGAAGTGCAACTACCGATTTCATCTATCTGTTTTTATGTGTGACATCACAGAAATTGTTAAAGCTGAAAAGTTTCTAAAATTATCCTGCCTTTTTTCATGTGCTTAAAATAAATCTAGTTTATTGTTGAGTTTTTCCCATTAACTGACAGTGGGTATTCGATAGCTTGGAAATGTATTTACAGCGTCAATATACAAATTTGGTAGAAAAGAAAAAAAATTGATATATAGCTCTGTTCTAAATGTAACTTTCGTACAGTTCCGTAAAGCTTAAATAATTTACTTTTGGAATAATTCCTTGCACAAAACTCTCTTTTTAGTGATAAACGTTTTATATAACATTATTATTATTTATAGTCCTACTAAATATCATGAAGATCAAATAAATATAACGATATTTATGGCTGTTTAAAGTTTTCTGGCAAATCAAGCTCCTAAAAGTATGCAACAATTTTTGTCGCTTAAAATGCATAGACATATAGTCAAATATTAATAATAAAAATAGCAAGAATCTGAAAACAATTTAATATGTTTTGTTTGTGCATTCGAATGCTCAAGTTATTTGCCCATTATCATAATTTTGTCATTGACAAGGCGTTGATGAGGACTTTCCAATGTTCATTTGGTCATTTGGCAAAACACTTTTGGCCACTGTCTTTCGACCGATCCGAAACAACAGAAGTTGGCACGTAGGCGGACTCTGTCTGTCCCTGGGCTCTGTCCAGGGCTGGAGCTGGATGCTGAAGTTGAAGCTGACGCTGAAGCTGAAGCTGAAACTGGGAATTGTTGGAAAAACCTTTTTTACGATTTACGTGCCGTTTCCCTAGGGAGACGAACTGGCGGCGCGGCGTCTTTCTCACAGATGTCCGCCTCCCGAGCACGCCCCCTGACTGACTGACTGACTGCCTCATACATGGCTTTTAATAATGCTCATATTTTTATGGCCTGCCCAAACGATGGGCGGGGCGGGAGCTGTAAGAGGAGCTGAAGGTGAAAAGGAAAGAAGGAATGAGGCAAAGGTGGAGGCATCATCGCATTTTTTGTGATTTTTTTGTTTGTTGTTTGCTGGCAACTTTTGTTGCTTAAATTAACAAGTCTCTGACAACACATCAATTTACTCACATGTGTGTGTGTGTGTGTGTGTTTACTTGCTTATAAGCATAGAGCAAACATTGATGTTTATTCTGTTTGACCCCAAATCCAGTTTAATTGAACGCGCAGCAAAGCGTAAAAGCCGCGAGTCGTTTTCAGTTAATAATATCATGCAATTTTAATTATCAAATACGTACTCGCAATTGGAATTTAAAATTTTAGCCAGCCAAATTTGGCAACAAGATTAACTAGTAGAAAAGGCTTCAGTCGAGAGAACACGACTGCGAGAGACTCTATATAAAATTATGATGGAATAAGAAATCTAAATTTAAGATTATTTAAGCAAATCTTTAATTTAGACCAGAGTGGATTGCCCAATTCGGCGAGTAAGTTCTGAAATATACAGTGGTGGCCATAACTATGTTCACACCACTTAAAGTTAATTCTACTTATAATTGAAATATACTTTATGTACATTTTGGCAA
Source organism: Drosophila suboccidentalis (assembly GCA_037043435.1). Taxonomy (NCBI): domain Eukaryota; kingdom Metazoa; phylum Arthropoda; class Insecta; order Diptera; family Drosophilidae; genus Drosophila; species Drosophila suboccidentalis. The sequence continues at coordinate 113,110 of JBAMBK010000130.1, forward strand.
CAATGAAAAGGTCATTTAAATTCCGTTTGAATGATACAAAACTTTCCTTTACCCATTCAGTACCCATTGAAAATTTAGGATTCTGTTAAATGTCTACTTTTGAAACTGCTTTCTTAGGGTTTCAACAAAAAATGTTTTGATGCAAAAAGTTTCTCTAAGCTAAATTTTTCAAAAATCTCTTTGCTTACATTTGTTCTTACAAAATTTTTCTGAGATCATCCTATTCAATCCCATCCCATTCAGTGCCTTGTTTTAAAAAACAAATCTTTAAGCGAAATAATGTTCATTTCAAAAACCGCTTGGCTTTTATGACAAAACTTAATCTAACCTCTGGTCTTTTCAAGTGCAGGGTCTAAAAAGAAAGGCAAACAATGCAGAGTGTTTGCATTAAACCCACAGCCCGCAGTGTTGTCGTTGTTGTCGCTGTTGTTTTCGCCGCATATGTGTTTATATTTGTGTTGTTGTTGTTGTTGTTGAACTTGTCCCTGGGCTTGTTTGTTGTAATTCAATTTGATTAAACAAATTTGAATCAGCTGAGCTGAACTGAGTTGATTATTTGAGGTGGAACAAACCTTGCCTTGATTGCCAGAACTCGGCTCTCATTTGCTTTTATGCTGCATATTTAATGCAACGCTTTTTATTATCCTTTTGGCGCTGCCAATGCCGCTGCCACTGAAACTACCACTGCCACTGTCCCCGCCACATGCCACATGCCACATACACGCAGTGTGGCAAAAACAAAAGCGCCAGCCAAGTTTAAATAAACTTTTAACTTGAGGCATCAACGCAAGTTCGGTTCGAATGTCAGGCATCAACAGGAACAGGAGCAGGAGAAAAAGGAGGAGAAAGAGAAGGAGAAGGAGGAGGAGTCTGGGGAGTTGTCAGGAAGTGTCGTCTCTCGTCCTCTTGCCAGCACAGTGTCCTGTGGCCCATTTGCCACTTGCTGTGGCAACAGAGGCGTCATCATCAGCCCCGCCCTCTGCTTACCTCCCATCAGCATTGTTATACCCGTTACTTGAAGCATAGCTTTAAGGGTATATTGTATTCATCGAAATGCATGTAACAGAGAGAAGAAAGCATCTTTGAGCCCATAAATTATATATATAGTCTTTTATATATTTTTATTAAATAAGTTGATAAAGCAATGCACAGAGCTCTCCTCTTGGCGATTAACATTTCAAACTATTATTATTTATAGTGCTCCTTTATTTCATAAAGATCAAATAAATATAACGATATTTATGGCCGTTTTAAGTTTTCAAGCAAATCAAGCGCCTAAAAGTATGCAGTAATTTTCTTTGAAATAATTTATATATATTGTGTAAGGGGTGTTTAATAGTCCTGCACTCTCGACTATTGTTTTCTTACTTGTTGTTGTTGTTGTTGAGGGTTATTTGCGGGGTTTTCGGTTAGCAAAAATGAAGTTTTTCTTTTTGCCATGAATTGATAATGTACACATGTTCATATATTTGGGGAGGGGAGTTCAAAAGGTGGGGAGGGTTTAGAGTTGCTGATACGATGCTGTTATTTGCATAACCATATACCGTCTCTATATATGTGTGTGTGTGTGTATTTGCAGATTATTTAGCCAAAAGTTGAAAGGTATTCGAAATTTTGCAACCAAAACTAAAAACAAAAACAAAAAATTCACAACCCCCGAAAACTTTTATTAAGTTGAAGATATTTTGTTGAAATTTATACACATTTGCCATTCCTCTTACTTATGCCCCTTCTCTCTCTCCCTGTCTCTCTCTCTCTCTCTCCCTCTCTCTCTCTCTCTCTCTCTCTCGCCCACTCTGCCTTTTTTCTGTGCGCTTGGCCGTTAAAAAACTACAATACAAGGCAAAATGTCTGGGCACAACATTTGGCATTTCTTCTTCATGGGGATTTATATTTTTAAATGGAAAGTTAAGCTTATAATAAACTGTGAAGAAAAACTAGATACTTATGGTTTTTTGTTGTCCTCTCCTCTTTCCATCTTTTGTTTTTCCGTCTGCTTTACGTTCTTTATGAGATTTCTTTGGTTATACTTTTGTTCTTCACTTTTCGCACAAAAGTTCAACTCAAATATTGCTGGCCCAAAAAAACAAAAACTTTATTTTTTCGATTTATTTGTGTAACATAAAAGTATCTACTATAAGTTGAACAAATTGTCATGACCTATATTTATGGCATATGACAGTACATAACTGTGATTTAGTCTATCATAAATATAAGTGCAATCGAATTAAATCTTCATTTCAATGCACTTCAAAATTCTCAATCAAAATGCGCATATTATTCACAAATGACTTAAAAACAATTAAATTGTCCATTTACATATGAATTGAATAATTATCAACAAACACAAATAGACGTGTTTAAGACTGAGTGTGCTAGACAAAGAGATGCTCTGTAAGAGAGCTGAGAGCCAACAATATTAATATATTAATTAATAAAAACATTTCTTTGATAAATAATCAGGTGTGCTACAGAAATCTCTTTCACTTGAATTTGACTTAAATTTGTATGAAATTTACATCATTTTTCAGGTAAAAGAGATTTCTGTAGCACACCTGTATATATTATTTATATAGTTTAATTCTTAAAGGGTAAATAGAATAGTCACTTTCTTCACATTTGTATAGCTAAATCTCGTTGCATTTAGGAGAATTGGCATTGAGCTTGATTTAAGAGATGTGAGATATTTGAATTTCTGTCGTTATAACACCCAACTTGTCAATTTCATGACTACAGGGTATCTAAATGAAGCGCTCTGTCATTTGTAAATAGCAAACATACCATTAGAGATAGCTTTAGAAATAACTAAAGCAACAACAACAACAACAACAAATGTAACATCTAAATCAAACGCAAAAACATTCATTAGAGGGAAAATTTGCATGATATTTTCGCCGAAGTGAAAATCGATAATGAAAAGCAGGCAATAAATTACCAATTATTATACAATATAAAACACAAAAACACAATGTCGCAATTTTCGAAATAAGTGTGGGAGCGCCAGAGACAGAGAGAGCGAGTGGGGAAAAAGAGAAAGAGAATGGGAGAAAGGATTGCGGCATGTAAAACTAGTGCAAGGGGAGTGGGCAGGAAAATAGAAAATGGAAAAGCAGTGTCATTTTGGAAAACATATTTATAAATAATTTGCACGCTAATATGCATTTTATGTAATTAGCGGTTAAAATAATAAATACACTACATAATTATCGCCCATTTCGTTGACCGCACGAACTCGACACGAACAGAGAAACAGACACAGATACAGATGCAGATACAGATAGATATGTATCTGTATCTCATGGTCCGGCACTTATCGCTGCATGTGCAGCGTGTGTGTGTGTGCTTTTGGGTGGCATTAAGGCATTAGCACCGCAAAAACATCAACTAATTGTGCATTTTAGCGATAATAAACACTGGCGACAAGAGTTTATTATTTCAGGCTTGGCCGCATTGCGTATACGCCACGTAAAGCGGCGAGTTCAGAGCCGAGCCGAGTTCGAGAGCTAAAACAAGTGACAAAAGTTTGACATCACTCACACACACATATGAGGGGGTCATATTAATAAGCGTCGCATTTATTAGCAGTCAAATAAAGAGATAAATGTCACTCATACGCAACGTTGGATGCGCCCTAGAACAGCTGCTGTGCTCTGAATCCCCCTTTGCTAAAATATTAAAATATTTAATTTGAATGGCAACTGTGGCAGTTTCTCTCTCTCTCTCTCTCTCTCTCTCTCTCTGTATGTGTGTGGCATGCCACTCAACCAAGCAACAGTGCGACGTATACGTAATACTCACATATGGCAAATATTTCAAGTAGTTAAGCGCATTAGCGGCACTTTTGGTTGGCTTTGTCACGACGAGGCTGCCCCCTGCCCCTCGTTACCCTGCCCCTACAGCTCCCGCCATCCTCTTCATGCTGTCGCATCTGCAACTGCCAGTTATCGTTTACATATCGCACATACGCAGCGTGTGCCGCAGCCAATTAAAGTTCTTAAGCCTCTTCCTATCCTCCATGCTCCCTTTTTCCTCTTCGAAATTGGCGCATTATCCATTGCAATTGTTTAATGAACTTTTACAACGCTCTAATAACTTCATTAACAAGCATCAAAAATTCGAGAGAAAACTTTTGCAACCCATTCCCAATTGTTAATTTCGTTTGCAAAATGTTTTACATGCATTTTTCATAATCGTCAAATTGCCGTCAAGCCCCAACAAAAGGGGAAAATGCAACTAAAAATAGCTTTGCATATATGCAACAATTAAATAAATCATTTTGCTGTTTTAGTAATAAACGAACACAGGCAGCTCAAATATTAATGTCATGTCAAACAGCAATTACAGCATGTAACAACAGCAACAACATCAGCAACAACAACAACAACTACAACAACGACTACAACAACAAGGATAACAAATAGCATAAATGTTGCAGAACATTCTTTGGCATTCGCACACTTGAGCAATTTGACAAACACAAATACATATATCATTATTATTTCATCAAATTTGTCATTGATAATGCTTAAATGGACTTCAAGGCAGAAAGAGACAGAGAGACAGAGAGAGAGAGAGAGAGAGAGAGAGAGAGAGAGAGAGAGAGCGAGAGCGAGAGCAAAGCAGCTCTTTAATTCGGTCCAAAAATATTTGAAATTTGCATATTTAATGCATTTTACAATCTTTTGCCGAATGTTTATCGAGCGAGGCTCCTAAATCTTTGCACAATAAACTTGACACACGGCCAACAGTGGGCAAAATCGCTAGATTTGCAAAGATGTATTTTTTAGAAATTGTTTAGGAAGAAAATTAATTTTGTTTTGTTATCGCTTTTAAAATTGTATGTTTGGGGCTGTCTCTAACATTCTGGCAAAATTTTGTCAAAGTCGGGTTACTATATCATATAGCTGTCATAGGAACAATCGGATGCAAAATAACCTTTAGTATGAACAACTTTTTTGTTTCTTAAGATATCTCAACCAAACTCACAGATTCTATGTTTTGGGCTGTCTCTAACACTCTGGCAAAATTTTGTCAAAGTCGAGTTACTTTATCATATAGCTGCCATAGGAACAATCGGATGCAAATTAACCTTTGGATTCAAAAACTCTGTTGTTGCAAGAGATATTCTTAGAAAAGTCACACATTAACTCTTCTTGCTAAATTTTGAATTTTTCCTCAAATTTAGCTTTTTTTCGCCAAATTTAGCTTTTTCCCGCTAAATCTGGATTTTTCCCGCCAAATCACTAAATCTGACTTTTAGCCAAAGTTCAATTGCAAGGAGGAAACATTAAAACCGCGGACAGCGGAAGTTAAATATTTCCGGTTTTTTTACAAAAAATGCTATATTATATAAATTTGTTAAAGCGGACTACTAAGGACCTTCTTTTCAATGTTGCGAGCGTAGCGAGCAGGGGACGGACCCCTTATATTGTTTTAATTTGCTAAGTCGGACAACTAAAGAAGTTCTATTAAATTTTTGCGAGCGAAGCGAGCTGCGGGTTGGCGAGCGAAGCGAGCAGTTTAAGGTTAAGCTGGACAACAAAAGACCTTCTTTTCAATTTTGCGAGCGAAGCGAGCGGGGGTTGGCGAGCGAAGCGAGCAGGGGGCGGATTTAATATAATTTTAAAAAATACTAAGAAAATTAAATTATCAAATGTCAAACGAAATTGAATAAATGTTGCCTTAATATTATATTCTTGTCGGTTCTTCAGATCGGCTCTTTTATCGTTTTTTTCGGGAAAAAAACAAAATAAACTTAAAAAAAGAAACATTATTTTTTTATTTTAAATGCTAAGCATTTAATTGTTTAAGTTCGTGAAGAATAAAAATATATAAGTAGTTTGTTTTGTTCATTGAATAATTTACGACAAAAAATTCGATGTTGTAAAAGTTGAAACATTAATTGCTTTAAAAAGCTCAAAGCTGTATTAATACGGATATTAAAATTATGAATAAATTATTGAATGGTAGCTGGAAGTGACTGATTATCGAGTAGATTAAAAATAAAGTTAATGCGAGATTTGAAAATTTGAATAAATATTGGCTAATCTGGCAGTTGTTCCCACTGTGCGGCTGCTGCAACTGCAACAACGGGCAACAACAATAACCGACAACAACTGGCAACTGCAGCAATTGCAGATAGCAATGCATGTTAACAAAATTGCTGACAATTATCGTATGCACACATACATGAACACGGACACAACACACACACACACATACACAGAGTTACATACAAATTGCAATTTAATAGCAAATGGTTGAGCATGGTTTTGGCCTTGTTGCTGGCCTGTTCTGGCCTGGCCCAGATTGAATTAGCCAGAGAGACAAGCGGAATGAACGAAAATTATTATTAAATTCACATTGCATCTATCTTTTCAGTTGACTTTCATTAGAAGATTTCATTTTGGTTAATGCGCATTGCAAATTTTGAATCTATCGTTGTTGCAATTTTCATTACTTACGAAATGTCAACATTCCCTTCCCCCTCTTTACCCCTTTTAGCCCTTTCGAGATGTTGTATGAGATACGCAAAATAGTCTTGCCTCATATTTGAGTTAATTTAAAGCATATATCTATCACTAAATTAAATTAATTTATCAAATTGTCCAAATATGAATATGAATGTGATTGCTTGCCACAAACTGTATTCGAAAATTGCCTGAGCTTTGATTAAATAAACATTAATATTAATATTGATATTGATATTGATTTATGATATACCTACTCAGTTTTGACTTTGGTTTCTTTGAGCTCTGGTTGCTTTCTGTTCTGTTTGTCAAATAAGGCAAAAAGCATCGTTGTGGTAAGTATTGGCTATCATAATTTCATTATTTTAACAATATTTGATTAGACCTTAAATGTCTTTCTCTTGCATCTCTCTCTGTTTATTTATTAATAATAAATAAAGAGTATTAAGTTTAATATTATGAGAGCTATAATGATTAAATTAATATTTACTCCATTAATGGAGATTTATCTATCTTTCTTCTATATATTCTACTTATTTACTGCTTCACTTAGTTAGCCAACTTCCTGATTTCAATTATTTATAATCATGTAAATTAAGCTGGCGACAACAATGAAAGTTCTCTAAAGTGCACAAAGGAAACGACAAGTAATAATTTATTAGTTTTTAAAGTGCTTATCAAGATTTGTGATCTATCGATTTCCCCCATTCTCGTTCTTATTTTTATTTATTTATGCATTTAAAAATATCAATATAAGGAGAGAAAGGAGCACAGGTGAGAGCAGTCATAATTATAATTATAAATATACGTAGCATACATGTGAATATACTCACAAGTTATTTGCATAATTCATGTGCACCATTAATGGAGTTTTGTTTGGTAATTGGCTGAAAAGCATTTTTTGGGGACTCGCCGTGAAAACAAATCCTTTTCACTTACTCACACTCTCTCTCTCTCTCTCTCTCTCTCTGCCTCACTCCCTCTCTCTATCTCTCTCTCTTTTCTTCCCTTTCTCGTTATGGAGTAAGTTGCAGAAGCGGATTTCCGTCAATGCCTGGCACTTGAGAATTAATATCAATTTGTATTCATTTGTGAATATTACAAAAGGATTATACAAAATTAATTAAAATTTGCACAATTTACGTTCGAAAAGGCAAACAGTGGGAATACTTTTTTGGTTTGAACAGAAAAATCAGAGAAAATCTTGAATAATAATAGTTAATTTAAAATTATCATGACCTCTGGTCTTGGCCGTAGCCATAGCCGTAACCGTTAACCGGTATTAACCGATTGAAATTGGTAACCGTAAGTGAAACAAAACTTTCTTTTTATACCAAAGCCCAAAAACCGAAATTATTCCAACCAAAATAACTGTTAAGAAACCCATTCATGCATAACGGTTAATTTCGGTTTGGTTAAGCATAAAATGTAATTATTATCTCAATAAAAATATCTGCATTTTTGAAATTTTTGAATATTTGCTTTCAAATTTACATATCTTTAATATTTTCAATATTTTTTTATGAACCGAAGTCATACCTATATTTTGAAACCAAAAGATTAAAAAACCATTAACCGTTACGTAACCGATATATAAATGCGAGTAAAACCGAAACCGTAACCCAAACCATGATCATGACCTATAAAATAGAATATTACATTAAAAAGTTCTATGATTTTTGTTACTTTCGAGCATACTGATTAATATGAGCTAACTTTGTAGTTTGTCCCACTGTGCCACGGTTGTGGCATCAACATCGACAGCCTCTGCCGCTTCTGTTGTTGCTGTTGCTGTGGCATCAACGATTGCTTTGTCGTCTGCTTGTCGCTGGGATCTGTGGGAAAACTTTTGGACAGCTGGCGAGTGCGGCGAGTGAGGCGAGGAGGCGGGAGAGGCAGGCGCGAGTGTTGCCGCTTAATGGAGTTTAATCGCATTGATGAGCATCAATTAATCATGCCGCAAACGCAAGTGACATTGCATACAAACAGCTCGACTGGGAATTTACCCAATTTCGCCCACTAATCCTCAAATCCTAAGTCCGCACATTACGCATACGACACGTACGACGCGCAAAATAATCGAATTGCCAATTAAAAAGTGCCAAGTCGAGTCGACTCCAGTTGAGTCGAGTCGAGTTGAGATTGAGTCGAGCTGGCAATTACAACATAATCGAAAACAAACACCAACAGCCTCAAAATACTGAAAAGTAACCGCACACTCAAAGCACTCAATAAACGGCATCATTTATTTGTACGCTGTATGGTACAGTGAAGCATCTAAGAACTTAAAGCACATGACACACACCTGTCGCACAGGGCAGGCAATTGTGACTATACTATATAAGTAAGTACGAGTACAAACAAACAAGCCATTATCATAATGTGCGCCACAAAAGAAGCCGAAGGAGTCTGCCAGCTAAAGTTGACATCGATGACGATGCTGTTGCACAGACACAGACACACACACACACACACACACACACACACACACACACAAACACATACACCGACAGAAAAATGTACAGCTTTATTAATATTTACTCTTTGATTTAACTATTTGCCATATGATTTGTGGTCAGACAGTCCAAAGTGTGTTTACCTTAAATATACAATTTAAATGAATATAAATATTTGAAATATGCTTAATTTAAGATATTTTTTTCAGCTTTGTATATATTGAAAATAAATATGACCTAACGATTAACTAAAAATGACATTTTAAAGCATTAAGTGCTTTGGTTTTATTATTTTAAGTATTTATTAAAATGTATTTATTTAAATTAACAATTGAAATGAACTATAATTCAAATGACAAACAATTATAAGTTGAAAAGTTTCTTATTTGCTCTGATTTTAAAATTTGTATTTATATATAAAATGGTAAATACAAATACAGCTCGTGCTTAAATTTACTCTGATGTTTTTTTCGCTGAATGTACACTCATATCGGAGGTATAGTCATTCTGGTTGAGTGAAGCACGCGATATGATGATGATGGCGATGGCGATGGCAATGGCAATGGCAACAGTTCGTGTTCGCATAACTGAGCATAATCGACGCCTTTCGGTTATAATTAACTCATTAAAGTGAAACGTCAGCCGCAGGATGTGGCATTTGCTGACAGAAGGCAAGCAGCCATCAAAGCGCACACGTAATCCGAGACACAGAAACAGAGAAAAGGGGGAGAGTAGAGAGAGAGAAAGAGATGAAGAAGACTTAAAGGCAACAACAGCTGCTAATAGCAAAAGCTGGCAGCTAACCAAGCGTTACCCACACATATATGTATTTATACTCATACACTCATACTCATACACTCATACGCGTACTTGTATTCGTACTCACACTCACACTCGTAAATAAGAAATGAAATCAAAGTTAACATTTTGTAAATCTGGTTTTTATAACTTTGGCACACACACACACACACACACTCTAAGCACTCACGAGATGTGAAATTGCAATTAAATTAATGTCACGCATACGCCGCGTATAACGCGCGCTCTTCTTCTGCCCTCTGCTTCCTCTTCCTATTCTCCTCTCTCCTCGCTGTGAAATGTAACAGGAAAAGCGGGCCACATAGCTCAGGTTTTATTGCCGAGCCACAAACAACAAAACAACAGCAAACAACAACAGCAGCAACAATTAGTGCGTGTTGCCAACCAGCAGCAGCTGCTACACACACTTGTCAAAGAAAGAGAGAGACATAGAGAGAGAGAGAGACAGAGAGTGTGTAAGTGGGTAGGGGAATCCATGTGTGTGTGTGTGTGCTGCATATAAATCGATGCTGATGTTGTGAAAATTTGCCAAAATAACTACAGACATACACTTGCCAAAAGCAATTAAACTGCTAAAACCACATTTTGTGCGAGAAATAATTGCAAAAATGCCAAAGCATAAAGCCAAAGCCAAAAAACAGGCTTTTGGCTATTGGCAAAAACACAGCTCAAATACATTCAAATAACAGCCAATAACAACAACAGCAAAAGCAGTAAAAAAAAAACAACAGCAACAAAATAAACAGTCGCAAGCCGCGCTGCCAATTATAATAACGTGCCCCACACACATACATATGTGGGGCGAGTGGGCGTGGCAGCCACACTGATCGAAACATAACCCACAAAAAGTCAAGCCGAATAAATAGGCCTGGACAAAGAATCAAAATAAAAAAAGAAAATAAAAATACCAATGTAATGTTAATTCAGGAAAGACGAAACATTAATACTCTTATAAGTACTTACTATATTTTATCTTTATTTTCCTTTCTTATGCCAAAGGAATTAGGAATTTCTTTCTTTAATAGTTTGGCTTCTAATTTTATTGTGCATTAAAATTTAGTTAACTTCGCTGAAATATTTATTTGCCTCAAGACTCAAATTTTAACATTTAATTAAACTACATTTAAAATTTGATTGTGAGACACTTTATTTTTTTTGTAAAAAAATCATCCCAAAACAAACAAAAATTTTGACTTGTAAAAGTTCTCAAAACCAAGCAAGAGAATTTAAAAAACTTGCATAACTTTGTGAAAACTAAACTGATTTCCATGCGGAATGTCTTATTGATCATGAATCATTACCTCAAGTCCAACTACACTGATAAAGTGCAGTGTATAAAAGCGTATACAAAAACGGTAAATTCCAGCAACAAATCAAATATATTATAACGCAGAAACAAACCAAAGTCAACGCCACTGCCAATAACAATAACACGGCCTAGCGAATGTGGGGGAGTTGAGTGATGGGTGTGGGGTAGGCAGGAGGTAGGTAGGTAGGTAGGTTGGGGTGAGTAAAGGGACAGGGGATAGGGGATAGGGGCATTCTCTGTCAGAATGCCAGCATTTGGTGGCACATTTCGGTTGCGGTGGCTTTGTTTACACTTTACAATAGGATTTTGTGTGGGCTTTTTCACTCGACATTTTGGCATTGTTTCGAAGCCGGAGGGAAAACTAATGCGATCTTATGTGAACATTGTGAAAATCATATGAGTTTCATTAATTAATTAGACTGAAAAGTGTATACATGTGTCAAAAAAGGGATTTGTCAGTTAAAGCTGGACAAATTTTGCGAGCGACAAATATCGATAGACAAATACTGTAACAGCAACAGGAACATTTATTACAATTCGAGAGAACGCCGAAAAGTAGGCAACAATTTATCACACTGAAGATGCTGCACCAGCTGAATGACAAATTCCAATCGACTCGCTTCGTAGCGTACAAGAAGAGGAAAGAAATCACAACAACAAGGAGAATGGGAATGGGAATGAAAACGACAAAACAAAATGAATGGCAATCGCGGTTCAGTCGTCGCCAGTCGCGCGAGTGAAAGACAAATTAAGATTATAAAAAAAATAATAAAAATACAACGAAACGAACACAAAAAAAAAAAAAAACAAAAAAAAACAGAAACAGAGAAATGCGAATTGATTGATTGATCTATCAAAAATATACACAATCACACACACCTTATAAATGTACACTGACAAAACAAAAAGGAATTGTATAAGTAAATAAAATATTTGTGTATTAACTTTTCAAATTACTTATAATAAATAATATTTATTGTAATAATAATAAATTAATATAATAAATATTCCAAAAAATATATAAAGATAATAAAATTAAAATTGTACTAAAATTAAGTTGAATTCAAATTTATTTATAGATAATTAAAAAACATGCGCTATTTTTCATATTTAATTTAGAATTCTCAATCAGTTCTAGCTTTTCTGCAAAGACAGGCAGTTCAATGAGCAATTAGCTTGGTTAATATTCAATTTAAAATTCTCAACTGGTTATTACTATTCAACTGATTATAATAATATACATATGTACATTTTTTTTAAGTGTATTGATGTTAGGGAATCTGTGCGAATGTCTGTGGCATCCCTCGGCGCGTATCTGTATCTGCGACAGCGTCGCCTTTGTGATTTGACAGACAAACTGACAGCAAGACGCGGGCTAAGGGCGGACAGAGGCAGACAGGATGACAGACAGAGATGGAGTTGGAGACGCTGTTGAAGCAGAGATGGAGACTGAGAGAAGCGACCTGTGACTGCCTGTCGCCGTTTATGTATGCGCGTAATTCGGGCTCTACCTTCCGCCCACGCAATACATTTATATATATATTTTTTCTGCATTTTTTTTTTTCTTCTGTGGCATGTGCCTATGAGGCACTGTGTTTGTGTGTGCGACACGTAGCACATTTTATTTTCCAAGTAATAAATCAATTTTCCGCACCACTAAAAATGAAAACGAAAAACGAATTGAAGCTGAAGCTGACGCTTCCTATCGACTGAAGTGTGTGCGTTTATCGAGGAAGCAGCACAAAATTGGAGAAGGAGAAAGAGAAGGAGTGGGAGTGGGAGTGGGAGAGAGACTGAGGTCACAGCTGCTTTCGGCCCAGTTTTTGGTAGGAGGGGGGCAACAGTTGGTGCACCTGAGAAGAGCGTAAATTAAAGTCACTAAATCAAAAAAATTTTCCCCAAAAACACAGCAACAACATCCAAAATGAAACGAAGCAAACAAGAAAGTTAACATTTGTTTACGTGGCCGCGCTGTCTAGGAGGAAGTTAGTTGAAGTGAAAAGGAAGAGTTTGGGGGAATATAAGAACTTGCCTTGGTCCGAGCTTCAGTCATTTATTGGCCAAAGTTGGCCGAAAAGCAACGCCAAACGCATAAAGGAATGGGCTTCAAATGAGCAACTTGGCGCACGAAAACAAAAAGTAAGCAAAACAATTTGCTGTTTGCCTGTTGTTCTTCTTGCTATACCCATTAGTTCTTCGCAGAAAGAGGTATGTTGTATTTGTAGCAATGAATGTAACAGGAAAAACGCGAAGGATATATCAAGAGTCGAGTAAATAAAGACGACGGAATTTTGAGAAAATCGGATTCGAAAAAACTTCAGTTCAGACACATTTAGTAAGACAGAACGTATTTTTTTGTGTTGAACGTTAACTTAAATTATTATCAATCGCACTACAAAATTTCACCAAGATAGGATATATAGAATGATAGTTATGGCTGTATGCAATATTTCTTTAGATGGTATCTTTTAGTCGATATTTCGTCTATAGAGGTCCAAGTTGTTTTTTTTTCTACCCTATTTCTACTTTTGCTACGTCTACTTCTCCCACTTGTTCAGCAGTACGGCAATTTGTTTTGAGTGGGGTCGCCTGGGCGCCAAGTGGCAAAGGTGGCAAGGGGCAAGGTGGCAAGGTGGCAAGGGGCACGCAGTGGCGTCAAAGGCAGCAAAACAAATCAAGTCAACAATCAACAGAATACATAGACACACACACACAAGTAAGAGTATATAGACATTGTGGCAGACACACTGTAAAAGTTAATGTAACGGCGCATTTAATTGCACGCACGGCAAACGGAGGCCAACAAAGCAGCCCCCTAATCCTCCTCCTCCAGGTCTTCTTATTCTCAAGCTGCCACAAAGTGGACAAGCGTAACTTTCTTTGCCTAGACACAGACACAGACACAGATGGAAAGAGAAACAGAAACACAGACAGTTACTTGGCTTTTCGGCCTTCTCGCTCAGGTTCAGGTAAGTCCCGTTCGAGTCCGTGTCCGAGTCCTCTCAAGTAAGTAAAAATGGCTATTAGCCAAAGCATTTTATGTGGCTCTTTCTTCTTCATTTTATATTTGCCACGCCCAGTTGGCTGGCCAGCCAGCAGTTGCGCCCCTTTTGTTGTTGCCTAATGCGCTTTGCTATTTTTTAATTATAACTAAAGTTACCTGCAAATGAAAAGTAAAAGGGCTGCCAAGACGACAAGCCAAAGTAGTAGACGTTGTCGACAAGGCCACCACCGTCTCCGTCTCCATCCGTGTCCGGCCGAAAAGACATGAAAACGCTGCTCTGCAACAGACACACTTAAATGCCTTTTAGTTGCAGCAAAACGGGGCACAACACAAAAATGGAAGTATAAAAACTTAAGTCAACAAAGAACGACTTTCAGATACCCCTAACACATTTTAGATATAAATTACTTTACCTGTGCTAAATTTAAAAAACTACTGCATACTTTTGGGCGCTTGTATTGTTCGAACAGCTAAAACAGCCATAAATATCATATTACAGTTTCCAATATTATTGCGATTTATTTGAAAGATTGACAACAAATAAAGTTAACGTTCAACACCAAAAAGAATAATTTTCCAATATTATTGCGATTTATTTAAAAGATTGATAACAAATAAAGTTAACGTTCAACACCAAAAAGAACGCTCTATCTTGACATTTGTGAATGTACTGTAGTTTTTCTCGATTTTAGAGGGCAATTCTAAAATCCCCATAGTTTCCGTGGAAATAATACGCGTCTAAGCACTAAATTTTAACAAGCTTGCGTTTCGTTAGAGATGCTAAACTATTTTATTGAATTTGGTAGCTTTAGATCCTAAGTCTCAGAAATATTTATATCGACTCGCCTCTGTTTGCTGATCAGGAATATACTTTGTAGGGTCAGAGATGCTTTTTCTCCGTATAACGTATACAATATACCCCTTGAATTTGTTTAAGCAACGGGTATTAAAAAAAAATCGCTGGCAACAATTTTAATTGCGTAAAAATGTGCACTCCTTCTCTGTCTCTCCCTTTTTCCTTTTCTTCCTATCTTTCGCTCTGTCTCTATGTCTATGTCTATCTCTGATCTCTTGCATTCTCTTGTCTGTGCCGTGTCTGCGACAAAAGCAAAGGCCAAGAGCTGCAACAAAATTAAATTACTCATTCGCTCAGTTGGTCAACGTCGACAGCACTTGAGACTGCAACGGATTTATTGTTAATTGGAAATGAGGCATGCTCGGACTATTTGATGCGCTAAAGATTTCCACTTCCACTTCCGCACACTCAACAAGAGACTCAACAAAACGTCTACTCATTTTCCCTCCCCTCTTCCCTCTGCCCTTTTTTCCAGCTCCCTTCACCTCTCAGGCTAACACACAAAAACGCTGACAAATCGCACGCGTAATTAGAAATTAAGTTCGTCTCATTGCTGTGGCCAGCTTTTTAGTTGATTAAGTCCAATGACCAATCGAATTGCTAAACTATGAAATTGAGAGCTTTACTATATACTTCAGGCTTAATATCTAATCAATATCGCACACTCTTAGTTATGCGAAAAATACCATTAATGGCAAGCGTTCTGCGGTCTGCCAACATAAGAAACTTAAACTACAGTTTGTTTAGATTATAGTCTCCATAATTCTAAAATAAATTTCGAAAATATTTGTACAAACTGAAAGAGATGAATGGCCCCTTTTACTTCAGAGTATGGTGTAAAAAACTATGTCAAAAACGCAAATGAAAGTGCATAAAATTTGTCATAAAAATCGTATAGAATTATGGAAGCTCAAAGTATTTGAATATTAAAAGAGCAAGGACAAATAATCCTCTAAACTATCGTATACTAAAAAAAAAAAGGAATCCCTACAGGGTATCTAATTGTTTCTTGTTTATAAGTCGCAATTCAACCCGTTCGATTCTGACTGCGCAGAAGAAAGCCGCAAATCCGTTAAGTAATAATATCAACATATCGTAATTTATGGTATTAAAAACTCTTGCCAGTTACATGATAATTGAAATATATGTTTATCGCATATATGATAATTAATAGGCAGCCGACAGACAAAAATCTTTTGACCAAAAGAGTGAACATTTATATTTTTTTCTCTCTGTTTTTCGCCATTTCTGGCCAATTGGCTCTTCTGGTAGAATGGCTAATTGGCTATCGTCTCACATTTTGCTTTTTATTAAGTTGAGCGGTGGCAGAGAGAGGAGAAGGAGGTGGAAAAAAAAAACAAAGTTGCCTGTGGCAACTCTCGAATCCTGTAGAATGTCCTGGCCAAGCAGTTAAATTACTTCTCGTTTATTTTAAATTGTGAAAAATATGTGCAAATGTGCTCGGCCAGGGAAAGAGATAGAGTGAGAGAAAGAGAAAGAGCTGATATCCAGAGAGACATTACAAGATGATGATGATAGTTGAACAATGAGCGAAACGAAACTCAAACAAATTCCAATGTGAATACGAATGCGACTGTGAATACGAGTGTGAATACAAGCAGAAATGGCAAATGCACACGATGAAAGTGTTCTACAATTTGCTCTGAAATTTGCGCGCTGTATTTTCAAATAATGCGAAAACTTTTTGCCTATATACGGATTGAAGAGGAAGAGAGGGAGAGGTTGAGGGAGTGAGAGGGAGAGGTTGAGGGAGAGAAGGAAGGAAAGCGGGAAACCAAACCAGCAGCAGCAGTGGAAGCAGCGGTAGCTTTCAATATACTTTTGTTTCTTTGCCTCTATTGTCCTGGACATTTGCGTGAAATGCAATTTCTCATATTTGCATAACTGCAGACAGCAGATAGCTCAAAATAAAGTTGAAATTTTGTAGAGCAGTGCAGTGTGCAGTGTGCAGTGTGTAGTGTGTAGTGCAGTGTAGCCGGTTTGCGGTTGCAGCATCAACAACAACAACTTTAATATCGCCAGACTGCGCTACGTTCGTAATTGCCCGCGACCCCAAGCTGCGTGCTCTACGACCCTCCCCGTCCCCCGTCCCCCTTCCCCCATCACCAACACCATCTCCTCCTCCTCCCCCACCTCCCCCTCCTCCAGCTCTACCGCAGCACAGTGGTAAGTTTGGCGAGGAAAACGAATAAAAATCAATTCAACTTATTATAATTTTTAATTATGAATTCCTTGAACTAATTTTTTTTATGTAGAACTGTTAAAATTAAAATTCATGACATAAAAATTAAATTTAAGTATTAAAAACAATTGATAAAATACAAAGTTTTTCTCAGGTATTCGACAATCTTTTTCATTAAAAGTGCACTATAAATTTTCACAAAATAAAGAAAAAAATAAAAAAAATTACGTGTTCATTTAATAAATTATCAATTTTTTTTATTTTATTTTGATTGGCTTTTTGTTGACTGTAAGAAAAAGTATGATATAAAAATAATAAGTCTGGAAACATACCCAGCAATTTTGCTTAATTTAAAACAACTCATTTCTATAATATAACATTTCTATATTAGTTGCTAACATAATACAAAATATGATATATATTTTCAACATTTTTTTATTGGGCGTGTCGAAATTTCGTTCATAATTTTGGATTATCCACTCTTAATCCAATATCATGTTTAATGCAAAAGCGATATTTGCTAACAAACTTTGGCACAACGAGAAACTGTGCAACGCAGCCTCTGCCGCTGCCTGCAGCGGACTGCGAACGCGCAACAGCCGCGCGAATCCTTCCGCTTGCCTCGTCGTGTACGCAGCACAGCGGTTTCCGGCGCGGCAGCAGCAACAGCAGCAGCAGCAGCAACAGCAACAGCAGCAACAGCCGTGGCCCAACAATACGGCAACAGCGGCATGGCGACCAAATTCAAATCAACGGAGTTACGCGCACACACAATGCTCACACACACACACACACACACAGAATCGCCACAACATGTGTGAGTGTGTGTGTGTAAGACAAAGCATACTTTCAGGCGCAAATAACAAGCGGAACAACGGAACAAGCGAGAAAGCTAACAACTAAAAGAGGGAGAGAGGGAAAGGGATAGAGAGAGAGGAACCCCGTCGGACATCTAGCTCGGAACTGCGGCTATTCTATTAGAGCTACACCCACATACATACATACACACACACACAGCATGCAGAAAGCATACGCTCATACAATACACTCAGAGAAACAACAAATTTGAGTCATTAAACACAATAATAGTTGGAAATGTTTCTAATATTCAGAAATATTTGACTTAATTCAAAAAGTATTACCCCCTTTTAAGAAATATTTGATCAGAAAAATTTGCTGTAGTATTAGAACAACAAATTGCGTTATCATTAATTTTTAAAAATATGTATAATATATTTTCTAAAAATTTGAAAAAAAAACATTTGCAGCTTTTTTTTTAGTCGCCATAGACGTTTTAAAAATATCTAATAATCATAATTATTTTCCTTAATTTATTAATGTTAATGGTAATTTTAATTTAAATTTTTAATTTTTGTTTTAATTTGAAATATTATAATATAACCAAACTGGAAAAAAGCATTTTCATCTAAAATTTGATGGCCCAGGCTATTGTAAATATTATGCTGAAAATAATACTTGTTTTCCTTATTTATTTTTAACATTTTTATTTATTTCTAAGCTGGGAGATACATTTTTGTTTCTAAAAAGATTTGGCACTCCACGTTAAATAAAAAGCTTACAATTTTAAAGACATAATAAATGGCGCTAGATGACAAATAAAATTGGAAATTAAGATTGTTTAGGGCTAAGTGGGGTTTGTATTTGTGCGAGTGTAAAATATGATGGAGGCAGGCAGTTGTAGCACAGAGGCAAACAAGTGTGCCAAGGGATGTTGTCCTGGCGAGTCCTGGGATTGGGCAATGCCAACAGCATCGATGGCCAAAGCAAACATAATTGATATCGTAATCAATTCAAAAATCCAGCAAAACTAAAAACAGCAAATGCTGTGAAAACAACGTCGTCATGCGAGGCCACGACAACATTGGCAGCGTTTACTGGCCACAAGCATTTGAGCAATGCGCACGTAGAGAGCTCGACACTTTGCCACACACCCCCTGTATGTGTGTGTATGTGTGATGTGTGTGGCAGTGCGTGCCACTCAATCAACTCGGGGAAAAAAGTCTACAAATATTAGCCCCTAATGCCATTGAGACCAGAGCCAAGGCGTAGCTGCCACGGCTGCTGCTGTTGCACACAGCAACTTGCCCCGAAAACTCCAGGCCAGGACACCATAAAAAGCTGGAATTGTGTATAAAAATGAAGCAGCCAAAATAAGAAAAATAAAAAAAAAATGTGGCAGCTTCAAATAAAATTGTTGCGACAAAGGCTACAACAACAACAACAACAGGAGCAGGAGCAGGAGCTGAAGGAGCTGCATCGGGCACGACGATAACATTAAGAAGAAGTATCGAAAAAATGTGTAGTGCCACACACAAAAAAAAAAAAAGAAGTAAAGAAAAAAAAATAAGAAGAAACGACGACGACAAGGACACAAAAGCTGAATAACAACACAATCAAGCGAGCGAGCTGCAGAAACAGGCTGTGGATGAGGACAGGCGTGAGAGGGAGGGAGTGAGAGTAGGGGGAGTGGGAGAGGCAGAGGGGTGTCAGGGGGACAGCGGAAGCGTGTCTGGGCATAGGCGGGCACTGCATAACTTGCCAGCGCCAGCGAAAGCGGCACGTAATAACATTTTTCTAAAGAAAGCACAACAAAAAAATCAACAACAAGTTGTCAAAGTGCTGAAGAGTCTGCTCGACTGCGAGATGCCCGGTATAAGAGATGAATGTAGATATTTAATATAATTTATTTGAAGCATTTAATTTGCAACTAACAAAACTAAAAGAATATGACCATAGCAAAGTTATACCGATATTTAAGTAAGTATTATAATTTAATTGTTAATTATTAAAGAAAGCACATACAAATATAAACAACAACTTGTCAAAATGCTGAAGAGTAAGCTCGACTATGAGATGCTCGGTAGCAGGTATGGGTATTAATATTAATTTTTAATTAATTGTTTTTATTAAGAGCATTATGATGGAAAAGTTAAGACATGGAGTTTGGAATAAACCATTGTAAAGTAAGAAAACTGAACTTCAAGTAAACTAAAATTACATTTTCCGTTATTATTATACTTTCTATTTTATCATTAATATTTGTTTAAATATCTATATCGAAATTTAAGTAGACTAATCAAAATTTTTTTTACCTATTATGCTTTCGATGAATTTAAAAAGCCAGTTGGTCAGATTCAGCTGAAATTTAAAGTTGCCGATTGGTGGTATTTATTAGTGTGACATAAATTTATTAGTTTATTTTATTTTTTTATTATTTGTTTTTTTTTTTATTACCACAAACTTATAACACCTTTGTAAGTCTTGGCTACCGGGTCAACAAATAACGCAGAGCAAACGAGTCGAAGCTGAAGACGAAGACGTCAAGCGTAGCCAAAGACGAAGCCAGGGGTACAGGAGACTGAGACGGCAATGAAGATGGAGACGGAGACGAAGACCAAGATGAAGATGGAGGCCGAGACTTTGGGCCAAAACTAAAGCCGTTGCTAAAACGTGCGTGGCGCTTGTGGAATGCTGTCTGGAGACAAGTTATTGTTTTTGATTTCATTTTTCTTTCTTTTTTGTGGCTATATGTGAATATGAAGCTGCTTATTTCCATACAGGAATGTGTCTGCCTGTCTTTCTCCTCTCCTCTCCTCTCCTCACTCGAAATTGGTTAGTTTCGGCTAATCGAGGTATTTGCCAGCGGCATAAGTGGGATTTTCTTTTGGATTTGGGATTTTGATGGCTAGATGGAAAATTGCCTACGGCTACCTTAATATTATTATTATTACTCCTATTATTATTATTACTGGCATAACTGTTATTATTATTAAAAGTGGCCCAATAATTTGAAAATCAGCTGAATGGAAATTATTGCAAATGGTCAGGTGCGTTTCTAGTGGGAAAACCCTCAGCTTAATTTCAATAAATAAACTTGGCCAGCTTAACGGAACAGAATTTCCAAATTTAAACCCAATATTTTAATCTTAGTCTGCCTTTTATTCGTTGAGTGGGCGGAACCACCATTTTTAGGCATTTCCTTCTTTTGTTTGCTTTGCAAAGTGCTCAGGTTTTTTCTTTTTTTTGGGTAACACAATAAAAAACGTTGATAGAAATACTTTTATTTGTGAGATTCTTTCTTTCGTTTAAATATTAAGCTAAAGTTTAGCACGTCTGTATGAGAAAGGGAACCAATTTGATAGATTGATTGAAATTATTCCCTTTAAATATGTTTAATTAAATTTAGGGCTAGTCTTAATCAAATTTAAAGTTCCATCATATGGAAGGTTAAGGAAGAATTGCACGTAGAATTAGTAATTCTATAAACAATCCAGCGATTTCCGATACTAAGTAATTGAAAGACGCGCTCAAAAGTATGCAACAAAAATGTATAAAAAGTAAATCTTTAAGTGGTGTCCTTATTTATTGTCGTTCTCATCACCAGCGTATTTAATGCTTAAAAAAGGATCACTTCAGAAGCATTCCCTCAACAAGTGACATTTAAGCTTCCTAGAAAAAATAAATGTCAAGTCATTGCACTAAAGAATATATAGTACTTAAGGGTTATCAGTATTTATTTACATCCCTTTAAGAGAAGACACTGGAAAAATAGCTCTAATAACTTACTTCAAAAATGGAATTTATTTATATAAGAAATTCATAACACTAAGACTATTTCTGCGAAGTAAGAGAAAAAGGAAAGAGTAAGTTCTATCCAATCTCTGGTAGATTTAATAGCTAAACCCAAAAACTTGGCTCCAAGCTTGGCTACATTTTATGAAAAAGAAATATTTTGAAAATGATCCAATTTATGTTGCATGAATTGGGGAAAGCCCCGAATAAGTTGCTGACAATCTCTATTATAAAGTTGAAGAGTTTTTTGAGTGAAGAAATTTGTTTATGACTCGAATAAACAAAGTAAATAGTACTTGATATTATTACCATATTGAACCTACAAAAAACCACTTTATAGAAAATCTTTCAAAGCTAATCAAAACAAAGTGAAAAGAGATAAAAGTAAAGGCCAAAAAGAATTCGTGGTAGTCCTGTATATCGCGATAATAGACACTCATCCATATCAATCAATCATTGCCGCCTCGCAATATAACTTGTGCAATTTGTGTTGCCGCTGCCGTTGCCAGACACAGCGGCATCATTAGGCTTGCAGCATTTCACAATTTGAGAGGGAGCAGCAACTCTGGCTTTGTTACACTCGCAAAAACAAACTTTTGAAACTTTCTAATAAAAATAGTAGCCCTAGTTGGAGTTACAACGCAATGTTGCCCTCAAGGTGCGAAGGGAAGAGAGCAGGAGAAGAGAAAAGAGGAACGACTCAACTCATTGGCAACTGCTGCTAATGTCGTTGTTGCCGCCGGCAAAGAAGGAACAACCATAACCGCAATAGCAGCAGCAGCAGCAGCAACTCTACTTGCAATGATGCCGCATTACATTCGGACTCAAAGCCCAAACCCGAAGCCCTATGCTCAACCCTACAGTTGAGCCTCACTCTTGCACTCTCCCGCTCTTCCACTCTCCCACTCTTAGTGCCTCGCTCTCTCTCACTGACTTACACACGCAACAGACACAATGCAGTTTCAATTTACAAGAGAGCGCGCGCGACAGAGTAAAAAGCTTTTACTCTTCTTTAGTTTGATTTTTTTTCTGCTGCTCGCTCACTCTCTTGGTCTCAGTTGTTCGTTTCCACTTGTTTCAGTCAGTACTCGCACACGAACACACACGCACACATACATGGCCGCAACATCCGTTACAATTTTTTACGACTCTCGACTTTGTCTGGTTGCTGCTGCTGCCGCTGCCGTTGCTGCTGCTGCTGGTGCTGACGTTGATGTTGATGTTGATGCTTTTGGCGGCAGCAGCCACTGAGATGCTTTGTGGTTGCGCTATGGCTGCTCTAAGTATGCGTATATCTCTGTATGTGTGTGTGTGTGAGTGTGTGTGGGTGCATGAGCATGTCGCATTCAAGGATTGAGCACATTTTTGTGGGTTGCTTCAGTAATGATATGGAATGTGTTGGAATTTCAAGAAGTTACTACAGATTTCTTTATTTATTTAAATGAGCAAGCAGCCAAGCAGCTTCCCGTCTCTCCTCTCTATCTCTCTCTTTCTCTCTCTATCTCTGACTATGTCTGTCTTTGACTTTATTATACCCTGTAACGTGGGTTAATAAGTTGCTGCAAGTGTTTGTATTAGACAGAAGGGGGCGTGACAGATTCCACTAAGCATATATGTACATATTCCTGATCAGCATTGAATATTGAGTCAATGGATTCATCTTAGATTTCCGTTTGCTTGTAAGCTTGAACAATCCAATCTCAGAGTTGGCAAGAGCTAGAGGCACCAGGTTTGGTATGTAGACTCATTGCTTGCAAAGACAGATCTTAAATGTTTAGTATCTCTACGGAAAATAGAAAGAAGAAAATATAAGAGATTTAAAGGATGAACATAGTTCGGATCTGTCACGAAACATACCTTTAATATTCATTTTTTTGGAAATGGAACAAGATGCGATTTAAGGTTTGGAATGGATTTTATCCTGTAGTCCTGAACTTATTGTGCTGTGCAGGGTATGTGGTAGTCGTGTTTGCTTGTGTCTCTTGGTCTTGTGGTGGGCAGCCAGCCAGCATCTTCAATTGACTGACTCGCTGACTCCGACTGTCTGTCTGTCTGTCTGTCCGTCTGTCTGTCCGCCTGTCTCTGACTGAACAGCGTACAACTAAATGAGCGTTGTTATCAGTCTCTGCCGCTTCCCAAGCGACTCCGTCTCCCACTCTCTCTTTCATTCTTCCACTCTCCCTCTTCCTGGCTTTCTCTCTGTGTGACTGTGCGTGTAATTGTAACGGGAAGAAGAAGCTGAGCCAGCATCTCTTGGCCAAAAGTCCTTCTGGCCCAAAAGCAACGTCATTGAAATTTATGCACGTTGTACATTCCGTGTAGTGATATTTGTATTGGGAATTAAAACTATGCCCTTGGGATTATAACCTAATTTTGGCACTCTCTTCATTTGTGCCGGCTTAACTTGTTCCATCTTCCTCCCTCTCTTTCTCTCCACTCCCCCTCTCTGTCTTTGTCTGTTGCTCGGTTTTTGGCATTTTTACTTTTCATTGCTCTTGTTGCCGTGTAATTAAAATAAAGGCGTGGAGTAATTGCTGAGGTCAGTTCTTCGAGTTCTTCGAGTTCGTCGAGTACTTCCTCGTATACATAATGCCAACTAAGCGCACTCGCAAATTAACACTTTTTTTCAGCTTTTTCTCCTGTTTTATTTTTTTCTTGGCCAAGCTAAGGTTTTTCTAATCTTCTATGCACAGTGGGTAAAAGTAGAACAAATATTGTCTGAATGTTTTTCCAATTATTATTTATTAATATTTTTTAATAATTTCTTTTAAAAACAAAAAAAAATTATAAAAATTAATCAAGCTGATTTTGTTGCTTGTTGCTTTTTGAAAGCTTAAAAGCGATATTAAAACAAGCGGAAAGGGCTCTAGTCCAAATTCCGACTTTAGTGTACATATGTACATGTTACTTATTTAAATATTCATAAAATATTTTTTATTGCATACTTTTAGGCACGCACATTGCTTATTGACTTTAATCAGCCATTACTACCGTTCTCTTTGGCCCAGCATCCCAGCAAGTGGGATGATAGCTTATAATAATAGACATACATACATTACATACATTTTAATGGAAACAACATAACCTTTAACTTATTTTTGAAGTAACGGGTTTAATTAACCAAAAAATGATTAAAAATGTACTCAAAGAATTCTTAAACAGATTGTAAAGAAAAAACAATGTTCAAAATTAAAAAAATTAAATAATTGTAAGCAAATCGAGCGATTTTCTTCCACTGTGCCATGGGGTGTATTCCTTAGAGCTTCCGAATTGCAGATAAAATTCTCAGCTTAACACTTTGTTAAAATGCTGGCCCAAAAGCCCATGTGCTGTTTGTTTGTTTGTGTGTTTGTTGCTTCATCTCGAGGTCATTTTGGCCATAACATAAAAATGTTGCCAGCATTTGTTGGCCATTTCGGACTTTTGGATACGTCTTTTATAATTGTTGTTGTTCGTGTACTGTGTCTTGATGCGCTTGCAGTAAATATCGTTAACATGGCCATCAATAAAAGACGTAGAAAGAGCTTCAGACCTAAATTTCCATGCTAATTGGTTTGCCATTGTATACATGACTTTGGAAATTGTAAAGCCAGCGCTTAACACGCATTAATTGGGCGACAGTAGTCGTAGAGAAAGAGATAGAAATACTGATAGAGAAAGAGAGTGAGAGTGAGAGAGAGAGAGATAGAGATGTAGTCTGCTTCTTACAATGCCCAAAAGCCATGAATGTTGCAAAATTGGCTTTCGGCAATTGCCAACTGCAAATCCGACTTCAAATCGAAACATTTGTCTTTCTCGACTGCAATTCGCTTCCAATTCAATTTCAAATCAGATTTCTCTGTTTTTTCCTTGTAGCTGTAAGGATTAAAGATGTTTCGTTTTTGGTGTTATCACGGTATTAACTTCATCCGGTGAATGGAAAGACAAATGAGATCAGATAAGAGAAAACTTTGATTCAAGAATGTATTTTGAAGTATTAACATTTTGTGTGATACATTGCCTCGAAATATTTTCCAAGTGTTTCATAGATATTTATTTAGCTTGCTCGAGTATGAATGATTGAAAATGTTGAATCTACCATATAGCAGAATCATCCAAGAGAAACTTCAACTAGAAACTGAAGCTATAATTTGCATAAAAAACATATTCCTAAAACATTTATTTTATATATTATTTGTTGATCTAAGGTCAACTTAAATCAGTCGCCTAAAAAAGCTTTATAAAATTAAATGAAAATTAATAAAAAGGGACTTAACTTAATAAAGCAGCTGGAAGTTTCATTACGTATACGTAATAGAAAATGCTTTGGGCCTAGATTCAAAAGCAAATTTAATCTTTTCTTCTTGTTCTCTTTACTTTCAGCAATCGTTTCTCTTTTTTCGTTTTTACGTCCGTTTGCTTTTTATTCTTTTTCTTTCTTTCAGCTCTTTCTCCTGTTTCTGTGTATCATTTCAGCTGCAACCACAATTGCATGTCTCGATTGTCATCACATTTACACCCACATATCATTGATGAATGTTCTCTTGAAAGGGTCTTAAATATCTTTTT
The DNA here is from genome assembly GCA_037043435.1 of Drosophila suboccidentalis. Lineage (NCBI taxonomy): Eukaryota > Metazoa > Arthropoda > Insecta > Diptera > Drosophilidae > Drosophila > Drosophila suboccidentalis. The sequence continues at coordinate 139,368 of JBAMBK010000130.1, forward strand.
TATAAGCTATCAATCAGTTGTGATTTACTCTTTTGGCTTATAAAAATGTGCTCATATATCAATGAACTAAAATTGTGTCATTTATGGTAGTAATTTTAGTAATCTATCAAAAATATGGGAAATTTACAATACTTAAATCAGAATATATATAATTATTTATTTATTTATTTATTTAACATCCTAGTGCTACAAGTTTTAAGGAACTTATAATTATTGCACTAATTTAATCAATTGAAAATTGGAAAACGACAAACTTTGAATATCTATTCAACATTTAAGTTTGTTAAACAAACTAAACTACGAACAGTGCAACACTTGGATAAACAATTTGCACAAACTTGTCATTTAATTATTCATTCATAACACCAAACAAAATTAGCAACTTTGTGCAAAACTTAGAACTTTGCTGAGACAAACAGACAGACAGACAATTGAGCAAAAGGTCGATGCAGACAATTGAAATTTGCAATTGGCAAAGTGAAACAAAAACTGTCATAAAATACACGAAATTAACTAATAAACTAATTGCTATAATAGAGAACTGTCACTCTTAGTTTTTGACACAATTAAACGAGCTTGTTAAGCCGAAAAAGACGGCAATTAATCAGTAACATCATCATTTATGGCCATGATGCAAAACTCAGCTGGAATTTGAATGCAAGTTAAAAGCCGGACAGAAGAAACTACCTCTCTCTCTCACTCTCTCTGTGTGTGTCTGTCTCTCTCTTTCGTTCATGTTCAACCTGCTTATTACTGACAAACTAAGCCAAATTGTACGCTCAAGTGCCATAAAGCCATAAAGTAATCAAAGTTGATATCAAAGTACCACACTGCTAACTTATGCTCTCATGTATTCAATTAGGACAGATTTTCGAATGGTCCTGCGTCCTCTCGTCCTGCGTCTCGTGTCCTCTCGTCCTGCGTTTCCCCGTTCATTTTGAAAGAATTAAGCACTTTTGTGGAGCGCAGCTGTTAAGAAATTACCGCAGCTCCATCTACTGGTAGAAAGGTCCTGTGACCGCTCCTGCTTCTGCTCCTGGTTCGGTTACTGTTCCTGCTCTTGCTCCTAGTGCTGCGCCTGCAGCTCCTTCAAGAACTTTCAACAACTTCCTATGCCCAAAGTTTCCACAAATTAGTTATGCAAATTATGTGAGTCGCCTCTACCTCAACGACAGCAGTCAACCGCCAACTACAACAACTACAACAACAACAGCAACAAAAACAATGGAAAACAAGAACAACACCAACAAATTAGAATGCTATCATCGAGAGTGCACGACTATGAGATACCTTCTACAAAATTAAGATATTTATTGATTAAAAATGATGTGAAAATTCAAGTCTTCTAGGTCTTACCGTTTTGAATCAGTCTGTGAGTGAGTGAGGACAAAGAGTTTTTTAGATATTCATGAAGATGATTCTCCTTCTTCCTGTTACACACATTTCAATAAGCACAATATACCCTCACACTCATTTAAGATACGGGTATTACAATTTAAGGATGCCAAGTTTAGAAATCCGCATTTAAAACAATGACGACCTCAGCTCAACTCAGTTCATCTAGACTCTGTACCCCAAAACTTAACTGAAATCAAGTCCAGGGAGGTTGTGTTAGGAATAGGGATAGAAGGGGACCTAAGGGGACGGGCTGAGGGGATAGGCAACTCAATCCTCTAGTCCGATTAGGTCGCATAACAAAGCAAAATTTGTGTAAGTTGCTATTTAACATGCTTTATGCATTCCTCAATTATAAATAGATTAAAGTCCAAAATAGACTAAAGTTAAATGTTAACTTTCCGGCCAACATTCACAAAGCAATTAACGCGCCCCAAAGGAAACAGCAGGGGAGGAGAGAGAAAGAGAGAGAGAGTGAGAGGGAGGCAGCTAGCCGAGTCAGAACTCAATTTAACTGACTGCCAACTTTCACAATCACTGCCCATCATCAATTCCAGATTTTGCTGTATGTTTAATGTAGGAAAAGCAGCAGGAAAAGGGAGTAGGAAAAGAGGGGAAGGACACAAACCGTCAAGTCAGTCAGTCAGACAAACAGACAGCTGGACAGGGGTACAAAAAAAGTGAAAACAATGCTGAAACGTCCAACTCGCAAATGTTGCTACAGGGGAAACGGAGAGGGACAAGTGACTAAAGGTTGATCTGTCTCTCTCTCTCTGTTTGAGTGTATGTGAATAATTGTATGTGTGTAAGTGTGTGTGTTTCTTGGTGTGTGTTTACTTAAGCGTAAGCCTTACCCACACAGACACACACGCGCACACACACGCACAACAATGGCAAGTCAGATAAAGCAGCGAGTGAAAGAAATACGAGTAGAGGGCCAAAAAAGGGTTTGGGCCCCGTCTTAAAGGATTGCCCAAGTTTTCGGTAACCAATATGTAAATGTGCGTGCTGTGATTAAGCACAATAGCCAGAGACCAAAAGAAAGAGATGGGAGCAGGAGAAGGAGATCCGCCCAGTCAGACACCTCGATGGACAGGGGAACTTTGCTTAACCTAAAACCTAAACCTAAACCTAAAACCTAAAACCGAAATCTAACCACAATTTGGAAGCGCTGAAAATGTGAAACCAAAACAAACGGAACAAGAAAGAAATATTATTTCCGCCAAGCCGAAGATTTGATACCCATGCTGAAAAATATTTTAAAAATAATTAAAAAAATATTATTATATTATAATATTTTTTTAATTATTTCATACAAAAATTCAATTTGGCTCGATTGCTCATATGAATATCTGGTATATCTTAAGTTTTTCTTAATAAACTTTGCTTTTAATGTAGTAATCATACAATATAAACCAATTCGTTGAAAAATTTTTAAGACAATTAGTGAGATTTCTTGAAATGTATATTGTTTCCTTGTTTGTAGGCAACTTTAAAATAAAACTATCTTTTTACTGACGAATGCTCTGTTACTATTATTATTTATTATTCTACTGGATCGCATAAGGATTGGAGAAACATTATTGTAGTTATGACCTTTTTCAGTTTTGAAGTAATACAAGCGCCTATAAGTATGCAGTAATTTTTTTAAATACAAATTAGTAGACTCGAATTTGAAAGTGTCTGCCTTACCTACATTATTAATGTGTTACAAATTTTATGATAAAATTATAATACCCTTGGGAAGGGCATAAAAACGCAGACAAAGTCAATGAATGGAATGGACAAAGCTAACTTTACACACCTCAAGTGTTTGTTTAGGTTGCGCCAAAGGGGCGGACAGAGGGACAGACGGACAGAGAGAAAGAAGGACAGACGAATGGATGGATGGACGGACGGACGGATGGATGGACAGACTGGCAGCATCCATGGCCATTTGCTTGCCTTATTCTCCAACTTGATGTTGTTCTTTTTGGCCAACGGCAACATAAATCTTGTCTTGCCAAACAAAAGCCTCCAAACGCCGCAACGATATGCGCCCAACTGACGCTAGATGGCGCCAAAAGACAATGCCCCAAAACTATTAGCGGAGAAGAAGAAGAAGAAGACGGCTGCGTCTTCACCTTGGCAACATTTTCTCTTTTCCTCCCTCTCCTTACTCTCTCTCTCTCTGTCCCTCTTTCTGCCTCACTGTGTGTGTGAATTTTTAAGGGGCACGCACATAAATTGCAACCGCCAGGTGAGCAATGCTAGTTGCCACATTGGTGGCGCCTCCCTCCCCTTCTTCACTCCCCCTCCTCCCACTCCCCCGTCGACACCTTCTTGTGATGTATCACACAAACAAGACACAAAATGTATTTATGCTGCTCAGTTTCAGGCCAAGATGGGATTCAAGACTTGTCTTTTCCCCTTCTATCCCTCTCCTCCTTCTTCTCTTTCTGCTGCTTCTTCTTCTTACGGGCATCAGCCGCGTTCCGGCCGTAATAAAAACTAAAATCCGCACAACAATATGTGCGAGGATAATGCCATTTCCGTTTTATGTGAAATCCTCTCAGTAGTCCGTGTCCGTGTCCGTCTAACAGTACACTCCCCCACCCCCACCACCTTCTGCACCTCCACCCTCTCCCTATCACATGTGAGGCTTCCTCAAGGTGTGTGCTGAACGAGTTGAAATACACCGAGCCAAAAAAAGTGTACGCTACCCGAAAAAAAGTTTTTTACGTTATGGCACTTTTGGATTGCGGATAAGCAAATGGATTAGGGAAGGGGGAAAATCAGGGATGCCGGAGGGAGTGTCTTTTTATGGATTGGCATGTGAAACACCTTGAATCACAGCGAGTACATGCAGATAAACCCAAAACTTTCTACCCTTTTCTCCTCCCAGCTATTGTTAAAACCTCAATAAATAAGAAGGAGCGAGAAAAAAAAACAAGCAAGCTTAAAAATATACAGAGATTATTCAAAACTGTATCAAAATTCAGACGAAATACTTTTTGACATACTTTAATAATAGTTATTAATTTTAATATTGAATATGACAAAGTTAAAGGAATACCTCTTGAAAATCAATGCATTAGTCCAAAAGAATAAATATAATTAGTCTACTTTCCATTTTTATGATTTACTATATTCAGGGGTGACATAGAAATCTTTTGAACCAGTAGTCGGATTTTGATGATTGAGGTGTCATTCGTCGCGTATTCTTATGAGAAATATTAAAAAATTAAAAATGTTGAAAATGCGAAATTCAAATTTAAAGATTATATATTTATCCATTTAGAAACTACAAGTGGAGTTAAATATTCATAGAATATCTCCAACAATTTTATCAGACAATCGTAAATAAAAATAAAATGACTAATAATTTCCAAGACTCTAAAATCACATTAGAATTGTCTTAAAATTAGTAACTATACTTATTTGGTGAATATAATTTATAACCATAAAGCATTTAAGACTTATGGATAGATAGAGAGAGAGAGAGAAAAAGAGGCAGAGAATTCTCAGATTTCGTACCTTTTTCAAGATTATGTGACAGCTCTTTGGTAGCCTTTGGATTATGAGGGCCATTCATTAGCAGCATTTGGCAGCTTATGGGGCCATCAACAAAGTGCTTGTCTTGTGGCTAACTGAAGTTTTGGGCCCTTGGCTAAGAAGGAGAGACTGTAACTGTAAACTGGGCTAACTGCTAACTGGTAAATGGTAAATGTAAATGTGGCATAGTTTTTGCTCTCAGTGTGTATGTGTGTGTGGCAAGTTGAAACAAATGTACAAGCTGCGAGTTGGTAAAAAGCGCAGCGAGCATAAGAAGAAGAAGATGAAGCTCAGGCAGAAGAAGAGGAAGCGAAGAGGAAGAGGAAGAAGCGGAAGAAAAACCATAACTAAATCCATTGCCATAGCCAAATCCAAAGCAAAGTCTGCAATGCAAATAGTAGAGATTATGGGACTGTTCTCTCCTTGCACCAGATGAATAAGAAGAAGACCAAGAAGAAGAAGCAGATGGAGATGGCGATGGCGGATGTGTTTCAAGGCAACACTAGAGGTGCAGTAGGTGTGTGTGTGTGTTTTCTTTTTTTTTTGCGAGTGTGGCACAATAAATCTTACAAGGGTGCCGAATGCTGGGAGGCAGTGTCGTAGCTGCCACACATACCTCCCTCCCCTCACCAATCACCTCCGCTAACTAGGGGAGTGAAAACCAAAACCAAATAAAACTGACATTATGCGAAAAGCGAAAGCCATAACTAAAAGTTGGTCTGCATCAGTGATGCCAAATCGGATTATGCTCCGTCAATTGTGACTTTTTTTCAAAGTCCATTTGGCTATTTCAAAAAGTGCTTAAGAAAAAAAAATTAAGACATATCCAGCTTTTTCTAGTTAGTTTTTAATAAAAATATAGCTTTTTTTAAATGTGCAAACCACCAAAAACAGCGTATTTTGCTGCCCAAAAGATGGCAACACTAGTTTGCATGTGTGTATGTGTGCAAATGTGTGTGTGTAGTGGTGTGTGTGTGTGTGTGTGTGTGGCATGATGGAACGGCAGTAAAGTTGATACTGGCGCAAAAGGAGAAATAGCAAAATAGAAATGATAGCTAAGAGTTCTAAGGTCTGTCGAGGGACAAAGCAGGAAGAGGCGAGGAGAGAGGAGCGAGGGGAGGCGGGAAGTAAAGAGTATAGCAAAATACGAGGCGGAAATCGACTTTGGCAATGCTTTTACCTGTATATGTGTGTGAGTGTTTGTTGCACGTTGAACTTGCTGCAAGTTATGCAAATGTTCTCACAGTTGCCTCCAAATCCAGTTGAATTCGATGATGCGGCTGCTGCTGCTGCTTCTTCTAGTTGTTGTTGTTGTTGTTACAAGTGCTGCTATCAGTTGAAAACACCGTCGTGTTTGTTGTTGTGGTTCTTGTTGTTGTTGTTGCTGAAGTTGCGCGTGCTAATGACATTTGCTTTGATTGCGAGCTCAACTCAAAACTGTCATTTGATTTTTCATCTTTTTGTGCATATTTTATATCAGATTTCTATTGTACTTTTTATTGTATTTTTCTAAAATTGTATTTTTATTTATTTTCGATTATTTTGCAATTTTCTATAGTTTTTAGTTAAAATTTATATGCAATTTCTATTGAATATATTTAATATATTTTTTTAAGTTACTCATGCAACATTAGGGTTAACTATTTGAAAAAGATATAAAATAAGGACATTTTCTTGGTAAAACTGTTGCTTGACATTCGGTATTTTTATAATATGTTTTATATTTTGTTCAAGAAATAAATTAAATACTTTAATAACTATTATATACAATTTCTAAAAAAAACAATTTTGAACATATTGAAATATGAAACTAAAAAATATTTATAACATAAAAATACGCAAAATTCAATATAAATTCAACAAATATATGAAATCGTCTTAAGAAAAGTATGGTGTATAAAGTTGGATTTTTATTTATATTTATATCAAAATTGTCACTGAATTTTCACAATATATTTTTTTTAATTTATATGTATATTGGATTTCCATCTTTCTTTTCTAATACATTTTTTTTATGCTTTTTTTGTATTGAATTTTGATTGTATTTTTTAAGTATTTTTCGCGCGAAATGTTGCTGGAGCTGTCTATATATTTAATTTGCATGCAATTTTCAATTTTTATGCGAATTACTTTGAATTGACAGCAAACGATGTGCACACACAGTCAAACACACACACACACAGAGAGAAAGAGTCGCACACACACATTGGCAATGCACAATAGAAATTGAATTGCAAAATTTGTTTGCCAGTCAATCGTTGCAGAAGAAGACGTTGAAGGGGAGAGAGGGAGAAGAAGGATGGAGTCAGCAGCAAAGTGCGCCACGTTCATGCCAATGTCACAGCCAAAGCCGCAGCCAAAGTCACAGCCTGAAGAAATCGCACAATTTGGCGGCGAAAATGTCAAGTATTCAGAATGTCACGACCGCGGCGCCAGCGACGACGTTGACGCCAGCGACGACTGTCACTACAATAGGCAGCAGCAGCAACAACAACAATGATTTGCCGGCAAATGTGCACACACACACATACACACACTCACACAGACATACGCACACGCACACACAGAGACGTACAAGTAGCAGTAGTAAATAGTGTGAGTGAGTCACAGCTTGCAACTTGCCGCTAGTTGCACTTAAAAGTCAGGCAAACAGAGGCGCGAAATCGCGATATTAAACACGACACGTTGCGCGCCGCGTTTTAAAAAATGGTGAAGATTTAATACGTCTCTCCGTTTCTTCCCAATGCGACCGACTGCAATGACGAACGCTCTGAAACTGAAACTCGCATCGCAACGCGAATGCCAGAAAGGATGCTGAACAAAGCATCGCACACAGATGGGATGTCAACGAAGGCGATGCCAAAGCCGAAGCCACAGTCGAAGCCGCAACCGAAATACGAAAACGAACTCGAAGCTGAGCACAAAACCGAAGCTGCGACCGAACAATGCGTTAAACTAAGAGCACAGCACATAGCGAGAGAGCAAGAGCAACACAAAAGCTGTTGGCTTTGGGATGCTGCTTAGAGAGGCTGCAACGATGAGGGCGACGTTGGCAGCGGTAGCGACAGCGACAGCGACTAACGTGTGACTTCGTTAAATTTCTGCGGCGACAGCACACAAAACGGATTCGGAAGCGGAAGTAGCAAGTAAGCGAGCGAGCGAGCGAACAAGTGAGTGAGCTGAGAAAGAGAGTGAGGAGGGGGCAAGGGGGCAAGGGGGATTGATAGGTGGGCGGTAAGAGAGGCGAAGGTAGAAGTAGGCGAAGTAACGCTACGAGTGCCAATCGTTGGGCGAAGCACGCGGCGACTATTTTGGCAGTGGCAACTACTCGTACATGCTTTTGGTTACCAGCAGCGACGAGAGTTGAAGGGGAAAGGGGAAAGGGGCATCAATATTCACATTCGCACTTGTGCGAGTATTTTCTGATTTGCTGCAATCGCATTGCCAACAATCTTTGTAACAACAACATCAACAAGGAGTACAACAACAACAAATAGAGCAAATTTTCTAACGGATGTTGAGCAAATCTTTTTTGCGCCGGATACTAACGGTGTCTTCAGCACGACGATACACGGATACAGCTGTAGATATACATACATACATGTGTGTAACTGTATATCGATAACTAATAATGTCATTACATTTATGCCAACCTGTGTGTTTGTCTCTGACTCGTTAGTCGCCCTCTGTCGTCGTTTCATTGCTTGCATTCTCCATCTGTCTGCCTCCCTCATCCTCCCTCCCTCTCTATCTCTTTACCGCTCTGTCACTCGCTCTGTAATTGTATTTTGTTTTTGTTTTGCTTTACATGTTTTTTTTTCTGTTAGTTTTTGCACACTCACACACAGACACGAGCAACTAATTAGAAACACTTGCACATACTCTTAACTTGCTTCAACTGCATATATATGATTGTGTGCGAGTGTGTTTATGGGAGGGAGAGAGAGAGAGAGAGCGGGAGAGTGGGCGAGTTGTGAGTACGAAGGAATTGGCAATTGCTTAGTTGATTTTCATTGACTGCCCTTTGGCAATGGGGGACAGGACAGATATTGCAGTTGCTCGCTGTCATTAATTGGCTGTTGGTTGTTGTACTTGTTGTTGTTGTTCTTGTTGTTCTTGTTGTTGTTGTTATTATTCTATCTCTATCTGTGTTGTGCTGACAGCAGTGAACGATCGCACAATGGATAAATGATTGCCAATTCGATTCGAGGTGCTTTTAGGCTAATGGAAATCAAGTGGATCAAATTCAAAACAACACATATTCATTTGTGTATCGCATTAAATGGTTTTATTTTTTATTTTTGCATGCCATTTTATAATTAATTTAATGTACATCGTTATATTTAAATTCGTTGTAAGTAAAATTGCTCTAACAAATTTGAAATTTTTCCTAAATTCACATTAAGTTATTTGTCAAATTTCGTATTTATTTTCTTTTCCATTCTCTAATTAATTTATTGCACACTGTTTTACTTTACTTATATGATATTTAAGTTTGTGGCACATTTGAATTTTGTTGATATAATTTAAATTAAATACTCTATTGAACTAAAATTGCCATAACAGTTTTAGTATTTTTCTAATGCACATTAATATTGTTATAAATTTTTCGAAGTTTAACAAATGTTGCATGCCATTTTTTAATTAATTTAATGCACCCTTTTTTAGATTTTTATTATTATTTATTATTTTTGTTTATTAATTATTTACTATTTATTTTATGATATTTGGATTTGTTGTACACTTAAATTAGATTTATAGTACATAAATTAAATATTTTATTTAAATAAAATTGCTGTATCAATTTTGGAATATTTTTTAATTCACTTTAAGTTTTTTATCAAATTTTTATATTTATTAGAAATTTAAGAAACTTACCTGTTTCTGGATTATATTTATACTCACACATACTGAGCTGCTATTGGCAGCTTAGTTAACTTGAACAGTATTTTATTTGCGGGTGCTACTTCATTTCCTCGCCTCGACTTTGCAGCTCATAATCAGCTTCCGTGCCGGCAATTTCAAAGTGCCTTTAAGAGTCCTGTTATTGCTGTTGCTGTCAGCCTGGTTTTTATTATTCAAAAGTATTGCCAAAGCTCTTCAATCGAGAATGCTTCCGGCGTATTTTCAACCGCATATTGCAGCTTTCGCCCATGGTGCACTATCGGATGTCTTCTCGAATGAACCAAAAAGCAAAACATCCACGCTGAGAGACTCAAACTCCAAACTTCAAACTGCGAAACTCATAGCCTGGCCAAGAGACCAGGAGACCAATAGACCAAGAGAGCCACAGACATGGACTCAGAATCGGACACGGACACGGACAGAGGCAACAAACAAACAGGACATTGAATTTGTTTTCGGTTTTGATTTTTCGATTTAAAATTGTTCGTTTCAATGGCCTGAACGTGGACCTGAAAAACTGGTCCTCTGTACAAGGACAAGGACTTTTGGCCAAACCGATTGAATTGGTCAAATGGTTTTTGGCCCAAGTTGAAGGTGTTGCAAGCAGCACATTTATTTCCTAGTCGCATTGCCAGCAGCTGCCACACAGCACGAAAATTCAGCACGAATTCCAATTGGCATCTTTCAATAGAAAGCTTTCCCAATAATACATACGGCTACTCAATAAAGTAATTAAGTGTTATGGCTACACACACACACACACACACACACACACACACACACACACACATACACACACGGTTGAGTGAGTAGCTAATATTTACTGTGACAAAATTGAAGAATTACCAAATTTCCGAATTGCATTCAGATTCCTTAAAATTCTGCATGTAATTTCTAAATTAAATAATATCAACACACAGAGAGAGAGATATAGATAGAGAGTAAGAGTGAGAGGGAGAATGGCCTATCAAAAGATGAAAATTCTTATTTTAATTTGCATATTTAACACCTAAAATAATTTTATTGAAGCCATTTCAATTAGCAATAACTATTGAGCTAAACAAAATATTGTTTTTTCATAATTGACAAAATCCATAACAATGCAAAAATTAATTGAATATTTTTAGCTCTCTGTCTCTCTTACAGTCAAATTGCCTTATGAAGTTTTTCTAATAGATTTCAACAGAAAATATATGTATGTATGTATTTCCATTTTTTTAATATTTCCTATTTCTTGCCAGCATTTGAACATAACCTCAATTTAGTATTTTTGGTATATTTTTGAATCCAATAATTCCTAAGCATTTTAAGCGGTCAATTTAAAAACTTCCATTTCATTTATTATTTCCTATTTTAATTTCACTTTTAAAATTTCCTATTTCTAGCAGTATTTAAACGCATTTCACAAGCATTTGAACATAACCTCAATTTAGTATTTATGGTATATTTTGTATCTAATAATTCTTAAGTAGTTTAAGCTGGCAATTTAATAACTACCATTTCATTTATTATTATTTCCTAGTTCAAGTAACAAATTTTCTGTTTTATTTATTCTTTTGAAAATACTCGCATATAACCTCAATTTAGTATATTTTCAGCTTTTTAAATGTTAAATAAAGCTAATTTTAGCCTGTTGACAATTTCATAAAATTCAATATGTGCTTAAATAATTCAAATTTACTAAGGATATCTTCTGCATGCTTTAGAATACAAAGATGACATGCAGATATTGATAAGAGTCAAGATTATTCGACGAGCAGCTACCCTGTACTCAGTTGTTTTGTCAATTTTATTCATATCTCATACATATATTTATTTCATAGGCTGCCACCTTTCGAAAATTTAATCCATTTTCTCTTTCGTACAGGGTATAAATACCGATTACGGATACAAACTGTAGCTACAAAAAATTGTGTGATCGATAAATAAATTACTCATTGTCCTTTGTCAATCGATTTAAACTTATCTTAAGTGCAGCATGCTCGACTATGAAATACCCAATGGGACTAAATACTTTAATAGCCAAGCAATTTTAGAATTACATTTGCTATAAGCTTATGCTAGTTGGGGTGTATAAAAATCAATATACTCTATTATGTTTTCTTATCATTTAAATACTTAAAAAACCAGTCTGATCCGACAATTCTATAACGATAATTTTTGTCTGCAGTTCAGCTACCCCATATGGGCGAACTTCCTGCTACAGGGTATACGAATCAGGCAGTAATGACCGTAGAGAAATACCAAAGTAATGAACTTTGGTGCAAGCATGTGACCGCGAATGACATGTAGATTAATGTTCGAGCGAAATCGGATGAAAGGACATGTCCAGAGTTGCCAAGGATAACGAAACTGCGATTGAAGTGAACAGAAAATCGGTGGCAGGGGGTGGGAAGTTAATTAATTAATTAGAGTAGGGGCAACTGAGGGACAGAGAAAATACACACATAATATGTTTACACTTTTTAACATGTTTTCATTTACAATGCAATCTTCAAGATGAAATAAAAAATTAATACAAATTTACAAAATTAACAATAAAAAAAAATTAAAACAAATAAAATTGTATTAAATATTATAAATTAAAATAAAATTAGTTGTGTGATTTCTTAGTTTTTTTTTGAGGCATTGAGCATTGACAAGTTGCTCGAGGACAACAAAAAGCGGAACTTCAATAAGCAGGATGCATAAATGAGGGAGAGGGAAGGAGGGGGAGGGAAGGTTGAGGCAGCAACTGGGGCAGACACTGGAGCAATTGGTTTGTGGCACAAACAAAAAACGAGTTGCGAGCTGCGAGTTCAGCGTGGCAAATGGCTGAGAAATGTTTCGAGTTGTTGTTCTGTGTTTGTTGTAGTTATTGTTGTTGTTGCTGTTGTTGTCCTTGTTGTTGTTGTTGTTGTTATTGCTCACGCTGGTTGCATTCGTCATTGCAACGCGTTGTCGGCATCCTTTGAGCAGTTGCTTTGACAGCCAGCTAACCGTTGTATTTGTTGTTGTTGTTTTCGAGTGATAAAAAATTGTGGGAAGGCAACAGATGAGCAAACACGACTTTGATTTTCCCTGTACTGATTACGGAAAAAAACAAAATTAATGAATAAACGGAAGGTTATTTTCGGCATGCAGAAGACTTGAGATCCTTGCAGAGTCTCCAAAAAGATTTATGCTATCCTGCATTTCTTTAATCATAGTCCTTGATTTAAGTGGACTGTATATTATCATTTTGTAACTATGTATTCGATATAAGCCACACAATTCTGTATAGTTCAGTTTTCGCAGCCGCTTGAATGAATACTAGAGTTTCTTATGCTAAAGATTTACTGTTGAACGAATGTCTGTGTCAGCTATATATCACATTTTGCTACTCTATAATACTAACTTGTTAGTGATATATCACTCCCGTTTGACAAAGACAGTCACATATTTATTTTCTTGATCAGCTTCAATAGCCGGAAAGATGTTGCCCAGAATTATGGTAAAAATCATAAAAAATTCTGGTTATTTTTTGACAAACTCTATAACCCAGTTGTGCTTTTGCAGTACAGGGTCTGAAAATAAAAAAAGAAAAACAATAGATGAAAACTTGTTTACCAGTTTCTATTGCTATGGCCGCCTCTGGCTTTGCTTTATTTAGCTATAGTTCCGTGTTATTGTTTGTTGTTGCATATCCGAGACCAGTTTCAGCATTATAATGCACACATTGAGAATGAGAGTGAGAGAGAGAGAGAGAGTGAGTGTGAAGAGAGAGAAAGAGAGAGTGAAAGAGTGAGGGAGTGTAATACATTTAAACTTCTTAGGGCTCAGTCAGCCCCAGGGCTGCATGGCCGCATCCCTGGCACAAAAACAACGAAAAAAAACAAGAAAAAAAAAAGAAAGTTTCACTTGCGAGCTTAGCAGCTGAGCTTAGTCTCGGCACAAGCTCACTCTTGGCCACATTCTCTAGCCAGCTACAGTTCGCAGCTCGAGCCATGGCCAGTTCGAGCAGTTCGAGGCAAAGGATAAATACGGATTGTCCTGAGCTGCATCGACTTTTGCCATAGCTGCCTCAGTTGCTGCTGTTGCCTCTGTTGCTGCCACGACGGCAACTTTTGTTGGCTGCTGTTGTTTACCAAGTTTTTTCTTTGCCTTTGCCACTTTGGTGCTCTCTGGACTACAGAGAACTCAACTCAACTCAGTTCGACTCGACTCGGCAACGCCTCAGTGCGCCTCGCTTGGATTCGGGTTCGCTTTGATACCCTGCTGCCAGAGGGTATTATACTTTAGTCACGATATATGTAACGCACTAAAAAGTTAAAAGATTTTGGTGTTCGTAAAAAAACAAGCGGGAAACGCTATAGTCGAGTTCCCGACTATAAGATATCCGTTACTTATTTAAATATATATATAGTATTTTTATTGCACACTTTTAATTATTTACATTGGATAAAAACTTAAATCAGCCATTACCTACTTCCTATTTGTCCGATCTTGTAGCGATTCAGTAGGATGATAGCTAATAATAGATTTAAAATTCAGTATGAAAATGTTTTTTGTCTCTAGGGATTAATTGTCGTCTCTAGGGATTAATTGTCATCTTTTTCAAATTGGGCTTAAATCGGTTCATTGTATCTTTAAGCGCCCCGCAAGGGTATCAAATCTTCGGTGTGCCAAAGATGAACTTACTGTTAGTTGGTTGTTTGTTTGTTTGTTCGTTTGTTTGCCTGCCGCACAGAGCTGCCACGTCTTGTGGCATATACAATCTGCGTTATCGAGTTGATTGATATTTTTAAATTATGTGCCGCAGTCGGCATAAATTTGAAATTTTCGGCTGCTTCCAGCTTCTGCTAATCCAGAAGCTCAAAAATGTCCAGAGCGCCGTGTCAAAATGCCAATCGAGCGTTGATGCCTCCATGATGATGATGATGTTGAAAGTTGATGATGATGTTGCTGTTGCTGTTGATTGGTATAAGTATAAGTATTGGTGCTGGTGTTGGTCTTGGGTATTGGGTGTCTTGGCATTTTCTTGCTTATATTTTGGCCGTTGTCGATTTTAGCATAAAATTAACATTAATTTACTTGCGGTCTTTGAAGTTACTCGCATTGTGGTAACGGCAACGTTGTGGCTGCTGCCACACAGCCGGCTTTGTTCTTGTTTTTGAATTATGGAGCATTTTTGATATTGGCCCCCCCTTACTCCACCTCCCTTCCAAGACACTCTGGGTAACGACCAAACAATGCGCTGCCAGCCATTACCGTTGCCTCATGCAGCTGGATTTCTATTCGGCAACAACGCGGCGCACAGTGGGAAAAATCGCTTGAATATATTGTTCAAATTTCGATTTTGTCTTTTTGTTCTAATTTAAATGAATTGACTTTTTAAAATTAAAAGCTTTATATTTAAAAAAAAAAAAAAAAACATTTTCTTAGATGATTATTTTGAGTTTTTTCCGAAATAAATATTAGAAACGTAACATTTAAAAATTCGCTGCTCTGGTTATAAGTCACAGTGTAATTTAGGATTCATTTTAAGCTATAATAACATAAATAAAAAATAGCATTTAATAAATAATACATTTTTGTTGGTACCCCATTTGTTCCAATGCAATAAGAATATTATATTTAAGCGCATAAAACTCATTATTTAAATTACATTTCTTTAATTTAACTTTTTGTTTTTCATTTCTCATATATCAAAATATCATATTGAGCAAAAATTTCAAAAAAAAAAAGGATAGGACTTGCATAAAACGCATGAGAAGAACAGACAGACGATATTATTGTTATTTTGGAAGATATTAATAACTTTAAACTAATCTAGCGGCTTTTTCCACTGTGCGACTTCGCATCGCGTCGCTTATCGAAGCGTGGCACAAACGTTATCGGCCATTTCCATTAAGAGGCAGCCGTTTAATGAATTCTAAAGTCGCCGTTGGCGTCGCCGTCGACGTCGACGCCGTTGAAGGATGTGCGTCCGGCTTTGAAAAGATTCGATTTTGGCTTTTTCAATTGTTCGCACGGCGTCGCCGCCCAAAACTAATTTGCGGGTAACGTTTTCTGGGGCCAGGCCGGAAATGGTTGAGGCCATTAGGCTGCCTGTAGACTGTAGAGTGCTCTCTTTCTCTCTCCCTCTTACTCTGACTCTCTCTCACTCTCACTGGCGTCATCGAATGGCTTATGTGAATGTGAATTGGCAGTGCACATGACGATTCGGGCATTTTGATAAGCCAGCGGAACAAATTTAACGCTTCGAGCCTTTTGCTGGCATTGATTAACTATATTTTACTTACTTTTTAGAGGGCCCCAAAAAGTAGGCAATGCTTTTTTGTTACTTTGATTACGTGATGGATTCGAGTCATTATGGCTTTGCCTTGATTTGCATTGTTTTTGTGTGTTAGCTTTCACTTTCACCGGCACATAAATATATACACACACACACACATACATACTTATAGATATTTAAGAATTGTTGTGTGCTATGCGGCGTATGCGTAATACGCTCACGTGAAAAAGCTGTAAAACTAAATTGCGGCAACTTCACATAACATAAATAGCACCAGTCGAAGCGTTTGTAGATGCCATACTAAATGCCAGTGGCATTGCAACATCCACACATGTTACAATATGCTCGACTATAAGATACCTTTGGCATTACTTTTATCTTAATTATTAGCTGCATGTCGCAATCCATGCCACAAAGTTTAAGTTTATTATAAGTTTTTTTTAAAAATGTACTTTTAAATCGAAAATCAAAAATTGTAAATACCATAATATTTTATTTTTAAAACTCCTTTATTCCTATTTAAAATGCAAATAATAATAAATAAATAAATAAAGAGTAGAAGATGTCAAATTCTATTATACTAATTAGTAAGTACATATGTACTTATCAAAAATATATTAACTTTAATCTTAGTTGTGTGTTTTTAACAATCCTTGCCCGAATTAGGATTTATAAAACGTTTTTAAAAACTTTTCTTCACTTTTAAGTTGAAAATAAAAAATGTTAAGTTACTGATATATTAATTTCTATATTTTATTTATTTAAAATCTTTTATTTAACGTTCAATAAAGTTTAAATTAATAAATGTAATTTTGAAAGAATTTATTAACATTTTTAGAATACTATTCTTCAGTTTTAAGTAACTGAAATATTAATTTCTAAATTTAATTTATTTAAAATGTAATAAATATATAAATAAATATTTATTTTTTTGTATGTAACAAATAAATAAATAAATGAAAATAAAATAATTAAATGAACAAATAAATAAATAAATGAATAAATAAATAAATAAATAGAGTAGCAGATGCCATCTTATGTCTCTTACACAAAGCTGTAATACCCCATTTCGCCCACTTTCGATGGATACCGGCTATAAACAGGGCGTATGCGTAATATGCACAAGAGCATTCTGTTAGCCAACCACGTTGATTCCGATTCCGATTCGATTCGAAATGCAACATATATTAAACGCCACATGCAACCACATAACGCATGCAAATGCGCAAATCAAATTTGTTTCATATATCCCAATAACACACACACACACACACATACATCTGTGTGTGTTGCCACTTACTTATTCAGATCAACATAACGACGCAATGCTGCACAATTAAATCAAGTGTCTCCTCTCACATTACGCAGATTAAAATGTGCTTCAAATTTGCTGAATTCAATTGAATTGAATTGAATGCTCGCACTTAATGCCATATTGGGTAATTACCGCCTAGCTTGCTTGTTGGCTTAAATAACTTGGCTAAAAGTTGCCATAAATTTAACAAATTTGTAGCTAAATTGAACATAAGCACTCATTCGTATATTCGTGAATAAACCATTCATCTACTGACTGCAGCTATTCAAAAGTCTGCTTGAAATCGAGCTGAATCTGTTGAGTTTTATGAACCGACTGGAAAATTGGCTTAAAGGCCTCAATTGACTGGTTTAAACTATACAAAAATTCTTTAGAATGCAGTTTCATTGATTTCCTGTGTGAATATTGGCCAAAAATACCTCAGATGTTGGCTAAAACCATTCATGAATCAGAGTCAAATATCAATGTGTAATATGGCTTTTAGAATATTGGCTAATAAGCCGACTTGAAACGGCTTTAAGTGGTCAAAAGTAAACAAGAATCAAAGTGATTGTTGTATTTACGAAGTGAATGGCCTTTTTGGTAAATTCAGTGTGCTAATTTAAATAATAACAAAATACTCAAAGACTTTTGTTTAAAATGAAATATATTTATAGCCAGTTTGGCTTATATGTATCTATTGTTTGGCTATAACTTGAAGATTCAAAAAGGAATTTTCTGTAATTCAATAAAAGTTGCTAAATTAAATGGAAAATAATGTTTCGCTGTAAATAATGCTGAAATTCAATTGAAACTGAATAATATTACATTTTTAAATCTTATGAAATTTACTTCATCTCAATTGAATTTCTTGAATTCAATGTATATGTTAAACTTATAATATTAAACACTCAAACAATCATTTCGATTCATTTAAATGTTTGAATTGAGTTTACATTTAATTATTGACTAATAAGCACTCAATTGCTGGCTTAAAGCATTCAAAAATCATACACAATCAAACTCAAATTATAAAACTGAATAAAATCTATTTATTGAACTGTATTTATTCTTAAACTCTATTCAAACATTGGCCAATAAGCACTCAAAATTGTGCCCAAAACAAACTTAAATTGATTGATTCAGTTTAATATATATTTGCAATTGTTGGCCTAAATCATAATGAACTATTTGAAAATTCAATTGAAATTTGCTGAATTGAATTCGAATCGTATGCGAATTCAAACATTGGCTAATAAGCACTCAAACGCTGGCTTAAAGTATTCAAAGAGTGTGCACGAATCAAATAACCGAGTACATAATTGAAATAGTTGCTGCTACTTAGTTATTATGGGGAGAGGGGTTGGACATGCGGAGGGGAGGGGAAAGTGGAAAGTGGTAGGGGGTAAGAGGTCGTCGCCTTTCTAACAATGCCAAATGAACAGTTCAAAGTTTGTCGAGAGGTGAAAGGTGGACGGTGGAAGGGGTTAAAAGGTGAAGCTGCACTATGGGATAAAGCCCGATATAGTGTACATCAAATCAACTTTGATTCTAAATGATTTCTTTTTACATACAGATACAAATAAAAATACACCACTACATTGTAGATGTTTCGCAACTTCTATTTTTAAATACATTTTTCTTTTTAGATTGTCTGTTTGTAAGTATGCCTTAAATTACGTTCTAAATTGCTAATGATCCACAATCCCATATTGTCTAGTGGTTAGGATACCCGGCTCTCACCCGGGAGGCCCGGGTTCAATTCCCGGTATGGGAAAGCTTTTCAGTTATTTTTTGTATCATTAATATTTATTAATGTTAATTTTTAATTTTTTCCTTCAATTCAATACTTGATAATTATTCAAATGAACTTTTCCGATACTCATTACTTAATAAAAATTAAATAAATTATTTTCCACAGAACACAAACTAAATTTTTTACTACTGAGCTAAAAACACACATGAATAATGATCAACAAGACACAAATACTTAACATTTTAACTAGCAATACCTTGACTAACTTTTCAATATTTACTATGTCAATCAGCTGACTTTGGTCGAGCTACAAATATTAAGGGTAGTCCTAGAAATCGAATAAAATCGAAATTCAGACATCAGATTTAGTAAATAATTAAGTTTTTGTAAAAATACTAAACATAAAAATAATTGCATTTATGCCAAAATATTGGGTATTTTTGACCATAGTGCGCTGTTTGCCAAAGGGACAATGCGGAATGCAGTCAAATAAATGGCAGTTCGAAAGCGATTTGAAAATAATGCCAAAGACAAATAACATTACCTGTTACACACGCACACACACACGCATACTCACACATACACACACAGACACACACACACACATGCTGTGAGCCTTTGGCGTTGTCGGCTTATTTATTTAATCAACACTCCACAGTTGGCTTAGTCAGGTTTGTTGTTGTTTTTTATCTTGTTGTATTTTTGGTATGCCTTTAAGCCAAATAAAGTGCGGCGCTTAATCTTTGCCACATTTTATCAATTTAATTATTTCAATTTGAGCGTAAGCAGCAACAACAACAGCAACAACAACGACAACGACAACAGCAGCAACCGACAATTTCAGTTCCAGATGCGACCCACACACACACACACACACGAAGAGAGAGAGAGAGAAAAAGAGAGAGAGGGAGACATTCACTAGCATCCTGTCTGGGTCCTGCTCCCTACCCCGTCCCCTCTGTGATTTCCTCCTGGCTAAAATGCGCGCAATCTGCGCATCAATAAACGCTTTAATCTCTGCTTGCTTGCCAAGTTGTTGATGTTGTTGTTGTCGTTGTTGCTGTTGTCGTTGTTGCTGCTGCTGTTGCTGGCTGGTTGGCCCCACTGTCTGTGTGTGTCTGCTGTTGAGCTTTGACCTAAAGCGATTCAATAATCAACTGCCAACAATTTTACCGTACTTTACTTTATTTTCACGCTAAACTATCTCAAAGATGCGAGCTCAAAGATACGCTACAGCGATTTTTTGTGTGTGTGGATTGCAGAGCAAAACCATTTCTTCATCCCCTTCCCATCTGCCACGCCTACACAGTGTGTGTGTGTGTGTGTCCTGCCTTAGGCCAAAAGTTACCATACTAACTTGTTTTTAGTTTCGAGTTCGTACGACATCATTTTACTTTAAGCACTTAAATATACTTTGTGCCCACACCCCCCACAAAAAAAAAGCGGAAAAGACTCTTGTTGAGACCTCGACTATGAGATACCCCTCACACATTTTAGATACATATATATTTATTAAAAATTGTGTATAAATTCTAGCCTTCCAGCTCTTACCGTTTTGTGAGTCAATCAAACTAAATAGTTCTACATAAATAAATAGGTAGGTATCAATAAATTTCAAAATATTGCATATCCTAAAGCGCTTGCGTTGCTCCAAATCTTAAAACAGCCATAAATATCGTTATATTTATTTATTCGATCTAGATGCGATTGGATTAGATAATATATAATATTAAAAGACAAAATTAAACACAAAGAGCTGGGTTCTATCTTCAAAGCTGTGGGTGATTTTAATGGCTTGAGATTTGAGGTGCAGGAAGCACACTTAATCAACGTTTAGTTCATAAATGTCCGATGAAGAATTTGTATAATTTATGGGTTCGCAGATGGAAGCTATCATACATTTCGAGTACAATATACCCTTACATTTTGAAGGGACGGGTAGAAATGTAGAACCAGAGAAAACCAGCCAAGGGGCAACCTCTACCCCCTCTCTTCCCCTACCTGCTGCCCCCTCACCCCCTACCCCCAGCTACATTCAGGCTCGACTTGGCTAAGCTATTCCATTCTATTCTATGCTATTCTGTTCTATTTTATTCCATGTCTCTCTTTCTATTCGAGCAGTCCGCACTTTTTATATCGGCAAAACTTTTGTTGCTCTGCGAGTTGTTTGTGTTTTTCTTTAGCAGTTTTCAGTTTGTTTTCTCCCTCTTAATCTCATCCGCTCCCTCTCTTACTCTCTCTCAGTCTGTCACTATCTCTATATAGCATATTTATATGTATACATATATATTTATATATCTGCGTCTATCGCCGTGTTTGCCTTTGGTTGATCTAGAGATTTCTATGCTAGCTACCTTGGACCAATGACTCGCTTCCTTTAACTGTTTATTGTGGCGGTGGTGGTGGAGGCGGGGCGGGAAAATGGGAAAATCGGAAAGTGTCCCTGCGTCGGCTTCGGCGAGGCGTATTGAAAATGGCATAAAAATCGCATTTGAATGTAGTCCCCTTCTGCTGAGTGCGTGCGCTCCTTGGGGAGCCGGAGTACAGTGGAAGAAACGAGCAAACTAGCTGACAAAATGAACATCTCCGAACAAATACAAAGAACAAGTCTTCTAGTTCTTTCTGTTGTTAATACACAATTCAATAATTCAATGAAATTATTATTAATTGCACTTTTTTAAAATAAATTTTTATTTATTTATATTTTCACTTAAAATAGTAAGTGAAACGTAATCGGTTTTATCTTAAGATTCTTATATGCGAAAAAAATATCGCTAAAAAACCTAGACCATTTTGGTCCATTATTAACTATTTACCAATTTATAGAAAAAAAACCGAAGACATTAAAAAAAGTAAAAAATAATAGAGCAGTAATCAAGAGTAATCAAGTATTGATTACTTAAAGATTTTTAAGCATTTTCATCAATGATAATGAATAATTGTGAGCGAATAAAGTAAAAATCACAATAAATCATTTTAATTGATTTTTTTTCTATTCGCTCAAAATAAAATTCACTTTTAAAATAAGATTATGTCATTATTTTAAATAAATTTTTTTTTTATTTTCTCATTTTGTTTTGTATATGTATTCTATGTCATTGATTTGTTTATGTAAGAAATATCAATTATCCCTGCTAAATATATGGGCTAGATGGACTGTTTTTCCCACTGTGCGTAGGCTGGGACGGTGGTTCGGCCTCAACGCGCCACTTTTGGGGGCAGGCACGTTAAGTCAACGGTCGGTCGACCCTTTTAGAATCTGCAGCGCATATAAATTTGGTGTTGTCGCTGTTGTTGCTGTTGTGGTTGTTGCTGTTGTCGCTGTTGTTGATGCCCGGCGACATCGTCGAAAGCCATCGCCCATTCAGCATCGTCGTCGTCGTTGGCGTTTTCGGCCTTGTGGGGCATTAAGGCAAATCGGGTTTAATTGAAAATAAAAATTCTTAATGGTCTTTAACCCAAGATTATGGTGCTGTATTGCCTGCTTGTGCCTTTTAGTGGCCTCCTTTATATATTAAATGTGAATGTGTGTGTGTGCAAGTGTGTGTGGTGTGTGTGGCAACCCTTTTGCCTCTCACACCCCCATCATGATCGGGGTGCAGCATGTTGCCACAGTTTGCTTGCCGCGTTGTTGGTCAGCGCCATGCGCCATTTTTATGTCGCCGGAAGTGGCGTGTAATCGTTTTTATTTTGTAATTGTTTTAGTGGCACTTCCTTTCGTGTTTTTTATGTGTCGCCAGCTTCCTTTGGGTGCCTTTCTTTTTTGTTATTTTTTATTTGCCGCTCGTCGTCCTTTTTTGCTTCTTTTCTGTGCTTTATTTTTGTTGTCGTTGCGCACTTTTGGGGCAAATAGGTGGCCTCATAAATCAAATATGTCACAGCAATTTAGGTGTCACAATTTTTATTTTCTTATTTTTATAACATTTTTCTGGCCAAGACGATGCCACGCCCCCGCCTCCCACAACCATCCTAAAAAGGGGCCAAGCCGAAAGGGCAACCCAAATGCGATGCGTAAAACCCACAAAAAAATATTTAAAGGTCCCCCCTTAGACCCGAGAATGGACAGCAGTGGGTTAAAGGCATCAGCATGGCTAAAATGGTTGAGTCTAGCGGAGGAAGAAAGGAGGGAGGGGGAGAAGGAATTGGGGAAAATATTTTTCCCAGGGTTCGAAATTGCGCACAAGAAAAAAAACGCTAAATTTAATGAAAAAAGTTTCATAAATATGGCAATGAATTTAATTAAACGCACAAAACACACACACAAAAAAAGTAAATATAAAGAAAGTAAAATGCGAAAAGTGGCTAGGGGAAAAACAGAAAGAAAGAGAATGGAAATGGAAATGGGAAAAAACACACAGCATGGAAAACAAGCCGAAAAATGTCGGCGCACTAATTACGCGAATTAAACGTCAATTTGCAAAAACAATTCGTTTACCAAGCATTCAGCATACAAACTGTATCTAAAGAAATTAATTGTGAACAAATACCGACTAAAGAATACTCTTTGGTTGAATAAAAATCATGAAGCTACACGACGTTGATTCAAATTAAATTGTTTAATTATTTATTATATTTTATTTTAAATGAATTATATTTTAGTAATTTTTCTACTAACATTAGTATGCTTTTATATCACTTAAAATTAACTAGCAAATACGTATTTCAGTAAATACATGTTTTTTAGTAAGAGTCTTTCAAATTCGTTCTTGTTGTGCATTGGAAAATTGTTGAGATTTTTTATTTGCTTATCACTTTTTATCAAAGGCCACACACATGAATTGTATGTATCAATTTCATAAAGCGTAAAACTTTAAAGAACTTGATTACGAATTGTGATTGGTTATTTATAAGATTTATTTAAATACCATTCAAGCATATTATGTTTAAAGTGGGAAAGTAATCATCGAAATGTATATTAAATAATAAGTGCAATTCAATTAATATAAAAAAGCGAGAAAGGATTTCCCAAC
This sequence comes from Drosophila suboccidentalis, assembly GCA_037043435.1. NCBI lineage: Eukaryota > Metazoa > Arthropoda > Insecta > Diptera > Drosophilidae > Drosophila > Drosophila suboccidentalis. Next base: position 163,478 of record JBAMBK010000130.1, read on the forward strand.
CTTAAAATATCCGATACATATTAAAATAAAAATATAAAATATTTGTATTGCATACTTTAAGGCACTTGCATTGCTTTAAAACTTAAGTCGGCCATAACCACTTTCTATTTGTCCGATCTTGTTGAGATTTAGTAGAATGATAGCTAATAAAAGTATTTAACGTTAATTACCAAAAACCATGTCAAGTCTGAATCTTTAGGCCAATAATCTAGACAATTTTTGTGTTTAACTGAATCAGCTCAAGGAGTAAGAATATTTAATTGGATTATATAAATTGAAATAGAATGGAGAAGCTTACGACACTTGAAAGTTCAAGCTGATGCGGTTGCTGTTGTTGTTATTCCTGTTGCTGTTGCTGTTGTTGATATGGTCGTGACTGGATCAAATGTCAGTTGAATTAAGTCAAATTATCTTTCGAATAAGTTGCCGTAAATATTTTGGCATACGCCACAAGCACACAGGACGAACAGGACGACGATGTTGAAGTTGAGGCAGAAGCGAGAAATGTGCCGCTTGGATAGAGATTCAGATTCATTAACTGAATGCGCCACGTTCTGTTGTTTCCCCAGAAAAACTTTTGCTGTTGCTCCTTGAATTTTTGGTGTGGGGGGGTGTGGGCCACGGCTAAATGTTAATGAACATCGTGGCTCAGACCGACACAGATATGGCCAGTCTGACAGTCTGACTCAGTCGGCAAGTCCGACTCTCTTTCTCTTTGGCAGTACATCATTGTAATTGAGTGTTCATTAGCGGTCGAGTCGAATGAATGAATTTTGGCTTATTGGTTGCGGGCAGCAGCAGCATCGACAGCAACGGTACAACGTCATTAACTTGCCACCCAAGGGCAGCGACAGAGGGGGGGAGACGGAAGGGGAATTGGACCCCAAAGATTTAATATCCTTGTGGAGATTCGTGCGAGTTTGATGAAGATATTTCTCTTGAAAGTTGAAAAAATTTATATTCAGTCTTAGTTTTTTTAAGAACATTCAGTTTTTGAAAGAAAAATAGAAGAGTGCATTTTCAAAAAGAACATTAAAAGAAAAACCAGAAAACTTTATTTAAATTTGTATATACTTTAGTAATTTTATAAACAAAACAATCCAGAAGAAATGATAGGAAAACGAAAATAAAAGAGTGAATTTTTAAGGAAAATTAAAAAAAAATCCAGATTTTTCTCTTAAATTTGTATATATTTAAGTGAATTGACAAATCTAGCAAAAAAAAACAGTCAGGCCAGTTCCGGTTTTTACTTTTGGTAAGATTTTGCGTTATTGAATTTCTTTAACCTGCTCTAATATCATTTCGTCCAAATTCTGCGGATTGAAATCACTTTGAGTTGATGAGTTTAGGTCCGATAAAGTGAAAAACTATCATTCTTAAATACATAGCTTAAATGCAGAGTGAATAAGTGCATTTAAAAAAATGCTAAAAAGACAAAAGTGAAAACCGGAACAGGAATCAAATTATTGTCTCGCCCCCTTTATTAAAAACCTGTCGACGCCTCTGCCTGCAAACCCGCCCGAAAATCAAGCCACGCCCCTATTTCGGGTGAGCCTCATTATGGTCATCAAGTCATCATCTTTATACGCTAATATTTGTGATGTACGCGCCAACTTTTGGGCCAATTTTATTGTACATTAAAGCCAGCAGAATCTGACAGAAGGACGAAGAAGGGGAGTGTAAGGTGGGGAGGGGGGAGTGTGAGAAGTTTACAAATATAATTTTGTAAATGTGCGTTATGGCAATATGAAAAGGACGCCAACTCTTTTGGCCAAACTGGCGCAGGGAGAAAGCCAAATGGACGAATGGGCAGCAGGAGAGGAAAGAGGCAAGAGGGTAGAAAGAGAGGGAAGAGGGTAACGAGCTGAGATTGTTAAGGACTGACTGCCAAGAATAACAACAAATTGCTGTCCGTGTTATTATTGTTATTGTTGTTGTTACTGCTGTTGCTGTTGTTGTTGTGCTCAAGTTTTTTGGCAGCGCGGGCAACATCTGACTTGGATTTGATTAATTCTGAAGTCGGTTTAACGGCTAAGCACCAAGAGGAGGTGTAAGGGCTGATGGGTAAGGGATGAAGTGAGGAATGGAGGAATGGAGGGGGCTGGGTACTCATTCATTTTGTTGCGGCTTGTGCGCTGTCGGCTGGGGTAAACTTTGATGAGCAACCAGAGACGTTAAGCTGAAAGTAGCGCCAAGTAACAAGTTTGATTATAAAATGCAGCAACTGTAAATGTTATCACAGCACAGGATATGGACGTGCAATCTGAATGATGACGACGGGGTGTACAGTATTGTTAAGGAAGAGGAAGGGAAAGGGAAGGTGAAGGGGAAGCAGTGTTGCCAACATTTTAGAGCTAGATTTGAAAAGAAAAACCAGCTTATAAATCAATACATTATCTAATAATACTATATATATGCTTGAGGTATCCTGGAAACCGGATTAACCATTTTTTTTTTTTTACTTTCAACAAAACATTTTAAAAAGTTTTTTTATTGTAATAATTAAAATTAGACTTATGTTGAAATAACACAGACATGTTTTTAGTTTATTTATACAAATTTAAAGTAAAAGTAATTCTGTGATATCTAAAATAGTAAAACCTCTTTACAAGGTAAAAGTCTAGTGACGAAAACATTTTCATGCCCCAAGATTTCTGATATCCAATTTTGTGACGAATATTATTAATTTTTACATATAAACTATTTTAAAAAAAATTTAGACCCTCGGCACATTGCGCTAAATTCTTCATACCTAACAAATCTTACTTTTTTGCGCAGTGATACCTTGCGATCGGTATATAATTCGAGCCGATCGGACAGTCATAGCAAATGTTTCATTCTACCTGTATATATTGCTAGTCGCCTTCGTGCTGCTTCCGTCACTAGCGCGGACTACCGTCCGTATTGATAATAATTGAAGTTAATTACCATTTCATCATATATAATTTTTCAATTTTTTTTTGTTTTTGATTAAAACTAACAGCTAATTTATTTTTAATTTATATTTGTTAATTTTTCCATTACAATTTGAAAATGCGCTAGATCTCGCATTTTTTAAGCTGAAATGACAACACTGGCAGCTAGTCAGTCTGAAAAATCCTGACAGTTGAAGTCGCATACTTATACGATTCATTGTTCTATTATTAGTTAGCTGCCTCTCTCTTCCTCTCTCCCTCTCTCTCTTACACTCACACTCTCTCTCTCTCTGATTTCTCTGTGCAGCTGTCAAGTCAAATTAGACTCATTGAGGTGCTTCACAATCTTTTGCAAAAAAGTTGAATTACATTTCATAAAACACATCCCACTTGCTCAGCTTATTCATTTACTACTCGTATTTGTTATGCCCTCTCTCTCTGTTTCTCTTTCCGCTTTCCGCTTTCCGCTTACCCGTTCCCCGTTTCTCTTTCCCACCAGTAGACAGACATAAACGAGTCCTCGAGAGCCCTAGAGCATAAGCTCGAGCACCTCTCCGCGGATTTCAAAGCGCCTTTCATAGTTTTAACACAAATTAGAACAAGATGCAAGTAATCTTTAATTTGCTCAAGACTGAATAAACTATAATTCTCCAATTTTATACGAGCATTTCTAATCAAACTTGATTTAAGTATGTACAACTTAAAAAACTGATATTTTATTTATTAGGGCATCAGCAAAAATATTTAGTTTCTAACTATATACTAATTTGCTAAAGTCTGAATAACCTGGTAAGTAACTTCTCTATAATATACAAACGATTCTAATAAAGCTTGATCAAAATATTAAAGACTTAATGCAATCGAAATTTAACACATTTTATTGAGTTGTCAAAAAAAATATTTAGTTTTTTTTTATAAAATTTTATCTCTAATCTATCTATTAAATCAATTCAGAATCATCATCATTTCTAATAACCACTTAAAAACCAAAGTCCAATGAAACCCTTAGGAGCAGATATAGAGAAAACAAAGATAAATAGAAGCTTGGTACTTGTACTTAATTAAAAAAGAACGATTAGAAGCCCATCCCATATGAAGTAGATATATTTGTAAATATATATATTTGCAGCAAGTTTGCAGTACAATTATCTAATCAGAGTAATCTTTTGTAAGCGCTGCGACTTATCTTCTAGCAAAATTTGTAACAATCTAAATGCAAATGGCTAAAATCACTTTTGACGCTGACTTTTGCCACAAGAAGTTTAGTGATAAATCCACTCAAAGAGACGGAGATGGAGATGGAGAAGGAGTTTGAGCTGAAGATGAGGACACACATAATCAAAAAGAACTTTAAAACTTTGTGTAAAACCCTAATGCACTATGCGAATAAAGAATGATATAGCTAAGCCCTGACATAAGACAGACCCATCAGATATTGTTGTTGGTGTTGTTGCTATTGTTGTTGTTGCAGTTAGTGCTTCCGTTTTGTATCGCTGTCAATCTAAAGCAGTCTGCGAGAGAGAGAGAGAGTTCTAGTGTGGAACTTGTAGATATTAGTTGGTCCCCAGTTTCAGAGCGACTCACAGTGCACTATGGGATAAAACATCAATAATTTACATAAAAATCATTTAATTCTAATTGTATAAAGATAAAAAAATAAGAATTATTATTAAATGATTCTAATTATTCCAATTTAATTTTAAAAAATTGTATTAATCAGTAATTTAAAAAAAAATAGTACTTAAAATGTAATTCATAATTATTAAATAATGAAAAATAAGAGTTGTAATTCAATTTATTGACAAAACTCATAAATAAAATTCTTATATTAGTCATTTTTAAACAATATTATTTAATAATTGTTGTATAAAGATCGAAAAAAAAGAGTTATTATTCAATTTATTCATAAAAGTCATAAAATTATTCTTATTTTGCCAATTTATAATATTATCTTCATTACATTAAAAACAATAATATTCATATTTTTTCAGTGTTATAATATAAAGATATTTTACGTAATATTATAATATATTGATTCTTATTTTGCAAATGCATATAACAAATATTATGATCATTACTGTCCCTGTTTTCATCACAAATAAAACGGTTGAATTTTCTAAACAAAGTTAAAAATTTTATATTTCAATGTTATATTTTTTGTATTAATTTTTTGAAAATTGAACAATTTAAAAAATCAAGGCCTAGTTCACAATGAATTCAATTAGATCTGAGCTTGCATTTATTTACTATTTTAACATTTTCTTTGAATATAATTCAAATGCAACGAACTTCTACAATAAATATTTTAGAAATATTAAATCTTTTAGCAATTTTTTAATAAAAATATTTCCAAATGTTTATGCAGCGAATCAATGCGAAATTCGATTTGATTTTTGCCACCTATTCGAGGAGAATGAGCCACAGTGCCGACTTCTCAGCTCAGTTGATAGTTAATTTCAGTCATTCAGATAGAACTGTGTGCATTTGTTGTTGTTGTTGTTGTTGCCGTTGCAAACTTGAATTATGTGCATGTCATTGTGTAACTACACTCGCATAAAACTCATTTGCCAGCAGAAACAGAAACCGAAACAGAAACAGTCGCAGACACTGTCCAGTTTACGGGTCGGACTCAAACTGGGACTCGAGTCTTTGTCCGTCCATCGTCATTATCATTCAACTATCTAACTGCGACAACGATCAAAAAATACCAAAATATTTCCCTTTTGCACAAACAAAATAAATTAGAATTGAAATAATTCGTAGCAAACTTTGCGTTTTTCCTAGTTTTTAATAAAGCAAACGCCGCTGTGCAAACTTTTGGCCAGCGGCAACGCTGCGTATGGGCAATATGCAAAATGCCAGCCAGGGAAACCAAGGACAGACAGGACAGTAACGGGGGGGGGGGGGGAGTGGGAAGGGTGAGGAGGGGGTAGGGGGATGGGTAGATTTTGCGGTTGGACTCGTTGCAAACAAACAAGCATAACAAACTGAAGGAATAGAACAGAACGTAGCGTAACGAAACGGAATCGGAGTCAGAGTCAGAGTCATGACAGAATTCAGGCATGAAGAAGGTAGGGGAATGGTAAGGGGGTCGGAAAGAGAAGAGAAGGAAGGGAAAGGAAAGGGAGCTGCGACTCGGGGACAAGCTCGACCAGCGAGCTAGATATAAATAAATAAAATTTCAAGGATGCGTGCGCTTTTATCTTCACAACTTGCTTTGCCTTTTGCCTTTGGTATGCTATCTTTGCCCTACACTATGCAACAGGGTATTAAGCACATGTCATTTAAAGTGTGACGCTTTAAAAGATGCCATAAAAATAACAAACAAAACAACAACAAAACTAAGCAATAAAATAATAGTGACTGCGAAGTAACAATTTAAATAACAATCAGTAATAACTTAACTTACTTAGAATAAAACTTTATACAGACTTACAAAAACAAAGAAGATTTATTTAAACAGTAGCTGAAATTGACATACAATATTTAACATTTATAATTCTGACATTTCAAATACTTTAATTTGTGATTATATGGAAAAAGTACTAAAGTAAAATGTGTATTGCTTGCGTAATAACCGCCGATAATAGAAATCATTTTTGAAAGTAAAAATTCATTTACTTTACTCTAACATTACAAAACAATAAAATAAAAACACAGTTGAGCAGAAAAATATTTGTTATAGTTTCCAGGGAATTTGATCTTCGACTTGGGAAACTTTTCAATTTCATTTTTCGCTTTTTTATCTCTGGTTTTTTACATTTAGCTATGTACAGTGTTTCATATGTTGTAAATAGCTTTCGCTTCCAACATTTCTACCCAAAAACTTTTTGTGGCAATTCAAACTAATGATTAAAAATTTGGCAGTTTGTGTTTGTGCCGCCTTTGTGTTTGTGCCATGACATTTCATCATCGTGATACATTTCGGTTAGCATTCATTCATATTTGTGCCTGGTCCTTTCATCAGACTCAACTTGCGAGTCCTTTCATGGTCAGCAACCGCAATTTGAATAAATATCTAAATACATTTTAATGATGTCGCCGTCGCTCATTAATCATAATCTATTCATTAATTTGGGAAATCTCTCCCTCCACTGCACCTAAAAAGTGGCTGACATGTCACAAAATCTTGAACAAAATGTAAAATGTTTGAACCTTTGTTTTACATGAAATTTAGATAGGATCGCAACAAACAAACAACAACATAAAAAAGGGAGAAAAAACAGCGGAAACTGATACAAACAGAAAACGACATGGCAGCTAATTAACAAGCAATTTTTTTCCATTTCCATTTTCATTTTCATTTCTGTTTTTTTTTTTTGTTTTGAGCCACCTGCCCCAATTAGTGGAAAAGCGACCACAGCGCGCTTTTCTTTCCTCTCTTAATGGCAATGACAAATTTTGTGTATAAATTATGTATTACTTGGCTCTAGATGCTAAGCGCTTTGCTTTGCTTTCAGTTTAGCTCAGCTCAGCTCAGTTCAGCTGAGTGTCCGAAAAGCGCTGTTAAGCGTTTGAAAGATAAGTACGTATACGCCCAGTAAGCCAGCCTCAGCCCCTAGGCTAACCAGGGCTACACAGAGCAAAAAACGACGTACCAAAATGAAGTTCGATTGAACTTGAATTAAGCACTTTTGAATTACCATTAAAATTGTTTAACCAAGTAATTATAATCTGGTAATAAGTACAACGAACCTCGAATCAAGTAAAACTCTTTAATTGCTAGATATGAGTAGCAAAATTCTTAGTATAAGTTCGAAACTCACAGATCGCAAATTAAGTTCGTAAAAACATTAAATCAAATTCGTTAAATCTAAAGTCTTTTAAGCGTTCGCTTGCTTAGAATTTCCAGAATAATTTCTGCGGTCAGAAATTGATTGAATTGAAAATACTAAAATACTAAGATTACGTACTTTGGAATTGCGCAATGTTTGGATTAGATCCTAATCCTGATCCAGATCCCATTTAATTCTAATATTTAAATTAAATAATTTTAATAGGGTTTAATTGCTTATAAATAATCTTATTAAAATTATTATTGCAGTTATCTACATTCGATATTAGATAATAACTACATTATTGTAACTTTTTAGTTGTAATTATAATTATACATTTGCCTGATTTACTATCGCATTAATTGGATGCTTGCATTACATATTTAATTATTTAATGCATTAATTATTATCGTTAAACAATTAATTATTATATATTACACATAAACAAATACACCATGCCATAACGTTTAATTAAATTAATTATAATGATAGCACTTGAAATAAGATTGATATACTAAACTTAAGTAATTTCAATCTTAGTGAGAAATCAAGTTCAAAATGTCGCGTTTTAAGTACGAAATACTTGCATTTTGTGCGCTGTGTATCCATGACTATCCAAGAATGTCCAAGGATGTCCAAGTATACCATTGGGATGGGCGTGTCGCCGTACACAGAATGTGACCCATTAGCCATTTTTTTTTTCCTTCTTTTTTTATTTTTTTTTCTTGTTTTTATTAAATTCAAGCCCAGTTGTTCGCTTAGTTCGTCTATTTTCATTCTCATTTTTATTTTCCTGTTCTTTTTTTCTTCGTTCTCTCTTGATTTGATGGGTCTCGAGAAATCGAAGCGGGATAATTTGTCACCAGAGAGAAAATGGTGAAACATTAAATTTGGCAAATAAATGGACACTTGTTTGTCATAACGCTGCAAATGCGTCCAAATAAAACGAAAATGAAGAACCAAAAACAAAAAGAATAAAATAAAGGACGACGACGGCGACAGCAAAGAACATGAAAAAAGAAATTTTCTAAAAAATGAAAAACAAGACCATTTTCATTTGTGCAATAAAATAGAAAACAACAAGAGAAACTATGGCAGAAAAACTTCATAGAGTATCGGCAATTGAATGCCCTTCTTTGATTATACGAACATCGTTTGAGTTTTGATTTTGCTCAAAACTTGCAGAATGTATGAATCATAGTTTATGTCCTTATTTATTAATTTTATTATTTTTCATTTTTTTTATTTATTTATTTGTTTATTTATTTAATTATTTATTAATTGATTTATTAATTTATTCATTTATTGATTTATTTATTTATGTATTAATTAATTAATTCATTTATTTATATATTTTTTTATTTCTTTTTTTATTTATTTAATTATTTATTTATTTATTTGTTTATTTATTTAAGTTTATAAGTTTCGCCCACAAATATCAAAATTCAATTTTATTACATTAAAACCTCCAAATTTCTTTTGAAATTCAGATAAAAATATTAAATTTCGCTTGAAAGTGAAATAATTGAAATTCGCTTTTGTTATTTATTTATTTATTTATTTGGTGTTATGATTGCAAACTTCGCCCCCAAATCACTAAATACAATTTTATTACATGAAAATCACCAAATTTCTTTTGAAGCTTAGATAAAAATATTCATGCTAATTTCGCTTGAAAGAGCAATATTTGAAAATTGCATTTGTTATCATTTGTTATTATGAATTAAATATTTTAAAGTTTTTAGTTAGCAGTTTTTTTCACAGTTCTTCGTAAACCTATTCCGGCACATTCCAATTTTTGATTTCGCTTGAAATTTACATATTCGAGATAGCGAATTATTGAATATTGAACATTGAACGTTTATTTTATTTAAGTTTACTCGAAACAGTGTCTTTTTTGTAGACTTTCTTACGTAAAGTCAGGTCCATTCCAAGCTCCGAATTCACACGATCGTCAAAGAGTTAAAAATAATCGTTATAATCGAAATGGAGACATGATTGGGGCGACACTTAATGCCCATAATGTCCATATGCCATTATTTGTTGCTGCAGAGGATTTGGCCAAAAAAATACAACGACAGCAGCAACATCGGGTTAAAGAGGGAGAGAGGGGAGGCGGGAAGGGCGTTGAGGGCATGGCAAACGGCAAATGGCAATGGCAAAAAGTAAATAAATCGCTTCAAATTTTCGCATGGGTTGCGAGTCAGGGGAAAACGTTGGGAAAACTGCTGAGCTGAGCTGTGCTGAGGAAAAGTCGCAGTAGATGTGGCAAGTGCTCGTACACTGAAAGAAAAGTAATCCGTTCTAAAATTAAAGTTTAAATTTCTTAATTTTAGCATGTATTTTTTAAGTATATTTTTAAGATATTTTTGCTAAATTAACACAATATGCGGCTAAAATTGCAACTGCTCAGCATTCAAATGGTCAATAAAGCCTAAAACTGAGTACACTGATAAAAATCTTATAGAGCACCGAAAATTAAAAATTTGCGTAGCAGGAATTGAAAAATCTTGGTTTAGACAAGTCTTGATTACCAAACATTTGACAGCACTTGGGATTGATTTTATACCAGAACTCAATTTTTTTTCAGTGCACTCTTTGTAGTCGTAGTCAACTGTGGCACGAGTTTTGGTGCCTCGAAGCGTAGAACCGTAAGTAGAAGAAAAAGCCGGCGTAACTGCAGCGTAACCGGAGAAGAAGAGCAAAGAGAGAGCTAGAGATGAGATGGGGAGAGAAGCAGGAGATGCGAAGAGAAGGGAAAAGGGAAGAACTAACACCAAACCCTCATACGCCCTTTGGTCTTTTATTGTTTTTTGTTGAAATGTTGTTTTCGTTGTTACACTCCAGTAGAGGGAGTACTACAATTGTATCAAGAAATATGTAACGCATTTAAGACAGACCGTGTAGGCTGTATACATATATATATTTCTGATCAGAACTGCGAACTGAGTCGATATAGCAAAGTCCGTCTGTCCTTCTGTTATTATGTCAGTTTTAAAGCTCAGAGCAATCGTTTAAAAAATTAAGATTTGTATGAAAAACTTGTATATTTCTTATGATATCTCAATCAAACTTACAAAGTATGCTTTTTGTGTTTTTTTTTATAAAACCTGATCAATTATTTATCAAATCAGCTCACTATTTAACAGAGCTGCCATCGAGAATTAATGTTTAGTATGGAATATTTTTCTAGTTACTTGAGATATCTGAACCAATTCCGACGTTTGCAAATTTGCTTTTGTTTTAATTTTTTTAAATTTTAGTTAAATCAGTTTACTGTTATATAGAGTTGTCATAGGTAGAATCAGTCGATAGCAAGGGTATTAAATCTTAGGCCTGTCAAAGATGAACTTTCTTTCTAGATGCTGTTGTTTCTGTTGTTGGTTTTGTTGTTGTTGTCGTAGGTTGTAGAGGTTCTGCTTCGGGGTTTGGGCTTGGGACATTTCTCTGTAGTACGTACCAGGTGCAATCTATCGATTCACTTGCCCCCTTTTTCCCCTGTTCTTCTGTTCCCTCTGTTCACTGTCCCCTGTTCTGTTTTCCCCTTACCCCTTAGACAGTTGTTTCTCAGTTGCTGCTGCTGCTGCTGCTCGTTATTGCTGCTGTCCGTGTTGCGTTGCTGCTGTTGTTCCCTAGTTGTTGCAGTTGAAATATTTACGATGTACGTTGGGCTATTTCACTATTTGTAACACTCCCCCTTCCCCAAATCCTACCTCCCTCCCTCCCTCCCTCTCTTCCTCACTTCCTCTTTCCTTCCCTCCTCTTCTGTTCGCTGTTTGAGTCTCAGTTGGAGTCGGAGACACACGCACAAGTGTTGCCATTTGTTGTTGTCGTTGTTGTTGTTATTGTTATTGTTGTTCTCGTTGTTGTTGCTGTTGTTGGCTGTGCGTCACCTATTTTATTGTTTTCTCTGGCTTGTAACGACGAAAACAAAAACAGTTGCACCAAAATGTATGAAATTATCAAATAAAAGCAAGGCATAAAAAAAACAACAAGCTTATAGAAATACATATATAAAAAGTGGCAACGATTATTCGACTCGTAAATACCCTGCTATGAAATTGACAACATTTTAAGTGAATTTATCCTTTTATGGAAAGAGTGTATAAGGGAGCTTTAATATATTTTAGGCCATAAAAATCAAACATATTTAAAAAGGAACTCGTTTTTTGCACTTTGCTGGGTAAATAAAAGGTGAACAAATTCTGCAAATAATGTATACGATGGCATACCCTTCACAATTGACATTTATTGGTTATTTTATCACAATGTTTTCTGCCACAATCGGCCATGATAAAAAATGGATGATGTACAGAGCTTTTTAAAAACAATTACTTGAGTTGTTTAACACTTTTTAGTGTTGTACAGCGAGGTGCGAATGTCAGCATTATTTTTAAAATGGAGAATTTATTGAATGTGTGCGTGTGTAACTAAATTAAAAACACATTTGAGAAAACGAATTGATGAAATGATGGAAGATCAAAGTTATCACAAAGGTAAAATATAATGCATGCAAAATAATAAAGAATTGCTTATTTGTTTTTTATAATAGTATTTATGAATTAATTTCTTATGGTGAGCGTTTTTATTTTTTGCACCCTTAAACTTTTTTAAAGTATTATATACCAGCAAATAAATTAGATTTTTAAAGTCATCCCAAAAGTATGCTACAAAAAATTGTTACTAAATAGATACGCAGGATCTGAGATTCAAACAAACATTGCATTCTGAGATACAAATAAGATGATAAACATCTAAAAACTCTTAAATAAAGATTACTATGTTATTTTTAATTGATATACCCCACGCATAGCTGCCTTGATTTACAGGGTATAACGAAACGCTGCACGCGTTGCTTTCATTTATAATTTTATTTATTTTCTCAATGCATTTTGAGCAAATAAAGAAATAAAGAAATAAAATGCTCGCAAAAAAATATACAATAATTTGTGCAAATTTTATTTGCCGGCACTTTTCATTATTTTCCTTAACATTATATTTATTATTTGCGAGGAAGAAAAGCGCGACAAGCAGACAAGGCAAAGAGGAAGCAGGGGGAATGAGAGAATAGTGAGTAGTGAGTGAAGAGTATAGAGAGAAGGGGAGAATTTTAATAAAACCACAAGCCATACACTTATACACACACACACATACATGTCGGTACGCACACACATACATACACACACACACATACATACATACATACACTTTGTTTAAGGCAAAGAAAGCAATTGAGTTGCGTTGAAGTGGCATAAAGTAGTAGCTAGTGGCAGCCAGGTTGTTGGCCAGCCCAGTACAGAAAAGGAGTAAGGAAATATGAGATTGTGACAATGTGACAGAGACATTAAGAGTTAATCGGCAAATAAATAGAGAATTTAACTGTTTTAAGTTATCAATAAAATTGTTGAGAAATTCGATGTAAATGTAAAATTTTGTTGAATTAAAATAAATCATTTTCAAGCTGAATAAAAATGCATAAAAAGTACTTTAAATATTTTTTAAATAAAATTTGTAATTGTCTTAAAATGTTTTACGGCTATAAAATTTTGTGACTTCAAAATACAGTCCAACTTCCCTAACTCGAATCACCATTATCCAAGAAAAATGTTCGAGTTAGGGAGACTTCGAGTAAGGGAAGTCTTTTTGTTCGGTTTAGTATACGCTATTGCCACTCAATTTAGTTCGAGTTAGAGAGAATTCGAGTTAGAGAAGTTCGAGTTAGGGAAGTTCGACTGTATATTTAAAAAAAAGTTAAAATTTCTGAAATCCGTATAAGAAACACCAACATTTCGAACGGTTGTAATCAAAAGCAATTCTCCTCAAAGCTTTGTAAAAGATTGTAAACTCTTAACAATAAGAAAATATTTATAAATTTAATATTTATATATGATTTTTGTTTTTTATTGTATTTTAATAAAGTGGGTCAAATAAGCTGTGTGCTGGGCAAATAAAAGTGGAGCAGCCTTCAGCTTGTTTTTGTAGTTGTTGCTGTTGTTGTTGCTGGTAGTTGTAGTTGTTGGCATTCGGTTTGCTTTTTAACCATTTTGTTTGGTCTTTGCGTTTTCCCTTTAGGCGGTTACAAGCAGATCGCAGCGCAGGTGAAAACGCAGTCAGAGTTGCTGGCAATGAATGCTGAGGGAGGAGGAGGCAAAAGCAGAGGAAGGTGAAAGGAGAAAGGAAAAAGGAAAAAGGAAAAAGGAGACTGAGGCTGGGGCTGGGGCAAATGTAATGGGAAATGAAATGAATGAATGAGCATAAGCACTTTTTTGTGTTTGCTTCAGTATGTGTGTGTGTCTCTGGTTTTGTTTGTTTGTCTCTCTCTGTGTGCGAATGTGTGTGTGTGTGCATGTTCGTTTGTTTGTGGCCGCAGACGCAGACGGAGCGACAAATCGACAGAGCGACAGAGAGAGAGCGCAACGGGAACTGAGATGTGCTGCACTTCAAATTAAAATGCGAATGCAAGCGAAAACTTCAAAAGAAGCACTAGAACAGAAAACAGAAGCGCAAACGAGATACTAATAGACAATGCCAAAGCTAAGAGCGGCAAAACGGGTATAGCGCGGGGGAGGGGGTGAAGAGAGAAGGCCAAAGAGTGATGGCAGAAGGGAGAGAGAGTAAGAGTGGGGCAGGGGGGAAGCGCTATACAATGTGCATATGCGCTGCAATTGAAAGGCACATAAACACACTAACACACTACGCCAGCGAAAGTGTCCCTGTGTATGTGTGTGTGTGTGTGTTTTTGTGTGTGTTTGTGTGCATGCAGCCAAGGATAAAGTTAGCGACGTCGACGTCAGCGTAGGACATACAAATGCACTTTGGACGTGGACGACGCGCGCTAAATTCGCTTTAATTCACTTTTCATACAAAACAGTAGCAGCAACAGCAGCAGCAGAGACAGAGCCTGTGACAGAGGCGACAGAGAGAGAGAGAGCGACACCAACAGAGGCGGCAGCAGTACAAAAGCACGCGCCGCACACCCACAGACACTTGCACAAATACACACACACACACACACAAACCCATGTTTGTTGTAATTAATTTAAAATATTATTACAAGCGCGCGCGAGCGCTAAACTAAGAAAGCGAAGCAAGCAAAAAGGAGTTAGAGAGGAGAGAGTGAGAGTATGTAGGAGAGAGTGGCAGGCATGGACACGCAGCAACCGCAGTGTGATGGGAAGAGGCAGGGGTAGGGGAGGGGGAGCAGCAGCAGAAGCAGTGACAAGGCAGAGCTAAATAATTATAACCCACGCGAACTGCACACGAAGCGAGCGGCAGACAAACAGCAAAACAAGCAAACAAACAAGACCGACTATGGAATTACAAGAAGACAGACAGAGAGAGGGAGCGGAGAGCACAGCTGGGGGAAAGCAGCATGTGATAGACATACAGTATGGTAAGTAATTGTTCGCACAAAAGAAATAAATTATCATCTTTGTAATATATTTGTAAGAATAGTTGAGTCTAATGTAAAACATTTTTTTTAACTTGCTCTAAAATCCATTGTAACTTTAATAAAATTAAAAAAAAATAAATTAAAATTAAAATAATAGATGTTTTTGTAAAAAAAAAAATCACAAAAAGATTTTGTAAAAATAAAATACAATTATCTTTTTGACAAAAAAAAATTTCAACTATTTGTTTGATATTAAGGTAAGATTAAATTAAATTATTAAGAAAAAATAATTTGTTACAAAAAAAAAATATGAAAATAATTTTTTTATTTTTTGTCAAAACAATTATATGGCATACTGTAAGTGCACACAGATACATATCAACATACATACGTAAGTAAGCTCAGCGAAAAACAAAATACGCTCAGTCAAGTTTTTTAATTGACGTGCAAAACGCGACCAAGTTAACGTCGACATGCACTAAGAACCAGCAACAACAACAGAAACAAACAACACACAACAAATAGAAGCAGCAGCAGTAGCAACAACAAATCAACAAACAGTGACTGCAATGCACACACATATCAAACACACAAACACAGAGAAACTCACACACACACACTCGCATATACACATAGACATAAGCATGAACGACACGCCAGACAGTGCGCCAAATGCCAAAAATACCGAAGTCGACGAAATTGAAAAAAGTAATAAACGTAAAGCTATTACAAAATCTGATAATGGTCCACCGCTGGCAATGGAGCGCAAATGCCGGCACACACACATCCATACAAACACACACACGCAGCAGGACTTCAGAGTCAGCGAGACAAAACGAAAACAAACAACGAAAAAAGCAAAAAACTTAAAGAGCGTAAAAGAGCCGACAATTGCAAAGCAAGAGAGAGAGCGCAGACTGGCGTCAGCTGCTGCTGTGTGTGAAACAAAATGGCATTGAAACACAACAAAAATCAAGTTAAGCTTGTGTTAGTGGTAAGAGGGGGGATAAGTTGTGGGGGACAAAGCAAGTGTAACAGCATGCAGGCAAAAGGGGCACATAAAAAACCCTTACAATATGCAGCTGCAACGTCAGCGCAGCAACAACAGCAGCAACAACAAAAGCACCAACAGCAGCATGGAGACGTCAAACATAAACATTGTGGCGCGCGTGCTGCTGCCGCGACGAGCGCCAACTGCGCTGCTGCCCCGAATCGTTGCCAGCGCAATATTAATTTCACGAATGAACAACCCTTGAATAACCATGCACTTCATGTGCCGTTATTATGGCTTTGCTACGTGAGCCAACCAAGAGAGTAAAATGCAAGAGAACAAACAAACAGAGCGAACGTAAATGCAACGAAGAGCTTAAGAGCAGCAACTGAGAGCGAAAGCTTTGCAAATTTGCCGAAACGAAAGAATGGGGAAACGAATAGAAAACGAATGATAAGGACGCTTCGTTTTAGTTCGGCTAAAGCCGAATCTGCTGGATACGGTTTGGTACAAGTGTGTGTGTGAAAGTGTGAGTGTGTTTCTGTATGTGCGTGTGTGTGCGCAATGCTTTTTCATTGTGCATTTCCCAGAGGTGCATTTTTCTGAAAATCTAATTTGAGAGATTGAGATTGTTTGGTCTTTCAATGTTCTGCTCGCTCGTTCGTGTTGCGACGCTTGCAATTTTAGCCCAGCCATACAACAACAACAACAATAGCAACAACAACATCTAGAAGAAGAAGAGCTATTCTTATATTTATGTACACACACACACACACACAAACATACGCACACACACATGTGTAGTGAAACATATTGGGGAGTTATTACTCAGCTGCCTGCGTCTGTCGCTCTCTCTTTCTCTGTCTGTCCCGTTTGCCGCTTACTTTAATTGGACGCGCGGGCGTTACGCTGTCGTAATTTTTTGAGAAATCTCCATACTTGCCCCCCTCCCCACTCTACTTGACACAGCATTCGCATCCGCAACGCATGCCACATCCGCATCCGCATCTCAACGATAACGATGCGACGCATCGCAATGGCTTCAATCATTGCGCGCAGCGCTCACTGCGGTTTGACAAACATTTTTCACTGGCTGTGTGTGCAAAGCCCTTCGCACAGTGGTCCCTTTCGTCCTTTTAGCTTGCATTTATTTCCATTTTTTAATTATTCAATAAGGTTTATATTTAAAATCCATGATATGAAATATTGAAATGTTTAAGACATTACATTTAATTAACTTAAATGTTTCAGTTTTAAATAATGCCAATTTTTTATGCTTTTTCATCCACTTATGTATCTCTGGTATCTTTTAAGTCCCATAATTAAATTCAATTTATGAAATATTTTAAGCTCACTAAATTTAATAAATACAAAATGTTATTTTTTAAATAATTCCCATATTTTGTTTATTTTTATCAGTATATCATAGATTTTTGGAAATTTTTTTTGTAATTTTGTAACTTTTCTTGGACCCACAATTTAATAAGCAATAACTACTTAAAGCTTTTCAATACGATTTCAAAAAATCCAGAATTTTTAAAAATGAAAGCATATTAAAATCATTTAAAATGGTATTCAATTTATTTTGGTTTTATTTGGAATATTTTTTTTACCGCCCAAATTTAATAAATTTTGAATATAGTTCGAGCTAAATCGATCAAAAACACCACTGTGCAGCATTGACACACACATACTTGCACACTCGCACACACACACACACACACACCCCATCAGAGACGCCCTATATGTTTGATGAGTGTGCGAGAGTTTTATGGCTGTATTGGGAATGAGCTATACACAGGCTGAAGCCAAGCTAACAGCATCAATAAGAAGGAGGAGGAGAAGGAGAAAGATGAGGAGGAGGGGCAACTGAAGTGGTGTATGGGGAGGGGGTGGCAACACTGGATGTGTGATTGGGTTATGTTCTGATTTTAATTTTGAAATCATACAAGTGCAGCAACTGCAAAGTGATACATGCGGATTTATTTATTTATGTACGTACGTGTGCATATACATATATATATACACAAATATATATCTAGCTGCAAATATATTTGTCTGTATTTTCTCTCTCTTTCACTCTTTAGACGTGTGTGTGCCCGTTATGCGATAAAGCGCCTTACAGGATTTGGATGATGGCTGGAAGGCAAGGCCGCTTCTGTTTGCAATTTGATAAGCTCTCTGGCATTATTTTTACGACATTTCTGTTTCTGTTGCTGCTGCTGCTTTTTTTTGCTTTTTTTTATTTTGACATGCCAGTCGCCTGAAAGTATGCAATAAAAATATCAATGCTAAGCCAATGTGTAAATCAGTGAATCTTATTGTTTTACATTTTTTTTGCTTTTTCGTATTTCTGTTTTTTTCTACCTCACCTCTTCTCCCCTCCTTCAAAGTCTGTCCATTGATTCTCACATCTCACATTCAGTTTATCATTTGATTATTTTGCATTCCCCTCGAGAGCAGCGTCAATCGGCGAAGTGGATGAATAAAAATAAATAAATCGAATTGTGTTGCATTTGTCCTTTTTTTTCCATTGAGGGTTGAATTGGAGTGAGAAATTTGAGGCTGTTGCAACTCCCCAAGTTAATATTTTAATCATAATCAATGTTAAATTAAAGCTTAATTATGTCAATCAAGGTAAAAACATATATATTCTGGGGTGCCACAGAAATCGCTTTCGCTTGAATTTCACTGGAATTTGTATGCAATTTAAGTGAAATTCAAGCGAAAGCGATTTCTGTGGCACCCCCGATTATCTTGACTATTAGTTTGACAATTCACATAATTTCAGACAATTTTCAGTTTTTTATAGTTACTTAGAATAAAAAAAGTCATTAAAATGAAAATAGAATTAAACGTTGCTGATTTTCTTTCGAATTATTAATTTAAATTTGTTTTTCTATTTCAGAATTAATTTTTAGATCTTGTTTAAAAATTAAATCATAAGATTCATTGAGTATACATTTTTTCAAATGAAATAACAAATAACAGATGAGCTTTCGAATTGTTATGAGAGCTTTGTGATTCACAGAGCTTTTGAATGCCAGATTAAAGTTAAGCTCCACATTAATTCCTGTCATTTTGATTCGCCATTATTATTCTGATATTTATAATCCCGTTTTTCAGTTTTTAAGTTAAGTTTAGTTTATGTTTGCTTATGAGCTTTGGGATTAAATGGGAGGAAGAAAAGCTTTATGATTATATCTTTTACTTTTTTTTTTGCTGCTGAAAGCTCTGAATTGAATATTATATATTCAATAAACCCAACATTTTCATGATACGCTTTTAATTTTTTTAACAAAATAATTTTGAGAAAAAATATTAAATATTTTAATATAAATTATCTCCATAAAAAATGTATTTCCCAAAAATATTTCAGACAAGCAGTCGAAAAAATAAAGCACAGTTTTAACTTGTCCCAAAAAGTTGAAGCGGTTTATTTTTTATTGTTGATTCCATCAGCTTCAATACATAAATATAAGTAAGTAAATATATATACACAGTGTGTGTTACATGATCAACTTTTTAGTATAGTACGAGTACATTTACAATCTAAACTATACAGATTTTGGATAGAGCGACCGATAACCGACCATTAAACTAAACACAATCATGAGTAGCACTAAAAACTACACTAAACTATTGCGAAACTGAGACAAAGATAGATAGAGAGAGAGAGATGGAGACAGAAGTAACCTCGATTTAATGTGATTAAAGTATTTATACTTTGGAAATCTTCAAGAGATTAAAAGAATATTAGCTTGACCAGTCCGTAGAGCGCCCACAATGTTAACGAGTAGAAAACAGCCAGAGTTGTATAATGTAGAATCATCATGCTGAAATTAAGAACTTGAATTTAGTAAACAATTTTTAATATTTTAGATTGTTAACTTACCGTTTGATGCGCTTAATGGACTCGGGTAGATTGTTGGGATCATCCTTGACCACATAGAGGCGCAGGCCATAGAGACTGACTCGGAACAGGTTCTCCCAATCCAAATCTCTCATATCGAAGGCGAACAGACGCTTGTCCCGTTCATCCAACTTGTCGACCAAGCGTCGAACATTATCGTTGTCGAACCTAAACTCATTCGAGCTGAAGAACTTCAGGACATTGCTGAACTTGTGAATCTTGCGATAGATCTTCATCATTCTGAAATTGAAATAGAAATTGAAAAAGAAAATAATAAAAAAATGCTATCTTTTCTATATCTAAATCTATCATTGTTCTACTAAAGGAATTTTTTAAAATTTTGGTCTGAAAATTGCGTCCAAAACTGA
Source organism: Drosophila suboccidentalis (assembly GCA_037043435.1). Taxonomy (NCBI): domain Eukaryota; kingdom Metazoa; phylum Arthropoda; class Insecta; order Diptera; family Drosophilidae; genus Drosophila; species Drosophila suboccidentalis. The sequence continues at coordinate 183,833 of JBAMBK010000130.1, forward strand.
AATTTTTGCTTATCAGCCTAGATAGTACAAATAGAGAAAACATCTTAGTTGTATAATCATTTACACATTTTTAAATATTTGTTTGTATTTTTCATTAAAAATTCTTGAGTTGAGTAACCAATCCTTTTTCTCAGTGTACTCATATGACAACAACAATTTTTTTTATCATTTTAAATAATACAAATACAGAAAACAACTTAAGTAAGTCAATTTTCATCATTTTTTCTTTTTTCTTTGTACTTTTCTTTAAAATGTTGTTTTCTCAGTGTACACATATAACTATCACCCCAACTTACCTGGGTTTCTTTCCCATTAGAACCATAATCAAGTCCATGAACATGGCGGGCAATGTGTGGTATAAAAAGCACAGTATGTGATACTGCCACATGTGTGGCACGATTGTGAAGCACGGATACCAGATGGACTTTCTCATGGGTACAGTATTGACATACTTGAAGCCCGTCTGCATGTAATTCCGCCAGGTGACCATATTATCCGCATCCGGCACATAGTTGTAGATTGGCGGTGTCTCGTAGCTGGGAAATTATGAAAAAAAAAAAAAATGGAAAATATTTCAATTTTATCACATCAAAATTATAATTGGTCTATATTTAAGTCACAAGCGTGGACTGCTGTTCACAGTAATGTAACTAAAATTTTACTTACATTACCATTCAAATGAAAAAGTAGTATAAAAGAAAGAGAGATAGAGATGGAAAAACCTGTATTCATTTGAGGAACTTCAGGCTGATATTAAGCCAATATTTCACAACTTCAGAAAAAACTTTGTAATTTCCCAAAAAAAATATTCTCTCTATGAGTGACTCTCTTTTATGGTAATTTTCTAAATTTAAGGACGAAAATTAGTATTTAAGCAAATTTTAAGAAATTATTTTCTAATTTTAGAAAAAACTTTGTTCTATCAAAAATTAAAGATTTTTTATGAGAAACTCTGTTTTATGGTCATTTTCGAAATTGAAGTTTCAAAATTAGTATTTATATGAAGATGATAAGTTTTTTTCAGGGACCGCAACGACTATAATTTTAAAAATATAAATTATTAAATAAAAGTTATTTGTTGATTTTTATCAAAAAAAATTAAAAGAAAATTACAATTTTTTGATCTAAATAAAAAAATAATAAAAGAATAATTAACTTTCAATTTTTATTTAAAAATTATAATTTAAATCTAATTTTCAATTTTTATTTTAGCAATTGAAAATAAAAGTTATTTTTTAATTTTTTTTTAATAAAAATTGAAGAATAATTTTTATTTTCAATTCTTATTATTAAAAATAACTTTTATTCTAATATTTTTAAATAAAAATTGAAAATAAAAGTTTATCCAGTTTCTCATAACTCTTATTTGCGGTCCCTGGTATTTTTAAAGTAAATTCTACAGTGCCACCTACGTATTTCTTGCCACATCCCAAGCGGTCGCCAGCAAAGCGTTAACACACAAATCGACGGGCACAATGTGCGCCTTGTTGTCCATGTTGCCGGTGAAAACACGCAGGACGCCCGATCCAATGCCCACAATGACGCCACAGGGTCCATACATGTTATCAATCCAGCCAGTGATCGGTTCCCTATAGCTAGTGATCACTGTAAAGTGAATAGTGAACATTAACTGTGGTATAAATTGAGTTGAAGCCAAATGAAAACTTACCAATGCCTGGTCGAAATATGGTCACTGGCAATTTCTGTGCATGCTGCTGGATCACATCCTCGGCCAGCACTTTGGTGTAGGTATATGTATTCGGATATCCCTTGATTATCGTCGGCGTCAGCGTATTTAGCGTATGCTCGTCGAGGCATTCCGTCAACTTGAACGCATTGTCGCCGGTCATCATGCAGTTGTAGAACTTCTCCTGAATGTAACGCATGTTGCAATGCGCGAACGCGGTTGAAACATGAACCAGAGCCTGTCGAGGGAAAAGGTAACAAACGAGTCGATTTGATATTATATACGTACAATTATTATTATTTAACTTTGTTTAACTTGAATTTGCCTCAGCTATGTTGGGTGAAAAATTAGAACCATGTACACGGGAAGCAAACGTATAGATTTGATATGACAAAATTATTCTTATTTAATTTTATTTTACTTGAAAATGTCTCAGCTAAGTTAGGTAAAAATTTACAGCCTTGTAGGTCTAACCGTTTGGGCTCCATACAGATCAGACACTCAGTGACAAAGATTTTCATATAAATAGATTTCCTGATGCTACAATTAATGATGCTGTAATTAAACAAAAAGTCTAAAATTGTTTGCAATAAAAAAAACATTTAAAATAATTACATTATCTTTAAACTCTTTAGAGGATGCACTGCAACAATTTATTTTCAATACTCCCTAACTTATTTTGAACGATTACGCCCCAACGAAGAATGCATAGTCAAATTTTCTAACTTGTTTATTTGTAACTGAGACTCACCTTAAGATGGACAATCTCTTTGGCCAACTTGACGATCTCCTTGGTGCCATGCACATTGATGGCAATGGCCATTTTGAGTTTCTCATCGAATCTCACTGTTGCCGCACTGTGCAGGACAATGTTGACATTCTCCTTGATTGTCTCACGTTCGTTATGTGAGATTCCCAAACCGGGAATAGAGCAATCGCCGCTAATGATTGTGATCTGACAGCGATACTTTGGATTAATCTGTTTCATTTTGGCAAAGACCTGCAGGGAAGAAACAATTATATAAAATTATATATGTAACTAAAAATATTTAATTTCAGTTTTAAAATTGTGCATATTTTAATTGATTTCAAATATTTTTTGAACGATATATATGTACATGTGTAGACTGCTTTTAGTATAAGTTTAGATAAATAAATGAACAACATAGAGTTAATGAAAATAATTTACCGGATCATTGAAGAGATCCTCGATGCGTGCGTGGGCATCCTTGCCCTTCTTGGTGCGAATCAGCAAATAAATTTGTGCCACCTCCGTGACGCGCAACAGTTTCTCAATAATAACTGAAGTGAAGAGAACAAATCAATTTGTGAGTATACTCACATATACAAACGTTCAATGCGCCTCTACTCGAATAACATCAATTATTCAAGTCACGTTTTGAATACGTTTTGAGTACTCGACTCGATTCAACTTACTTTTGCCAAAGAATCCAGTGCCGCCTGTGAGGAAGACGCCTTTATCCTTGTAAAACATTTGCATGGGCGATTCATCTGCAAAGATCAATGCAAACAGCCATTAAACAATTAGCCAATTTGATGCGCATCATTGTGCCCCTCTTCATCCCCTGCCCCTCCACTTCACCTCTCACCTCGCCTCTCAGTTTGTGGCACACTCGTCGCTTGTTTGCCACCCACTTGAAACGCGTCACGAATTTAAATGCGCGCCCCCCAAAAGCCACTTCAATTGCGCATAATTCACGCCAACATACACACACGTACACACACACACACACACAGACAGTGGAAAAAAACGCTAGATTTTCGTTTATATTAATAAATATCTTGGAAAGTATATCATAGAAAATTTGCAGTATTTAAGTAGTTTTTTAAAGGTGTCTTTGATATATTTATTTAAAAATTAAATAAAATAAACGAGGTCCAAAAATACAGATAACAGGTGTATAAATATCATAATATTGTTATATGTTAAGAAAAATTATACGTTTTGGTACGAGCATTGAACATAACAAATAAATTTTAAATATTCAACAGCTATATTTCTAAAATACTAAACATCCAAGATACAAATTTCATTATTAAATACACAGATTAAGCTGTACTCCGCAATTATACCCGTTGCTTGAAAAATAAGTAAAAGGGTATTACAATTATTATAGGCTATCATTCTACTTAATCGCATCAAGATCGGCCAAACAGAATGACAGTAATGGCTGATTTGAGTTTCAAGTTTTACTTTAAATAGAGGGAAATTATCATCACCATCAAATTATAATTAGAAAAAAATAAAAGATAAAATTTGAGATGCGAAACTTTAAATTAATGTTAACTAATCTAGCGTTTGTGCCCACTGTGCAACAGAGAGACAGATAGGCAGTTGCACGTAAAGAGGCCGTTTTGGCATGTGGCTGCATTTTGGCCATATGTCAAAATGGCAACAACAGCAACAACAACACTCAAAGTTAACGCCAATGCTGACATTGTTGTCGGCTGCCGTTGCCGTTGTTGCCGTTGTTGCTGCCACTTGTGGGCCACTCATAAATATTTGCAAGTTAGCAGCTCGTCGTGCTATTCATCTAACATACAATGGCAACACACACACACTCGCACACACACACATATATATATGGTTTGCACATTCCTTGCATCTTGAAGGAAACTGAAGCTGGGCCTAATTGCCAATCGACGACGTAAATCACTGTCACTGAATGGCTTATACACAGGCACTTACACACAGCCAAACATTTAAGAATGCTGAAATCAAGGTGCTCGACTTTTAAATGCCCAGTGCGACTCAAACACTATGAAAATGAAATAACAATGCTTTACACGGAATTTGAAATGAAATGTCTTAGAACCTGTTTTTAAGTGAAGTTTTCTAAATTATTATTTGAAAAATTAAATATAATTTTAACGAAATTAATGAAATTTGAATGCAGAATTGAGAGTAAAAACTATGATTAAAATACTTAACATTCCGCTTTAAAATCGGATCAGTTTTGGCCATAGCAAAATTTACAAATTTACATAGCAAATTTACAAGTCAAATAAATGAAAAATAGAATCAGCAATAAAGTGTTAATTTGTTGTAATTATGACACAAGGAGCTTATAAAATGTAAACAATTTTGACAACAGACAAGGGACATCGATTTCTTAACGCAAAAAAAAATTTCAACGGAACTTAGAGGTTAGACCTTGATTATAATGACATAATGACATTCCGCTTGGAGATCGGATTAATTTTGGTAAGGTTATGATACATATTTTGAAGTTACTTTTGTTATTAATTTATTTTTTATTCTAAAAAGTGCGTAATGTGCATAATGTAAGAATAATGTCACCAAATTTGGTTGTTTTAACCAGGGATCGTAACAAATTTAATTTTTAAAATATAAATTATTTAATCAAACTATTTGTGGATATTTTGAATAAAAAATTTAAATGAAACTCATATATTTCGATCTAAGTTAGACAAATTTTGAGATAGTAATGTAAATTCAATTCTTGTATTTTTAAATCATAGCATAAATCCTATGATTAAAATTTAAAGTAAGAGTTATCATATTATTTAAAAAAAAAATTAAAAAATTGAAAGTTTTTCTTGTTATCGTAACTCTTATTTGGAGTCCTCGGTTGTAACTCTCTCAGATCTACGTGACAGTTCGTATCACAAGCCTATAAGCCTTTTGTACCGTTTAGGGACTGGGCTTCCAAGCTCGACACTCTCACAAACACACACACACACACTTACACACGGCAGTCTCACAGTTGGCCACTCGATAATTGCATAATAAATGCAACATTGTTAAGGACTTGAGAGTCTCTCTCTCTCTCTCGTCGGTTGGCCACCCATCGCTTTGGCATCCAACGGCGTCAAGCACAACAAACTCACACACACACACGCACACACACTCGCACACACATTCATATTCATACAAATATATGGGCGACACCTAGCGGCGACACTTGTGTTTTGGAGTCGCACTCAAACCCAAAGCCCAAAGCCCAAATCCAACAAAAAGCCACTTGGCACTCGCTCACTCAAATGTTTTGTTTACCTATGCTAATTGGCTTAAATGCAACTCAAGCGCACTTCTCATCTCATCTCAGCACCAAACCGAAACTGAGCCGACTATGCCCCCCTCCCCCTCTCTCTCTCCCACTCTCCCTCTCTCTCTCTGTTGTCACCCCCTCTTCCTGACCTGACACCATTGTTTATGAGTTCGCTGCGGAATTGAGCTGCCCCCTCTCCCCCGCCTCTCGACCCATGTCTTTGGAGTGCGAACGCCGCGTGCGCATTTAAAGCTTTTCGAGCGCTTTGGGGCATTTGTTCAACGCCAGCGACAACGCCAGACAAAAACAACAAAAATAATAACAACAAGTAAGCGTGCTACAGAGCTAAGAGTGTGCTCGACAGAAACATACTCAGTGAAAGCGAAACAAAATAAATATATGATGCCAGACAAAAACAACAAAAACATACGCAGTGAAAGCGAAACAAAATAAATATATGATGCAAAAAAATTTTTGAATCAATTCTTAGACTAACTGCCAAAAAAAATTTTCAAAAATATTTTTGCTAGTATTTTTTTATGATTTTTTGAATATTGCTAAAAAGTCACTTTTTGCGTGAAAAGTATGAAAAATGGGTTAAAATAGTCATTTTTAGGATTTTCAAAATATCAAAAAAAAAATACTAGAAAAAATATTATTGAAAATTTTTTGCTCTTAGAATTGTTTCAAAAATTTTTTTTCAAAATCGAGGATAAAAGTTGAAAAAGTAGGCGCTCACAAAAATTCAAATTTTATAGCTTTCATAGTTAAAAATTAGTCAAAAAATAGAAAAGCTATCTTTGGCACACCGAAGACTTAATACCCTTTTCATATAACAATTTTAAATTGATTTAAATTGATCAAGCTAAATGTTGATATTCTATAAATTTGTCATACAAATAGAAATATTACAGATAAATTCAGATATAAAATTCTTCTTAATACTTTATAGGCTTTAAGTTGACACTCTCTTCCCATTGCATAAATTACCACAAAGTTATAATACTCCTGCATACTTTGGCTACTGAGTATAACAACGAGAGCAACAATAAGAGCAACAATAACAACAACATCAACAACAACAGTGGCGGCACTTTGAGTGAATTGTCAACAATTGTGTTGGCTCTTTGGATTTGTGGGCCGCCATCGTTGTCATTGTTGTTGTTGCTTTTGTTGTTGCTGTTTTCGCGTTGTCTCTGGCAGACAAAAGTCTGTCACATAATTTGTCAATTTCAACAATTTTCTTAGCCCACCCTCGCCAAGACAAATGTAATTCTTCTCTTGAATGCTTATTGTTTTCTTGCATATACATTTATATATATTTATATTTTGTTTTTGTACTCGGAACTGGTTCCTCAATTTGCTTCTCACTTTTTTTGTATCTCTCAGTCGCTTTGTTTGTGATTTTATTTATGTTTTTTGTTTTTTTGGTGAACCCGAAACTGAACTTGGAACCTGAACTTGGGCTCATGACCCTGGCCGTGACAGTGACTGTGACTGTGACAGTGACCCCTTCACTCACCCTGTGTGCCAGTGATAACTGGGCAATGATCGTCCATCGTTTTCGCATAACCATTGCGGAGGCTCAGCAATTTCGCCTCATCCATGCTGTCCAGTAAATTCCTTTCACGAACTGTAAGTAAATAAAAAAAAACAAATAGCATAAATTTCAATATGTATAAATACAAATACAAATAGCACTTTTGTTAAATGTACTCAACTAGCTGATACCCTGTACACTTTTAACATTCATTGTAGCTCATAAAAAATTAAAAGTCAAATTTTTAGATACAAAAGTATATGGGCATTTCCAGAAAAAAACGTAAAATTGATTAAAAACTCACATCTTGTGAAATTTTCTTCCAAAAATGTATTCAAGTTATTTATTTTTTGAATATACGCTAGAAAAAATTCAATAGGATGAACATATAGATTCTACATTGTAATAAAATCACTTTTTCCATATTTTTGCCTATTTTCTTAAAAATTGATTTTCAAAATGGACCGTTTGTATTTTAACGATTACACTAAGTCAGGGATTAAGATTGTAAGTAACATAAACCATTTTAATATATAGAAATACATTGAAAGTTTAATTTAAAACAAGTTCTAGGAGCTATATATCGGAATATAGAATGAAATTTGATGAACAAACTCTTGGAAAAACTAGGTGGAAATCTTGTCACGTTCGCGATGTCACGTTACAAATTACTAATAAAACTTGTAAAATATTTAAAACGGTAGTTACATATCAAAATTATTTCTAAAATGGAAAACTACATTATTTTATTATGGTTTAAGAGTATTTTCTTCCAAATTACTCGCCACATTTCGCAGAGTTTCGCATTTGTCAAGATGAAGTCAAACATAACTTCCATTTTTCGTCGCGTTCGCGATGCATTGTTTTCTATAAATAATTAAAAAACGACAAGTCTTCAAAGATTGTCTTTTATCATAAGAATAGAGTTGATAAAATGCATTAAGCACGTGAGAAAACATTTTTGAAAATGTCAATTTTTGCCAATTTTTTTTTTCATTTAAAGTCGTACAAATGTCGCGTTCGCGATTCTGGAAATACCCATATTCAACTATATGTTTTCTAAGAAATAATGACTCCAACTTTTTTTGCATTGCAAAAATCCCAAGAGATTAAAATCAATTTGCAAAAATGAAAATATTTGTCTATTTTAATGTCCGCTTAATAATTTAAGTAAATTCGAGATTCGTTTCTCCTTTTTTTATCGTCACTACAGTTTTTTACCCTTGTATAGATATATTTGTGGTTTTTGACATTTGCTTGATAATTAAGAAATAATAATAAAGTGAAAGCTAATTGTACATACATTTGTTGATCGATATAAAGCTGTGACTGTCATATTGTTGTTGTAACTGAACAGATTGATGTTGGGCCATTGCGAAATAGTAAAAATGTGTATTGTTTTACAGCTGTTGTTGTTTGATTGCTCGAATTGATCAGGTTCTCGACTCAGCTCAACTCAACTCGACTCAACTCAACTCAACTCGAATTGTACTCGTTCTGTATGAAACTAATTAGGAATTGTTTCAATTGAAATGGTTTAGGCAATTACAAGACCGGCGGCGGTCTCCATGCGACTGTTTCGTGGCGACTAAAAATCAAATATAAGTGAATTTCGTTACAAAATTTTAATTAAAACTTTGGTATTGCTTTGTGCTCCATGAAACCCACTGGCACTGGCAAATGGGGGAAACTAAAATTTCTAATGAAGTGCCAGACGCACCTGTTGACAGAAAGCGCCACAAAAAAAGACGAATTGAAATTGAAACTTGTAAAAATTTAATAAAATCTATGTTATGAGGCTAAAAGTTTAAAGCAAGTATCCGAATTAATTAATGCTACCAAAACAAAACAAAAACTACATCGTTTGTGTCAAAGAAGCTATCGAACCTTTAAATATGCATGCGAACCCATCGCAGACATCCATTAAATTAATTGGGCAACATATGAGCTCAGTCTAAAAACACCGTACATATTCATTTAACAAGTGCTCGAAAATTGAAAATCGAAAATAAAGCAAAGTCATGGTCAGGTAGAAATTATTGTTCCGGCAACGAGAACACCCTGTAATTAGGTCTTTTATTATTATTATTTGCTTATTAATTATTTTTAAATAAGATACAGCCGACAATTCTGTGTATTTTCTTTAAAACAATAAAAATAAATTTCGTATCTAACTTTCCGTTTGCTTTAACAATTTTAATAAAAGGAAAAGCCTCTTAATAGGTCAACTGTCTGAAGTTCCTACATACCTCATTACTGCCCATTTTTATTGGGCAAAAGGTGGAGAAAAACTTTGCATAACGGAAAGCATGCGGAAAATAATAGAGATTTTATGTTTAAGAAGCGAACATTAAATGAGTTAGCTAAAAATCAAAGTATATTCAAAATACAATTTTTTTGACACTTTTTGCATTTAAGCTTTGTTTTAATTTAAGGATTTTATAAAGTATTAATATCATAAAATTGTGTTGATTATTATTGAAAATATTTAATTTTATAATTATTTACTTTTTTAATAATAACTTTGTGAGTTATCCAAAAATCTGTAGTATACGAAAATTAAAAGAAAATTCTATAAATAATAATGAATATGAATAAAAGAAAACATGACATAATTTAAAGATCCTATAAAGTAGAATGATTATTAAAATGTTTAATTTAAATATTGATTAATCAACAACAACTTAAAGCATTCAATAAAAATGAATAGAAAATTCTTTGTCAAATATTAAACTGGATGTAAACTGTAAATTTTGTTAAAACATGATGAAATTGAACAATTAAAACAGAAATATCATATATATTTTATTTACGTTAGGAAAATTATATTGTATCATATTTTTAAAATTCCATTAAGTCTCATTTTAATAAGCAAAATAAATTCAATAACAAGTACAGATACTCGTATGATTAATTGATCAAAAGAGACCCATGCAAGGTGTGAATTTTTGACATTCAGTTACCAAATAAGTAGTCATATTATGATTCACTTAAGCACTGCCATTCATAGAGCTTTAGTCAAGTGAATCTTTGGCGAATATTCAGAGACTCAAAAGTGTTAAAAAACAATATTCATGCATGTGTAGAGCTCAGCTGGGGTTAGTTTTCAATATAATTGAATTGAAGTAGTGTTCATGAAGTTGTTGGCGTAGATGACGTTGTGAAAATTAAACAAAAAATTGAAGAAAAACCAAATGGAAAAAACGCAATTACTAATTCTAATAATGATAATTGCGAAGTTCGACGACGACGACAACTAAATGAATTAATTACTTGATTATCAACGAGGCAATGAAAATCTACTTATGTAAATGTAGAAAGAGACAGATGGAGAATAATTGAGAAGAAGAAGGAGAAGAGAACAAAGAGAAGTCAATAATTGTAAAACGACTGAAATTCATGCTGAGCACAACAACAAACAGAGAAAAAAGAAAAAGGAAAATGAAAATGTGAATGAAAATGAAAATAAACATTAAATAATTCGAGTGTCGAAGTCTCGCACAATTAACCCATATTTACAGAGCTTGCAATGGAAACCCGCTGGCCAAAGAGTCAGTCAGTCAGTCAGGCAGCTGGCCAACTAGCATGTTGCATTTCACACCAATTGAGAGGGGATTTTCCACCCCTCCCCCCTCCAGTTCCCCTCCCGCGGCCCTCCTCCCGCGCTTGACTTGGCGCGCACTCATTCGTATGAATGGCGAAAGCAACGGGGCGTGGGAGAGCGAAAGAGACAGGTATATGAGTAAAAGGGAGGCAGGTGGAGGCAAGGTTGTATGGTCAGTGTTGCCAAAATACCAAGTGCTAAAATAGCCAATTTAGAAAGACATTGCCTGAAAGTTACTTAAAAAGCTACAAATTATATTATATGTAAACCATTTTAAAAGCGCTTTAAAAAATGTATTATTATTATAATAATACAAATCGGACTAATAGTTATTAAATAAAATTAAATATTTCCATATCTTTTTGCAAAAATTATATTTACTCAATAACAATAGAAACTATATATATTTATTTATTAAATTCTTCATTTACATATTTCAATACTTAAACTATACCAATTTTATTTGACCTTAATATATTATTAAAATAAATTATGTGAAATTATTTAGCAATATAATATAGTAATCAGTTAATTTTTTCAAATGGATTTCTAGCTAAAATAGCCAAAGCTAGCTACTTAATAGTTGAAATGGCAACACTAATAATATTTTGATATTTCTATCAGATTCCATTAATATCTTTAATATATTTATTATTTTTAATTTATTTAACAATATAAAAAAGATAAAAATTATATTTCTTAAAAGATATTTCTTGCTGAAATTATTATTTTAGCCTTTTGAATTGCCAAAACTAGCTGCTTAACAATATAAAATAAAAATGATTTAATTTTTTTAAATAGATTTCTAGCTAAAGCTAGCTACTTAATAGCTGAAATGGCAACACTAATAATATTTTGATATTCCTAGCAGATTCCATTGAGTTCTTTAATATATTTAATATTTTTAATTTATTTAACAATCTAAAAAATGTTGCAAATTAAATTTCTTTAATTTCTTTCTAGTTAAATTATTACTTTAGCCTTTTCAATTGCCAAAACTAGCTGCTTAATAGCTGAAATGGCAACACAGTGCATGGTCGACTGCCTGGGCAGTTTGCCAAGTTGACTATTTGACTATTTGACTGACTGACTGGCTGACTGACTGAACTGGGCCGACTAGTAGCAATGTCGACCGAAAAGCAACCACAGCAACTGATTGCACCACACCGGCGACCACAGCAGCAACAACGACAACAACAACAACAAACAACCAACAACAACGACATCAAAACCGAACTGAACTCAACTGAACACAAAACGCACTCTGCACGAATTTCCCGGCTACTTCAGCAATATGATACCCTCTTTTTTGAAGAGTTGCGGGCAGCGGGGGGGAAGGGCAAAATGAGGGGACTTGATTTTGCATGTGAATTTATACATTGTTTAAGTAGAGAGTGTATAGGCCAACAGCTGCTGGCGTTACTTTTAGCCGTTTGTTGTTGTTGTTGTTGTTGCAGTTGTTGTTGTTGCCTCTTTGTCTGTTGTCTGTTGTCGACACCAAGTTCCATCGGCGATGCACATCGAAGCGCAGCTAATTGAAACATTTTGCACAGTGTAACCATTACTACTAAGTATATTCAATTATATGCTTGCAAAAACTAATAAAACAATCGATAGCTCAAAAAAGAGTTTGGAAAATATTAATATAAAATATATATAACATAGTAGTTTTATTATTAAAAATACATATATCTAAGTTTATTTGGCTTATAAATGTAAAATTTTAACTTTTTCATTATTAGAAATTTTATTTTAAGCTTACTTTAAAACAAAATATATTTTAATAATATCATTATTTTTTTTATATATATCCAAATATTTTGTAAATAATAATTATAAGCTTAAAACAACTATTTTTTTTAAGTGTGAAATAATAAATTTATCAACAGCTTTTAGCTGACATTAAAGAAATAAATAAATATATGTTAATTGCAACCCATAATATAAGTTAATTGACAACAATTTAAAATAAATTTTATTAACATTCTTTTTTACAAATACAACTACATATATTAAAATAAATCTTGTTTTATCTGATAACAAAAATATCTTTACTATAAATCTTAGCATAACATATTAATGCATACATCTCGATACACAGTTTAGATTAATTTACATTTTGTTTTTTATGCTAAAATAATGCTATTAATTGCCAGAGAGACATTTTAAATGTATGTCAACAATTTTCCTATATGATAAACTTTCAACAATAAAGCGACACAACAATTAATTCAGTAATTAATACCATTACGGATTGTAATTGCAATAGTGATGGTTATTAAAAAAGTTTAATTAGCTTTGCAGGTAATTCAAATATGATTGGGATTGTAAATTCAATTGCAATTTTACTGTGAACCGTTTTAGAAAGTGCTATGCTTACAGTATTAAAATGAATATGTAGCAAAATTAAATTTTCCAAATAAATCAAATGAAATTTAAATAGATACTAATTAATGAAATAAAAAAAAATAAAAAACAAATTAAAGTTATGAGTCGCAAAAAAATCGCACACTTAAGAAATGATGGGGATATTGAGAAAAGTGCACATACATTATTTTTGGAAGGACTATCCGCGAACAAGATAAATTTTTACTTTACTTTTAGCTATTGTTTTTAATACTTAAAATATTTTTTGTGTTCAATTTTTATTTTAGAAGTAAGCTCTCATTCTTGTTTCGGCAATTAACTCATTTCATAATTTTCTTTCATATATCTTATAATCGTTACAAAGCCTGATAAATAGGTTTTGTGCCACTGTGCTTCTCATCTCTATATCATGCTGCTGTTGGCAGCTCTTGATACTTGCTACTTCTTGGACTTTAGCGCTTGTTTGTTGTCGATGTTGCCGGTGCAGAAAACTCCAAACAATGGCTGCAACACACAAAAGTATGAGCCGCAACAACAACAATGACAGCAACAACAACAACAACAAACGCGAATGAAAATGAATGCAATGCAACAACAACAACAACAACGTCGCATCGTTGCATATTTCAATGAAGCCGAATGCGAATCGAAGCGTCAGCGTCGTTGCCTCAGTTGCCTCGTGCCTCAGTTGAATCGTGCCACATGCCTCCGTGCCACATGCCGCACACTGCTCGCCTCCATTTTTGGCGAGGCTCGTTCGCTTTGAATTTTATTTAATGCTTTTGTAATAAAGTGTAAAATGGTGAAAAAGTGCAAACAACAGCTTTGGGAGGGATGGGAGCGGGAAGAGGGAGAGGGAGAGAGGCATCCAAAGTGGAAAGCCCCATTGCATAATATCAACAACATCATCATCATCAACGGTACCAGCAACAACAACAACAACAACAACAGCTGGGGGAACATGAGTAAGAACTACGGCATCTACAGTAGCCACATTAAAAGAAGAAGAAATAATTAACAGCAACAGTTTGAAAGTCCATAAAGCGAAAATCGTTATTGTTGTTGTTGTTCGTTGTTCGTTGTTGTTGCTCGCTGCCCGTTGTCGTGGACAGAAAAGTCCGGCTCAGTGTTGCCAAGAAACAAAAGTAGCTTCTTTTAGCGGGGAGAATATCGAACAAAAATATGTTAAAGTAAAAATGTAATAAATAGAAAACGTTTTCAAATAGAAATTATTAATCTATTAGTAGGAATATGTTTTTATTACATTTTTTTTCAATAAGATAGTTTTGTTTTAAATTTTTGTCACGCCCCTTTTTTGCCACCACACGCACAGCTTTTAAGATATTCCGTTTTTTTACCAATTTACTTTATCCACTATTATAAGCAATCATCCCACTTAATCACACCCAGTTCGGCCAAACAAAACTGAAGTTATGATTGATTTAAATCTTTCAGCAATGTAGCTGCCTAAAAGTATGCAATGAAAAATATTTTGTGTATACTTAAATAAGTAATTGGTATCCTATAGTCAGGAGCTCGACCATGGCCTTTCCCGCTTGTTTTTCCCTTAATTTGACTTTTAAAAAAGCTATATTTGTGATAAAAAAAAAAGCTGTTTGGGCAACACTCTTGCAGGCCCAGCATGTGGCATGTGGCATAGCCATACAACTTCCGACTTCCGACGGGCTGACCGAGAGCTCTGTGGCCTGCTCCAGTCGTTGTTGTTGTCGTTGTTGTTGTTGTTGTTGTTGTCGTTGTTGTTGTTGTTGTCTCTGCCATAAGGACTGAGAAATGGGAGACTGGGAAATGGGAACGGGGAACCGGGAACGGGGAATGGTGCTGTCCAAAGCGAATGCAGTGCGAAAAATGTTCGTTAAATCTATTAAAAGATAATTACGTGAAGACAAATGAACGGTGGCAGGGGAGATAGAGACAGACACAGAGAATGAGAATGAAAGAGAGAGCGAGAGGGAGAGGGAGAGAAAAGATTGTCTCGCTGTGGTTGCCTGCGCTGCACACAAACATACATATGTACATATTGTTATTATTCGAGTTCAATGATACGATAACGCTAATGGATATGGATATTGATTATAGTTTTTATGCTGCTGTAAATGCTGCTAACGTCTCATCTCGTCTCGTCATCTCTCGTCTCCTTTACTCTCCTCTCTTCTGTCGGATAATGATAATTTTTGATTATATTGATGCGTCATTTTATGAGCCGCAATGGTATTGAAATTGAGTGGTTTGTGACAGCCATCGTCTTGTTTACGGCCACGATGATAATGGCTCGCGTTGCCAATAAGATATTCATGAGGGGAAACTCCAATTATTATTAGCTACTCTAATGTGTTTGACCCTCTGTCTGCTTGTCTGTCTGTCTGATGGTGTGGGAATACTTTGACTTAATTAATATGACCCATAGATTACATTACGTATACGTAATTTCGACAGACTCTTTATTTAATATGAATATATTTGCAATTAGAGCGTAGTGAACAATTAATGAAAGAACTCATTGCCATCATTAAGCAACAAAGTGCATTGAGAAAAACAAATATTACTCACTTAATTATTTTAATCTAGGTTTTAATACAGTTTTTATAATAAGTACAGCAAAATGAAAGCCGTTTTTATGATTATATAGCTTATATAGATTATATAGATTATAGCTTGAAGTATGACAGAATTTTATAATCACAGTAGGAAAAAGCAGCTTAAAAATAATCACCTAACAATTGACCAGAGACAACATTGCGTATACGTATTAATTTGTTAGATTTTACACCAATTAATTTCTAAGAGCAAAGATGTAAATAATTTTGTGAAACAAACAATTTGCAGTCAACAAACAATTCAAGAGAAAACTAATAGAAAAAAATATTACGTATACGTAATTTTTGACATGCTTAGTGAAATATATATAAGTTTATTTTTCAATTAAAAAAACTTAATATTTAGAAGAGAGAATTTAAAGAAAATATTAAAAAGACACATTTTGAAAAGGAATAACCAACAAATGATAAATGTACATCACGTGCATGTAATTAAGTGTACATGTAATTATTATTTTTATACATATTTACTATGCAATTAGAGTATTAACCCTTGACAAACGTAATAAAAGAAACTTCATTCACTAAGCAATTCTTTGAAAATCATGATGCCAACATTGCGTATGCGTAATATGAATTTGTATGAATTGCAATTAGAGTGCAATGAATGCTCGTTACGCTAAGAAAGTACTTGAAAACCGTCAAAGGCAACTATTCAAATTTAAAAACAACAACAAGAGTAAGGATTTGACATTGTCGTTAGCACAGAGGTGTGAAATGGTCAGAGGTCAGGTTAAGTGCAGCTGTGAGATCCCACAGCTCGAAAGTCAACGAGTCAGTTAAGTTAACTAAATAAATAAATACTTATTGTTCAGTTTGCTGTTTGCACTTTAAGTGCATGTGAATAAAATTCGAATCCAACTTGGCCAAGTGACTTCAATTACCTTAAACTCTGTTGTCTATCTAACAATGTGGCACGTGTGAATATGCCACTGTGTGTGTGTGTGAGTGTGTGTGTTTCTATTATCTAATTAGAAATTTCATGCAAAATGACACACATTTGCAATAACAAATGCTACGTGCTGCGATAGATACAGTGACTCACAGCTATTTCGACCCATCAAATAATGCCCAACAAAATTACAAGAAATTGATTATTGCATCTTTGCCATTTATTTATTTATTTTGCTATTTTTCCATTATTGTATTTAATTGAAACATTAAATAATACCCAAAAAAATACTGCAAATTTATGTTAATATTTTGTTATTTTTATTTTGTTTTCTATATTTTTTTTTATGTTTTCTATATTTTATTTATTTTTAACATATTAACAAAGAAATTTATTTCATTTTCAATTTAAATAATTAAAAATTTCCTTTATCATATAAAAGTTGTGAGTCAAAAGTGCTGGCAGTGACTGTAGATACTGGGGATTTCTTTTCCAATGCCAACATTGAAGCTGTTATCAGTTTTGTATCTTTCGGATTTCGAGCCAAAAGTGTTGCGCATGCGTAAAGCGTGTAATGTGTCAAACAAGGGAAGGGAAGGGGACAGGGAGCGGTGGCAAGGGGGAGGGCAGCACAACAACGAGGCCAGCTAATGAGCGTCGGCGTCGACGTCGGCGTCAACGTCAGCGTCGACATCACATTGTTGATATGCCTCATTGATGGCATTGCGGTTTCGGTGCCTGCTTGCTGCCTACCTGCCACGCCCACACGCCCACACAATGTGCGCACCTGAGTGTAACCAAATTGTCGTCGTTGTTGTTGTCGTTGTTGTTGTTGTTGCAGCCATTGCTGATAATGGGCCTGGCCATAACATTTATGTATGAGTTAGGCAAATATTAATAAGCATTGCGTCGCTCTCACATTCACATTCACATTGCCCAATAACAATCACATCAAATCAAATAAGCCAAAATACTACCATACATACTAGCCAAGTTACCCTTCCCTCTAGCCGCCTCTTCCCCCTCTTCAGTTATTACACTCGGAAAAGTTAAACAATTTAAAATTAAGTATGTCTGTACTTGCACTTAAAACGTTTAAGATTGTTGTGTACAATTCTTGAAGCAAGCATAAAATGCTTTGAAATGATATGTCAAAGAGACTATTATAAAAATGGCAATTAATTAAAATATTTATGTCGATTTTTATTTTATTAAATTAGTATATTTCAAGATTGAAACGAACATCTGAGAATTAGTTTGTTCTAGAAACCAATACATTTTAGAACTATCCGATTTTAACATATTTAAATTAATCCCAAAAGTATTCCAGACAAATCTTTTTTATTTAAAGTGATTTTTGTTCTCAGTCTTAGAACAATTCTGAATTTCGTCAGCTTTTAAAATCATTTGTATTGGAATACTCACTATTATTTAAATACGCAAGTCTTGTTAATTTTTCTGAGTGTATTTGAGTTTAAGGCTTGAGCTGTTGGCAATTGTGTGTGCGAGAGAGTAAAATTCAACACGTTTCGATTGTAATAGCTAATTATGAGCATGGTTGCATGAAATCTAAACGGCAATTGCAGACAAAAGCATTGCAAATCAAAGCAAATTAAACAAAGCATTAAGCATACGCAGTGTTGTGCAACTCTCTCCTCTCTCTCTCTCTCTCTCTCTCTCTATCTCTCTATGTCTATTTGATGAATGCTCTTGATTGATAACAGGCATTTTCTGCTCTTTATCATTACATTAATTTGCGTTAAGATTAAGTAAGCATATTAAATGCTGCACATTAAGCATACGCAGTGTTTTGCAATCACATAGATTAAGATAACGCGCGTTGAAATGAAATTTCTACTCTTTAATCTCTATTTAAGCTATTTGAAAGCCTTTGGAATTTATTAGTTGCATTGAATATATCAAAAATACGCATCAAGTATACGCATCGTATTACAAATCAGTTGCCTCTCATTTGCTTAAATTAATATTCATTAATTAGATTTGCTCATTTTGCCAAACAGAAATTAAATAAATGTAATTTAATTTGTAACATTTCCACAGCGTTTCACTTTTTATCTGATTAAAATTGTATTTAATTTGCGCAAAACATTTTCTAAATCAATTGTAATTGTTCATTGCGCTATTATTATACGTATACCTATTAATTTATTGCTAATATTTAAAAATAATAGAAAAAAAGAACGAGGGGAATTGTAATTACATAATTCGCGCATTATCAAATGACAGCGGCAAAAGCGAAACGGGTAACGAGACCTTACAAAATCGATGTACATACAACATAACGGCAATAAAAGCACAGCAACAATAATAATAATAACACACATACATACATACATACAAATATAAACATGCCTTGTTATACTCGTAATTTATATTAATTAATCGGTTTTTTGCCAAATAGCTTGGATTGCCGCCGGCCTAAAATCAAAGCCTCAACAATTGACGGCTCTGTTTGCCCAGCGAAACAGCAAAAGAGCAAAAAACAGGCAATAAAAAATATGCTAAGGGCGTGCACGACTAGTTCTTACCCTATAAACAGTTGGAAAATACCCAAAAATGGGTTTATTATAACAGTTCATGAAGGTAGTTGTTGCTAGTTGTTTATACCCCTTCTAAAATAATTTGCTTACACGATATATTGGAAAATTAAATAAATTTATGCGCTAATAAATTAATAAATTTTCAAGCATTTGCAACTTGAAGTCCCATTTCAATTTGCAACGTTTTTTATATATTTTATTATTATTTTCATTATTTATTCGTTTCTGTTTTTGTCTTTTTTTCTCGTCTTTTTGTTTGCTGGCAATGTTTGTTTTGCTAATATTTATGTGTGCATAATTTAATAACATCGATAAGTGTTGTCTTTTTTATGTATTACATTTAATTTATGTTTAAGTGCTGTGCGCTGATTTGTGTAGCCATCACAGCTACTGTTTTGCCGCAGTTAACTATTTTCTTTTTATTTGCACATACAATGAAAATTGTTGGTCAATACCGAAGCACTGTGGGTAAAATACATTTGAAATTTCAATTGCATTTTTTGATAGGCATAGTAAAATTGGAAACTAATTCTGATCTAAAAAGAAATTAAAGTATTTACGAAATTTACTTTTTTTATATTTATCAATTTAAAATGTCATTTAACTGCCATAAAAACTGTTAATATTTCTGTTTAAGTTGTAAGTCAATGACAAGCTGAAAACAATTTAATTTTATTTTCATTGCTGCAATTAACAATTTCTGCATAAATATTGAACTGAATTGTATGTAGATACATAAAGAAATTGTAGCTAAACTCTAAGAAATTCTAAGGAATTTTACAACACCGAATTGCTTCAGAACTAAAAGTAATCAAAAAAATAAATAACCAATAATTGAAGCCAAGTTGACCTATTAGAACTACTTACAATCAGGTTTCTTTAAAGTCTTTTCGAATAAATAAAATTAGTTAATTTTCGAATAATTAAATAAGTAAATATTTATTATAGCTTTATTAAAATTCATTGTGTCTTTATAGATATAAAACATTGGCTTGCTATTAATTTGATGGTTATACATTAATTTTTTGCAGATTAGATTAGGGACTTGTTACATAAGCTTAATAAAAAAATAATTAAATAAATTATAAATATAGCACTAAAAATATTATTTTAATTGTAAAAAACTTATAAAATAGTGTATAGTTTAATTAAATAATCTGCTAGCTTTATCGATTCGAATGAAAAATAATTAAATTGATAGTACAAAATAATAATAAAAAAGTGTATAATGGAAATATCAAAAAATAATAAAAAAGTTCAATAAAATTTTTCAAAAGTCTGATAAATTGTTTGACTCGATTTATAAACAAATAAACTAAATATTATTATACAAATATAATATATATATAAGCTCAATTAAATAATCAGCTTAATTTTTACATGAACTAAAAGCTCTCTCTTTCCTTTTCTGTAATTTACACACTAACAAGTGCACAAACAAAGGCTCATAAAATACGGTTACTTGAATATAATCACCAAGTCACTTATTTATATACCATATAATGGCATTAGCATTTTGCGGTGTTTCTCCAAAAAAAAAGTCGCCATCATCAACATAAACTGAGCATAAAGTGCTCAGGTTTCAAGTTCTTTTGCAATGCGAAATGCGAGACAGAAAGCGACAGTTATAAGTACATATATATACTTATATATGTATGTTGTAAGAAGTGGGGAATAGGGGCTGAGCTAAGCGGAGGGAGAGATTTGTGAAGAGTGGGCCTGGCCTGAAGAAATCACGTCATAAACGTGGCGAGCACGAATTATTTACAAAGCAGGGCGAAAGCCCCAAAAGAGGTTCCAATAAAATAACAATAAACTATGTCACACTTTGCTGCCCGGTCGGAGGAGGTGTGTATGTGTGTGTGTGTGTGTGTTACCATAAAAAGAAAACAACAACAAGCCACAAAAGCATAAACAATTGTATTACAAATACGACTACAAATGCATAAAGCAGCGCCTACAATAAACGAATGTCGCTCGCTTATAGACGATTATTTATTGTTAACGATTTATACTCGTGTTTGTTGTTGTTACACTTATTGTTGTTGTTGCTGCAAACGCTCACATTTCAAAACAATGTGTGTGTCTCTCTCTGTGTGTGTGTGTGTGTGTGTACGTGCGAATGCTTGAGTGCGAACAACAGATTGCATGAAAGCTACAGCAAAAGGCAGGTGCTTTGGGGGGGATGGTTTGCTGTTGGTGGTTGAGGGGCTGAGGGGGGATTGTGCTGCCTACACATCGATTGAGCCTGATTGCCGGCTCAAGTGTCGGTCGCGTCACACGGATATTAAGGGCGTTAAGGGGGCGTGCCAGGCAGTGCAGACTGCGTGCTAAGCAAGCGAATGCTCCAATAGAAAGAGCAACTTCCTCTTGATACACTCAGAGAAAAATATTAAACTTAATTTAGAAATTCGTCTTTGTTGCAAAATCATTCTGTCTAAGTCCATCCCGTTAAAATAATTGTGCTTAAGCAGAACTTTAACATTCTTAAACTTAACTTTCAGCGCATTAACAAAATTATATTTTTATTGATATGAAAAACAATTACCAATAAAGTTTTTGGGTATATCTTGTCTAAAATCTTTGAAAAAAGTACTTTTTTATTTAAATAGCGTTTCACACTTTTTTAAATACATTTAATGGCGAAATTAATCTTCGTCATTGCATCTAAGATATCGAAAAAGAAATGTTTCTCAATTAAATACTTTAAACAAAATTTTTTTTATACCAATTTGTGCTCTGTATCTGTGAAAATCCTTTGTGCACGTGTGTGAGATTTGAGAAACTCTGCCTTAAGAAAATAAATACTTACTAAAAGTAAGTAAGAAAAAAAATTTAAGAATATATTTAAGAAAAGAGGCAAACCGAAATTCTGATGTTTTTATGGATTAATAGTCGTCTCCTATTTGTTGAGTGTAGCTAGGCCAGCTTGACTTTCGCCTGGCCTCTTGTGCTGGCCTGGCCTATGCTCTTGCCCTGGCTTGACTTTGGGCCTGGCCATCATCAGGCACAAGTGTTACAGTTTGTTTTCCCACACGTCGTCGTCGTCGTCGTCGTCGCCGTCGCTTTTCGTCATCGTCAAAACTGTGCGGCATGTTTGACAGCAATGAGTGCTTGACACGTACAAAGGCTTTTGTTTGGTCTAAGTGTTGCCATTGTTGTTGTTGTTGTTGTTCGTGTTGTTGCTCATCTGGCAGTTTATCTTGCCATTGTGCATGTTATTTAGTGTTCGCTGTGGCTTCTTCTTTCATGCCATCAATGTGCGCTTTTCTTTAGCCACTGTATCTAGACTAGAGATGGAAAAGTGCCAAACTTTTCGATCCCAATACATGCATAAATAAAAAAATTACAAAAAAAAAATTTTACAAAAATAAATGTTAAAAAAAAATATTGTAAATATTATTTTTCTTTAAGGAAAAATTGAAAAAGAATTCGAAATGCAAAAATTATTTTTAATTATTAAAATTAATTTAAATGATAAAAATTAAAAACAATAATTATTTTGCAATTTTTATATAAAAAAAAGCCCTAACTTTTATTTCCAATTTTTATTTTAAAAATTAACACAACTCTTATTTGTAAAATAATTTTTTTTATAAAAACCAGCCAATAACTCTTATTTATTAATTTTTTGAACAAAAAATAATAATCATACGGTCCCTGATTTATTTAATGTCAACTAAAAGCACTTAATCAAAAGAACTTTGAAAAATTAAAATAAAATTAAGTAACTTAATAAGATATATATTAATTACAATTTAAACTAAAGGTATAAAAAATAAATTAAATCTCAAAAGTGTAAAAATGAAAATGTTACTCGAAGTTCATCTCTAAGTAGATTTTACTCGACTCTTTACTTAACTCTAGCTCAATCTGTAGCTGTGCTTTGTATCTGTATCTGCATCTTTGCCTGTCAATTGATTATCTCTTTCTTTCATTCTGTGTGTGTGTGTGTGTGTGTGAGTAGTTTCAAATTACATAGACAACGACAATTTGTTGCTTTTCTGTCCGCAATTATGTTTCGAGCTGTTGTCAACGCCCAATTCATTGACTTGGTTCCCGCCCCAGTTGGCAAGCTGCCACTGCCCCCAAGCTGCCTTATCGACAACAGCAACAACAACTAGAAACCAATCTCTGCCTGGGAACAACCCCATCAACCAAACAACAACCAAATAACCGACTGACCCAGACAAAGTAGCACAAAGATGTTTTACTACCCAAACTTTTGTTGCTGTTGTTGTTGTTGTTGTTACAATTTGCTCATTACTTTTTATCACTTGTACAACGTCTACACATAACCTCAGAAAGGTCCTCCCTAAACTGCCCCTATACTTCCCCTATATAACAGACATTGGCCCTTAGCCCCAAAGTAAATTGTTGCCCCTTTTTTTGTACTTATTTTTCTCCTCTTGCTGCTCTTCATCTATTGTATTTTTATAGCTCTTTCGCTGATTTTTCCATTGTTAATTCCTATGATTGCTGTTGCTGTGTTGCACCCTCAAAGCCAAAAACGAACTGCAAATAGACCATGGCTAAGTCAGAGAATTACAATCACAACAACAACAAATATCATAACTGCAACTACACAGAGAAAAAAAAACAGCATACTTGTTTTATGTTGATTTACAATGTGTACAGCTCAATCTCTATTTTGGTACGCAGAACTTTAATTTAACTTTTCAGCCATATTAAATAAAATATAAATTACATTTAATTTTAATTAGTTTTATTTAAAAATATAATATAATTTGTAATTGCAAGTAGTTCTCCATTTGATTTTGCTAGATTCATAATAAGCTTGTCATTTTACGTATAATATGTGTTTATTTTATACAAATTTTTTTATTTTATATTTAATTTTGAATTCTGTCATTTCACACTTTAACATATATATTTTTTTGCACACACACTTTTTTTATCAGTGTACCATTGGATAATATTGTATGTTTTGTGTGGCCACGAGCATTTTGTCCCTTCGTTCAGTTGAATGCCAACATATAATTATGCAATTGTGGATACGGATACTTGATACGATATAAAGCATAAACCAGACCAGGCTCCATCTGTTTAGAGGGGAGGGGAAAGGGGGGAAAGGAGAGAAACCCACATGCACTTTACCAGCTGGACAGTAAAATTTATTTAGCTCATTTTCATGCTGCCCACAAATTGCATACAATTTATTTCGCTTGTTGCAAATCAAAAATTTCCATAAAATCAAATGTTTGGCACAATGTTTGCCAGAGGGCATAAACAACAACAACAACAAGAGTAACAACAACAGCAGCTGGTGAAAAAAAAGTATATTTAATGCGGCATAAAAGTTATTACTTCATTTATTTTAAAATGCAAATAAATTTGTTTGTGGCCTTTTGATTCCATTTTCCAGATTTCATTACACGCTCTCAACTCTCAACTCAACTCTCGTTCTCCGTATTTGTTTATGGATTTTAAAGTATGCTGCATATTAAATAAATTAGAATGCTTAGCCCAAAAATGTTTTGTAAGTGATTCAATTATGTTTCTCTGCACAGTCGTTGCTTTTTCATTTTTCGTTTCGTTTCGTTGCGTTTCGCAATTCAAACGCTTCAATTCAATTACTTTGAATTCAATTAAATTGATTTCTGCAAATGTTGTATATATTTCTTGATAATTATTTTACGATATCAATTTGAAAAGAGTTTGTGGCACTTATTGAGTGCATTCATTTGGTATATTCGCATAGTATCCAAATAAAATCGTTGGTTATTTTTGGCCAAGTTTTTAGCTACGCGTTCGTAACTCGGCAAGGCCAAGTTACATGAATGCATACAAATGAGTTGATTTGACTGCTAGAGTAATCGAATATCAATTTGTTATGGCAACAACGCATGCAACAACGGCTAAACATGCACTGCTCAACTTGCAGATACCCTGTATTTAGTTTGTGAGTAGATTAAAACGTTTTATCACACTGATGAATAATGCCCAATTCACACTGAGCAACATCTAACATCTGCCATCAAAATTTTTGATGTGCCTATAGTTTTACCCGTGCCGAAATTTCCCCATCCGTTCCACCATCTCCTACTGATGTTCCTATTTCCGAGCAGCTTAAAATAGTTCAGCACGTGAAGAATGAGCAGCGCAAATCTCGCGAGGAGCATCAAGGGCATTATTTTAAAAAATTACCTCCAACTCACTTCAAATAAATAAATAACTTAAAAATATTTAAATTTGTTTAATTTAAAATTTATTTTTAATTAGAAGATTTGCAGTTGGTTTATGTTATATAAATAAGCAGTCAGCGATAAGTCGGCTTCTTGGTCATCGTTTGCCTTCTGGTCAATCTTCACCATTTCGTTGCTTGTGTCGTATGCCACCAAACCTTGCCAATTCCTCATCAAAACTAATTTTATACGAAGAGTAAAATTTTACAATTTTGATGATGTTAGATGTTGGCTATGTGAATCGGTGTGTCACATCTACCAACATTCCCATGCGTTCCCCGTAGATGTGCTCAGTGTAAAAAGCCTATTAGATCGGTCTCTCAAATTAAAATTATTCGTCTTTAATTATTTATTTTTGATTAAACCAAAAGTTTTTATCGGTGTATTAATTAGTGATGATCACCAGACACCTAGCTAAAATAATCGAAAATAATCGATGGTACTAGTAAAATATATTTTTTTATCATGACTGTCGATTGTTCTTTGTAACCGAAGCTTTACCGAAGATCTCGATAAAAATATACACGATAGTAAAGCTTGACTAACAAAACTATCGATCTATCTAATTGCTATGTTAATCCTATCTATAATAAAATAAACTGTCGACAATAATCGATAAAAAAAAACCTAAACGATAGTAAAGATTGACTAACTAAACTATCGATAGGGTCATCTGTCTAATTGTTTCTTATTTAATAATCAAATAAGCTATCGATAATAATCGATAAAAGCCCTGAACGAAAGTAAAGTAACGTAACTATCGATATGTTGATCTGTCTAATTGTTATGCTAATTTTCAAATAATTTTCCAATTTGGAAAAATCCCTTCTAAAATGTAGATATATACAGGGTATCTTAACCAAAAGCAACAATTGAAAGTCATAGGTTAGAATTACACATGCAGCTGGCAATATTCCAAATCTTATTGTTTTACTCTTGTTATCTTTTGATATTTTTAATAAATGCTTAAGTAAAATCCGAGTATGCTCATATTCAAGCCAGTGGCTTTAACTCAAATAAAACTCACACACACACACACACACGCACACACACACACACACTTGAGAGCAAGTAAAAATGGAAAATACTTTGCGTATTTGCATAAGAAAACTAAGTTGAACCGAAATCAATGATTGCTCGAGCATTACTTGAGAGAACTACAAATGCCACGCCCCCTCTCTGTTCTCACAGTTGCCTCTGGCCACACATATATTGAAACATTGGAAAGAAGCTGATAAGGAAAGAGAGTGGGAGGGGGAAGGGGAGAGGGGGAATGGCAGTTCAGTTGGCTTGTGGTGCCTTGGTGCCTTTCATATTATTACTTTATGGTTGCCTCCAGTTATGCATACTATAACCATAAATATGCTCCAACATGAACAACATGGCAACCCACTGGGCTCTGGTCCAAGCTCCAAAGATCCAAGGAACAGCAGCAGTGGGAGCCAGTGTTATCAAAACAGCTATTTTCAAGCCAAATCTGGCTTTTTTCAATGTCTAATTATTAAAAAGGAAGCTTTCGAAGACAGCGGACAGAATAGAGTCTTCTTTTTTTCCTTCAAAAACATAAATATTCGTAAATTCACCTCATTTTTGAACTGGTTTTAAAAAATAGTTAAAGAATATGTATGTTATTACGAGTATGAGTGTAAAAAAGGTTCCTTTTTCCTAGTTTCCCAGATAATTTTCAGACACTAGAAAAAAATTGATTTTTTTCGTGCAACAAAATTTTCGAGAAAAATTCTGGATATAATAAAAACTCTGGAGCTTTTAACGAAAATATTGTAAATTATTAAAAAAATTATAAATAAACATGACAGCATAAATTCCAATTTGTTTCAGATTTTTTAATCGAAATTTTAGTTTATTTTTATTTTCTTGCCACTAAAAACAGCTTTTCTTTGGTTTTGTTCAAGTTGGCAACACTGGTGGGCGCAACAAAAGCATGTGAATAATATTTTGTGCTTGTATTAATGCATCCTCATATTTATACTATAGCTCAAAACAATAAATAGTAAAAGCTGGATTATGATTAAATCGATTTCATGCGAGCGTATTTTGCCGGATGGCCCGAAAAACGCCCCCCTTAACCCCCCCCCCCCCCCTCGTCTTGCCTGTAATCCCATAGATACATGTGTAAGTGTGTGTGTGTTGTTGTTGTAGCTACTGGTTGGCTGCCTTTGAGTGCAATACGCCCAAAGATAGGCAACGCCCACGCACGTTTATCGATTGCACTTGCTCGCATTTTAACAAACAAAATAAAAATAAAACCAAATACAGAAACAATATAGAACGTCGTTAGTTATCTGTCAGCATGACGAAGATTTAATACTCTGCAAGTGCATTGCAGCTACAGCTACATATATAATATATTGGACACAACTTGGGAATAATTCTTCACTCTGAATTTTGCTTTAGAAATAAAAGATAAAATGTTATTGGAACAGAGTAGTTGAATAAATCGTTTTATTTATATTTGGTTATTTTTTAATTAAAAGTCAAATTTTTGTGGAAAAATTTTAAACAATTTTGATTAGAAATTATATTTGAAAAATTCTTCTTATTATCTTTTTACTCTTATTATTATACCCGTTACTTAAAAAATAAGTAAAAGGGGATATTGTATTCGATGCAGATATTAGAATTTTTTACTAATTAAAGTTAACTTCTATTATAACCTATCATCCTACAAAGTCGTAACAAGATCCGACAAGCAGAAAGGAAAGTTTTTAAGCAATGTAAGTGCCTAAAAGCATGCATTTAAAATATATTAAATTTGTTTAAATAAATAACGGGTATCCTATAGTCGGAAGATCGACTCTAGCCTTTCCAACTTGTTTTTACATTCTTTTTTTTCAATAATTTCATTTTTATTTAATTGTTATTTCTGAAGCAAAATATACAGTGAATAATTTATATATAACTCTTATATTCATTTATGCTAAACAAAATATCAAAGAAAATATAAATTGTTTGTTATTTTCAAACAATCTAATCGGACAGTCGTAGCAAATTTTCTAAATAAATATTATCAACTAATATGCTATCTAAAGAGCATAATCTACTTTAGTGAATCAAGAATAAAAAAGTATATTCAAAACGATAAACGATTAAATATATTCTTATTCATCTCTCTGGGCAAGTTGCAAACGCAAACGACGCGTTGTGATACCCTATGAATGCAATTTATGGGTGCAGGATACAGAAAGGCACAAGATATCATAAAAGTAACAGCTCGCTTGATGGCCAAATGGTTGGAAATGGTTGGAGTGGTGGCTCGAGGGGGTTTGTGAGGGAGGGGAGTAGATTTGGAGGTAGGGGTTGGGTAACTGTTGCCCACTGCATGTACATATACGCATATTTATTAATACAAAAATAAATGTTTGTATTACTTACATACAAAACACTTTGCGAGCAAAAATAAATACGAAATTCTCGTACGTATACGCAATATTTGGACAACATAACTGAATGGAATGAATTGCTTCGGTTCGCGTGCACTCGCAAGTCGAATGAATGAATGAATGAATTCAAAGTGCAACAGCCAGACTCGAAAATGTTTCCTCTTCCCTCTTCTCTCTCTCATTTTTACCCACCCACTTGCTGACCAGTTTCAGTTTGTGACAGCTTTTTATGGTATATTTCATGTAAAATATTCATGGGTTTCCCTTGGCTAACCCCTTCCCTTTCCCTTCCCCGACTCTTCCATTCACCGTTTTGCTTGTTGGCTTTTTCGCACCCAACATAGCACAACTTCCGCTTCGAGCTGAACGGAAACTTTCGTTGATTAAGAATCAACTTGACGCGTCGTCAATTAGCATTAATCATGTTGACGCAATTATTTTGCACAAAAAAAATCATATGCAACGATCAAGTAAATACGAGTGTATTCACACATTCGTTTATTCATAAGTATGTATATTCTATTTAGAGTTCACATAACTGGATCCTCACTTTAAGTATGTGCGAAAACTCATTCATTTTTTCAGGCACATCAAATAGTTGAAGTTTTAAATTCTATTCTGTAACCTTGCTCTTGTATTTTTTATCATCTTTAAGTGTTATACAAAGTTGTTACTGCTCAGACACTATTGAGTTATAGCTCGACATAGGACAGAGAGATTACACAAACGCACCTAATGAATAATGTTTGGTAAAGTTGGAATCCAAACCGATTTTAATGTTTTCTGTTTCATGTTAAAATTAAGTAACCAAGACTTTTTTTTTTAAATATGTGTTGACTGTTACTTGCGACCACTGGCTAATTCATAAGTATATTCAATTTATACAACTGATTTCTACAACTCTTAAAGCCCTTCAACATTCAGCACACTCCCTACTATTTTAAAGGCTCCTTTAGATCCGTCGTTGGCATCTCACGTGGCCACTGACCGTGCTCCATGTGTGGTTGATTGTGGTGCGTGTCATAAACTTAACCCACTCTACTGAATTCTCAACTGAATTCCGATTTATGCATACTCCCCACCCTCCACTTCTCCATCTCCTTCCTCATCCCTTACTGCATCTCGTTTTCATATCGCTCTGAGCTTCTCTTTGATTTTACGGTTTAGCATCGACCGAAATACGAATTGATTTCTGTTTTATTTCGTTTATTATAACTATACAGACATTTATATATACATATATGTACATATATATATTTCTCTCATTTTATTTACATATGTATGTATATATAAATTCCAGCCCAGAGAACTTTGTATTGCGATATGATCAGCATGTTATCCGCTTTAGCGGTTTTCATTTGCATACCCTGCCATAAAGTCCATTCCTTATGACTTTCAATAAGTCAAGTTGAGATACAACTTGAACAAAAGAAAAACTAATTTTGTTTATTACCCATTTCTTCTTTGCTAATATATTCTCAATTTCAAATATATCAATTGCAAAATAACAATTTGCTCAAATTTAAATCTTACAATAATAATTTCCTCAAAATAAAATTAATGAGAACTATTTACCTTCTACCTTCTTATCTCCTACATCTTCTAACTTCTTTTTTTTCTGTTTTCCTAATTGTATCTTCTTACTTATTTTTTTACCTGTACTATCTCTTTCCTAAAATCTTTCTCATTCAACTTTGATCTGCTTCTATATACAATATTGCCTCTTATCATCTTTTTTAACATCTAATTTCTCTATATTGTCTTCCATGCTCTCTTCAATATCTTCTTTTCTTTTATAGTTATTTTGTCTTTTATTTTATACTCCAATGTAAGCGTATTTAGTCCTCGATCTGCATTACAAAACCTGGTATTTTGCGGCTTCTTTTTTGGCCAGTGGCTTTTGCTGCACATGACTATATCTATATCTGCTGTCCATGTGAGTTATGATAAACCCAGTACTACATATTTATTTCAAAAGTTATCAATGCTTAACTGACTGAGTAAATAACTAGACTTGAGCTCGATGCTTCTATAATTAATAGGGCAAGTTTACTTATTATAACCATTAAGCATTGGCTGATCGTAGAGAAGTACGACACCTGCCAGTTATACAACAAATAATTATATATACGATAAAATCAAATAAATAATGCATTTTACAAAGTTGCTTAGAATATATAAAACTAGGGTTACTAGAAGGGCATTTATTAATGAATAATTCAAATGATTTATACATAGCTGCTTGTGACAAATTTAGAAACTGGATCTGGAACTGTGTTATAAGAGTGCAATTAAATACTATACAAAGTTACAATATAGGTTATTTAAAAGGCAATTCATAGATAAATAATTCAAGTTATTTTAATAAAAAAAAACTGGATCTGACACTGGGACAACAGAAATTTATTTGTGCAATTAAATGAAAAGTAAACTTCTCAGTTTGCCTGAAATTTTTTTAAACTGGGGAATTTAGAATTGAATAATTAAATTTGATTGATGCGGGTAAACTTCGAAAGTCAAACATATGAATGTTATCACGTCTGGTGACGAAATAAAAATGTGAATTGAGAGATTGCGAAATTAGGACTGTAACTGGAAGAACAAATAGTAAAAATGCAAATAATATTATACAAAGTTACAACTAAAATATTAAGAAGGAAATTCATAGTAAGCTAATTCAAATTATTTTTTTTTAAATAATGTAAATTGTGAGTTTTCGGAACTGGAACAACAGAAATTCATTTGTGCATTTAAATATTATAAAAAGTTATTTGAAACTTTGGATTTCAAAATTGAATTCAATTAGAATTGAATATTTCAAATTATTTATACAATGTTGGCTGCGGTTAAACTTCGAAAGTCAAACACATAAATGTTATCACGTCTGGTGACGAAAAAAAATGTGGATTGAGAGATTTCGAAATTGGGACTGGGTCGCGATTGTTAACCAAAGCACAGGAAGAAAACTCGCGCACACGTTTCAACATTTCAAATATATGTATAAAAATGCTGCGTAATGCATAACAATATGAGTATCAAAGTATAGAAAGCCCGAATCGAAACAAACGGAACCGTTAAGAATGACCTGTGTACATATGTAGAAACTCGTATTGGGAACTCATTTCGGCCAACACAATTATTTTTTGTAGTTTGGAAAGTCTCCATGTGTGCGTGTGTGTACATAGAAGGGCTTGAGATTTGAGTGGGAAGTTGTGTTGTGTTTATGAGAACCTAGTTTGAAACTCCGAGCAATGAACACCGAGCAACGAGCACGGCAAACAACTTTTATTTTCACATATATCTGTTAGATACCACGTACAAAATGTGTACGTGTGTTGTCGTGCGTTTTGATATTTTAAACAAATATTTAAAACAAATTACCAAAGCGCAGAAGAAGCACGCAAATGTATTAAAAAAGCAAAAGGAGCTAAACTGACAGTCAATGCACAGTGGGTGGAATCACATTAATCACTGATGTAAGTGTTAAAGAAGCACAAAGTGAATCAAGACGAATTTTAAAATAAACCATGATGCTATGAAAGAAGCAAGACAAGAAAATAGAGAAGCGATGCGCAAAGTGAAAAGCTAATCGAGAGAAGCACAGTGACAACCGTAACGAAAATTTTGGAAAAAAAATCAGTAAAGTTCTAGAAACTTATTGAAAAATTCAGCAAAATGTGAAAAGAGAAGCGAAGAAATCCGAAAAGCAAACAGAGAAACTTTTTGAGAAAAGAGTTAAAAAACGGGCAAGAAACGATCAGAGAAAAAAAGAACACAAAAATATGTAAAAAGAATATAAAAATCGCAGAAAAACAAAAAAAAATTTGAGAAAAACGATTCAAGAAGCAAGGCAAGTTTTTTTTATGATATGGAGCGGTAATAAGCTAAAAAGCAAAATAAACTTATAATACATGCAGTAAATGTTTCAAGCTTCGTTAGTAAATTGAATGATTTGCCCCACTGTGACTGGTAACTGGCATTGCTTTGATTTATTTACGAGCTGAAAGTTGGTAGCCACCATGGTGTTGGCTTTTAGTTAGTATCAGAGCTGCCACCAAAAATATATACATATGCACACACACACACACACACACACATACGTACACGTTGGAGTACATGTATGTGCATGGATACTTGTAGTTTTGAGTGTGGTCACTGTGGCTAATATGCGCACACAGAGGCACGCACGCTTTGTAGCTTAGAAATTTGGAAAAAGATACAAAGTTTTAGATACCCTCTTCAAAAGGGGAGTTATGTTTCTATCATGTTGTGTGTGACGCATGAAAGGAGACTTGATAGACCCCATAAAGTACATACAATTTATTGATCAGAGCGACGAGCTGTTTCTGATTCTGAGACTGAACTAGTCTCTCAGTTTTGAAGCTATCTTTCTAAAAAAAAATTGCTCAAGATACAATATCGAATCGATATTGTTTTTCTACAAAAATGAAATCCAATCCACTAAAACCAATTGATCTGAGTGGGCTACAATTTTTTGAACACCTCAAGATTTTTAATTTTAATCTTTAATTTATTTATAATTTTTTTTTCTCCCAGTTTAAATTTATATTTATATATAGCTCTCGTTAACTTACTATCGTAATAGTTAACTGAATTTTATTTTACTTTTTAAAAGTCAACTGCTCTAAATTGAAGTAAAACAAAGCGGGAAATATAAACTAAAATTAAACAAATTTTTAAGCAAACTCGCAGGACTCTAGAAGGGTATTAAATCTTCCGTCTTGTATTTTTCTTTTTTAATTTTTGGCTAGCCAGTGTACAATGGGGACACTCCAAGTGGTGCGGTGCGTGTGGCACTTTTGTTGGTAGTAAGGGGATGAGGTGCGGGCCAAAACGGGCTAAAAGCAAACGAGCCATCGTCTAACGGCTGTGAACCGACAGCATTGGCGACTGTTGCGCATAAATTGTGCAAACAAAACGAACCGAATAAGCCGAAATGGTTGTGGTGGGCCAAACACACAAAAAAACAAACAGAAAAAAAAATAAAATGAAAATGAAAAAAGATGTAGCTAAGCAAAGCAATGTGCATGTGAAATGTGCTACACAGCGAGCACAGTCAACGTACAGTATTTGTATCCATAAGATACAAATAAGCCAAGTAAGAGTCCAACTAAGCAATCAACCACAAGCACTTACTTAACAACTGAGAGTGCTCTAGAGTCGAGCTGCTCGACTGTTAGATGCCCTGTATGACTTTTGAATCAAACACCATAAGTGAAAAGAAATTGAACAAAAATAATAATTAAAAAACAAAAATTATAGGTAAAAAAAGAAATGTTTTAAAAATATTTAGAGAAATAAAAAAAGATAACTCTTACTGGGCTTGAGCCCACTTGAATTACAGATGAAGGCTAGAGAACGAGGAAGATAATGAAGTTGTTTTTTTTTTCCAATTTTTGAATAAATTTTTATTTATTTTTCAAAAAAAAAAATAATATAAAAAATTGGAATTGATAGTTAGCAATCATTCGCAATATAGCAAACATTCCGTATGCGAAATTACAAAGACTAGCTTACAAATAACTTTATTCAGACTATTTTTTCCCCATTTCCGGATGCGTTTTAAACTTTTAAAAGGAACTAAATCAACGTTTGTAACGGAAAATATAACAGAAACGATAAGTTTTTTTTTAACTTTTAAAATTGCTTTGAAAAAAAAAATATTTTTTTTATTTTCATAATTTTTACTTAATACCTATGTAGCAATGTTTTCAAATTTAGCAATACAACGGCATTCTATATTTATCAAATTATTAAAAATGTGCTTGATATGTGACAATGACAATCGTTTCTATTATTTTCACCATCACTGTAAGAGCGTTGTCAGCAAATTAGCTTGTTCTAACTCTAAGATCTAGTTGTCTTTTTTTCAGACAGACAGACAGACAGGCATTGCCACGAGCCTATAAGCCTACGTAGCCTCTGTGTACTGGGCTAATAAAGCGTCAAACACGATGCGTGTGTTGTGTATGTGTTTGTGTGTGTGTCGTGGTCAGTTTGTCATCAGGCTATGGAACCTGTCTGTCGGCTTGCCTATCTGTCTGTCTGTCCGTCTGCCTGTCAGTTTTTGGCCACAAACATTATGTCAAACCAGTTTAGAAAATACGTGTAGAGCCTGCAATTGATTGAAACTCTTAAAAAAAAAAACATAAAACAAAAATTGTTTGGTCGTGGTATTTATTATGGTGCAACCAACTACCTGATCTAACGTAACAACAGCAACAGCAACAGGTGTATCAGACCACCAAAACACCAAAACACCAAACCACACTCTGCACTCTTTGCTCTCATTAAATGCAATCATTCGAGTTGCGTTCGTAACTAATCCGCAATAGGAAAAACTTTTGTTTTTCCGGAAATATGCCGGTTTGCCAGCTTACAGGTTCTCCCTGTCTCTCTATCTGAACACTTTTCCCAAACTCCTGTTACAGTTTTCGCTTTTTTTTATTAAATTTCCATTATTTAAAATATTTTGTGTATCGAAAAAAAAAAGAAATAAAAAAAAACAACAACATAATGAAAAACAGATATGCAAACTACATAAATGCTTCCTGAAACGAATTTAATTGTATTTGGTTTATCCATATGCAATTGCAGCCGAGAGTATCTGTATCTGCAACTGCAACTGTAACATTGTATCTGTAGCTGTGTATCTGTAACTGCATCAGAGTTGTCCATCCATCTGTCAGATGTTGTTGCTGTTGTCTGCCGTGTGTTTTGCATCCGTAACGTTGCGGCTTTCAGGTTTAATTGGCTGCGGAAATATTCCGTGTGATTACTTAATGAGACCCAGCTCGTGTTTATTACCCGATGGTTCAACTAAAGTCCGCACAAGTTAAAAGGTTAACAAATTAAGCACGCACAACTACAATTCTGACACTCCACATATTAAATTTTTAAACAAGGATAAAAAAACAAAGGAAAACAAAAAAATATTGACAAAATCTGCAGTGGAGTGTTGGGAAGGGAGGGAAATGTAGTTTATTATTCAATTATGCGTTCATTAAGGTACATCATTATTAATTTAATTAAAGGTAACAGCATTACTCGATTCGGTTTCCCTATT
Organism: Drosophila suboccidentalis; assembly: GCA_037043435.1. Classification (NCBI taxonomy): domain Eukaryota; kingdom Metazoa; phylum Arthropoda; class Insecta; order Diptera; family Drosophilidae; genus Drosophila; species Drosophila suboccidentalis. The sequence goes on from JBAMBK010000130.1 coordinate 219,827, forward strand.
ACGAGCACTCAAACTGCAATCTTTGCGCTTTTGTATCTGTTAAATACACATATGAGCAAGTCTTTAATTAGCTACGAGTAAGAGCTGCCACAAAAGTATCTACTTATTAGTGCTCAACTGTTTGACCTTAAATTACTTTAATGTAAATGTTGTAGTTCAAGATATTTACATATTTTTAATTAAAGTGATTTTTATAGCTATAAATTAACCAATATATGCATATGTTAAGTTAAGAGAAGGCAGAAAATTATGAGAATTGAAATCATGCTTAATGGATGAAGCTTTAAACCTTTTTCCACCTAAAGAAGACAAAAGAATTGAGAAGAGGGAGAGAAAGATAGAGATAGAGAGAGAAAGAGAGAAGGTTAATTCGAGACACAAATCAATTGTATCTAAATAAATATTTCATTAGCTTGAATTAAATAAATCCCTCAATTAACTCAAATCTTTCTGCATTGTTTGGCAAATGTTGCAAATCTTTGCATTAAATTTGAATTGGTTAAATGATGGAAATCTTTTATTGCTGGGCATAATCTAAAGACATTTTTGGTGTTAAATTATTTCAAGTTGATATTAATTCTTCCGCCTCACCTTGAGATACTGTGGTTAGTCGCATAGTTAAAAAACCTAAAGCGATTCCTTAACAAACCATAAGTACATGCATCTACAGCACATAACCTTTGGTAAGCACTGTCTTAGTGCCATATTAAATCTCTACACACACACACACACATTTGATGACCTGTAAATCTCAGTTTTATGTTCATGATTTTAGTCAAGGTCCCCGGCAACTAACTTGGTATCTAACTGGGCTAAGACTAAGGTAATGACCTAATTGCTTCAACGCTGGCAGACGCTTTACGTGAAGCTGGCCAAAATGTTTATGGCCAAATGCATAATTAAGAGGCCGTTACAGGCAGTAAGTGCTCATAGTTTTGTGCTTATTAAATGCCAGATAAATATGCGACACAATTGAGACCAAAAAGACAAAAAGAAGACAAGGCAAGGGAAAACGAAACATGAATGCATTCAACATGTTTAACCTTTCATAAGACTTAAATAATTGAATTGGCCAACAAGTGGCCACAACGAGAAAGAGCCTGCATATTGAGGCTGTCAATATGTCTTTGTGTGTGTGTGTGTGTGTATCTTCTAGTTGCTCTTTTAGCCAAGCATCGCACAAAGCCAACTGGAAATTTATTAACATAATGAACGAGAAATCTAAAAATTACTATTTTCGAATATAATTTCTGGCAATTTCTGGTATTTTCAAATTTTATTATAAAAATTAAGTTTTATTTAAATTTACTTTGTGTGTTAAAAAAAAATGTATTTAATAAATTGTTTGCTATTTTTTTTAATTTAAATTATTAATTAATGCAAAAAAATACAAAAAAAACGTTATGGGATGCTAAAATGATATCATAAAATTAATATTTATTAACAATATTTATTGATCAATTAAAAAAATTAATAAAATAAATTATATTTTTTTAATTTAAATTATTTTGTAATATTATAAAAATACTAAAGCACTTTTACTGGTATTTTCAAATTTTATTGTAAATATTAAATTTTGTTTTATCATATGTTAATATATAAAAAAAATTTAAATACACTTTTTTTGCTATTTTTTAATATCAATTATCAGTTTATTTACTGAAAACACTAAACTTCACTGTACGGCATTTTTGCTATTTTTATATACTACAATAGTTGTACTAGGAATTTTAGGCAAAAATAGAAATCAATAATTATTTTCTTTTTTAATAAATAAATTTCTTGGTATTTTTTAATTTCAATTATCAGTATAGTTACTAAAAATACTAAAATACACATCATGGTATTTTTGCTATTTTCGTTATATACTAGCTTTATTAAGGTTTCTTAATAAACATGGAATTTAATAAATATTAACTTAATATTTTTTAGTTAGATATAGAAATGAGAGTTATTACTTTATTTTTAAACTCAAACAAAAATACATAATTTTTTATTCAATAATTAACACTTTAAAAACAATTGTATTTGTTACGGTGAATGCTTTTATCTGTCTCTTCGGTTCTCTTCAGTTGATTCAAGCTCATTGCTCAGGCACAGTCAAGGTATTCAGGTGCATTTATTGCAATTAAACACATGTTAATGCCAAAAGCTGTTGGCCACAAGCAACAGCAACAACACAACCACATCTAGTATTTATACTAGCAGCTAGTTTAATACTTTAGCTAGTCGACAATTCGCTTAGAATTTCAATGGCGACCACCAGAGACAGACACAGAGACAGAGACCCCAAATAAAAGCCATGCGCTGACCTTGTCAATAGTTGCAACTGCAACAACTGCAACCAGCAACAATTGCAACCAGCAACCAGCAGCAGCTACTTGCAACTGTTGTTGTGGTTCAAGTGGTTTTCCTTGTATTTGATTTTTCAATTTATCCATTTTTTGAACAACCAACAAAAGCTGCTCCAGGCACCATATAATTAAAGTGGCAACCAAATGGTTTTTTTCTCTGAGCACACCAAACGCCAAAAGATACAATTGTATCTTGTTGTTGTAGGTGTGTGCAAATTGACCAAAAATCTTAAATTGTCTGTTCATCAGAAATATTAAACAGATTCATAAATTTTCAGTACAAATTTGCACATATGAAAATAAAGATATTATTTATGTATTTATATACATTTTTTAAATTTTTTTGTTCTTAAATTTTTCAAGAGTTCTAGAAAACTGTCAAAAATGATTTTAAAGGTTAAAAATTGCTTAAGATACATTTGTATCTTGTAGTTTGATGTGCAAATCAATCAAGTATCTTTAACTGTCAATTCAACGGGAAAATTAACATACAAATTTTCAAATATAGAAAATACCAAAAATTTGTTCTTAGTTCTTGGATATATTTAAAGATATTATTTATTTGCAATTTTAAGAACTTATTTAAATTTTTCAGTGAATTGCAAAGAGAAAAAATATTCATGTTGATCGATTTATAATTTAGTCAATCAATATCGCCTATAAAAACTCTATTTTAATGTAGTTAAAAATGACTTAAAAAATCATCGTTGTACACAATCGATAAAATACAATTGTATATTGTAGTTTGCTGAGCAAATCGACCAAATACATTTTTTTAAGAGGGGGGGCTGTTGATTTAAACGTTAGCGCAATATTCGTACATTTATCGATTACAAATCAATTTCATACAATTGCGCATCTCACGTAACTACTCGACTCGACCTCGACTTGGACTCGGCTCTTGCCATCGCCCAAGCATTTTGGGGTCGTGGTTAAAAGTGGTGGGGGAGGGGGAGAGGGGCAGGGGGGTAGGGGAAGGGTAAGGGTAAGGGGTAGGGGTATTGGGTCTGTTGCCAACAGTGTGCAATGCATTGCTGCCGGATTACACGATTAACGCCACTTGCATACAAATTGGCGCATTTCAGCATGCGTATGTGTGTGTGTGTGTGTGTGTTTGTGTGTGTGCGTTTGCTACCTGTGCTATCCGTAAGATACAGATACGCGGCCTGCACTCGTTAGCGCTGTGTGGTATGCCTTTGGAATCTGTATCTGAGTCTGAATCTGAGTCTGAGTCTGAGTCTGGGCATTGTGCGCCATTTGGTTTCCTCAGTTGCAGTTGCAGCTCGCAAATTGCATAAACAACGAAGCTAACGAAATGAGAACTGCAAAGGTGCGAAATATAAATTACACCTCGATAAAACGGCATGCAAATTCCGTTTTCAATGCTAAGTTCAAAATATTCACATATATGTTCTTAAAATCTGTAGCAAATTATATATTTTTTTAACTTGAAAAAGATTACACAAATAACATTGTTAATTAATTATTTTGTAAATTTAAAATCAATGCAAAAAAAATACAGTCGAACTTCCCTAACTCGAATCACCATTATCCAGGAAAAAAGTTCGAGTTAGGGAGACTTCGAGTTAGGGATTTTTTTTTTTTAGTATATTTAAAGAAACTACAAATGCATTCAATCATAAATACATTCCAAATTGCAAATTTTTCTTGTCATTTTCAACAAAAAAGGATTCCAGTTTGACCAAGACCTGTCGATACTCTCAAAAATTGGTTTCTTCGTTCTTTTGCTGTACCCAGAAGAAGGTCTCGATTCAAATGTCATCATAATTAATATTTCATTTTTTAATATAATGAAAAATGTTTTTGCTGACATACCACATTTTTCAGCAACTTTAATTTATTTGGTCTACTTTCAAATTCCTTAAATACTAATACGTTTGAATATTTCCTTTAACATTTTTAAGTTTGAAAATTTCTTTAAACATTTTTAATCATTTTAGTACACTGATGCGCTGACAAAGAAGTACATTTCGAACATCTTTCCTATGCAATATTCTATCATATTGCATCTCCATATGTTAATGTACATCAATATTACATATCCAAACGATCCGGTAACAAATGCATATAACAGAAACGAAAAGAAAATTCAAACTTTATTGGGGATTTTCCCGAAAAATTCGACTTACAGAAGCACGGGCCAATATTTTTGTTCGAGTTAAGGAGAACTTCGACTTATGGAAGTTCGAGTTAGAGAAGGCGATTTGCATGAAATTTGCTCAGTAAACGCTATTGCCACTCGATTTTGTTCGAGTTAGAGAAAATTCGAGTTAGGGAAGTTCGAGTTAGGGAAGTTCGACTGTACATTGCTAATGAATTAAAACGCCAATAATTTACTCTGTATATTATATGTACATACACGTATCTACATATGTACAATTTCTGAAACCAACGTGTTGTTTTCAAGTGTCAAAATATTTGTTAAGAGTTTTGATAAAACTTAAAATAAAATGATAAGAAAAAGTTTACAAAATACATTTTGCATTTATTATGTTTATTGTATATTATAAACAAATAATTTATAATTTTATACAAATACAACAATTGGGGCTGTTAATAATTTTCAAATAATCTATGATAATTTTTCAATCAATAAAATTTCAATGACAAATTTTAAATTAGACGTAGCGGAAAAGTAAGTGCAGAAAACTTTGATTCAAATTGACTATCTGAAAGCTAAATACTAATTTTGATCGATTAAGATTAACGAAAATATGACTGTAAAATATTAGGAACCAAAACATTTCATTGCATTATTTTTAAAATCAATTGTTAAAACCAGAGTATTCACTGACAGCTGCAGTTCCCTGCTGCCATCGTCATTCTCATCAACATATTCATCCACATCCACATCCTCATCCTTATCCTTATCGTCATCCTCATCCTCATCCACATCCTGATGCTTGGACTTTCCCAATCGCAAATCCGCATCTTGACGTGACGACAGCATAAGTAAAAAGCGCATTCGCGGGATTTGTCAAATATTTGCGCTACGCTGCGCTCATTCATAAAACCTTAGCCAAAAGCCTTGGCTCCAACTTTAGCCTCAACCTCAACCCCCCACATCAATATCTATCTCTTTCTCTCATTTACTCTCTCTCTCTCTCTCTGTCTATCTCTGTCTGTGTGCAGTTTTTACGCCTTTTGCAAAGGAAAAACAAACTTTTTCAGACACTGTGCAAAGTTCGGCAAGTTTAATGCTGTTTGACTTTGATTCAATATTTGCATCGATTAAGTTTTTTCAACTTTATATTTATTTTTGTTTTTTTTTACTTAGCTGAAAATCTATTGGTAGCTACATACAGCAAGAGCGAGGTTTACACACACATACACACAATATAAATTTATACACTCAGTGTGAGGCTTACACACACATACACACAATATCATTTTATACACTCAGTGACAACACAAAATGTTCAGTATTTTTTATGAATGCAACCCAAGGCAATTGCATAAATAATGCAAAAAGATGTTGAGTTAATAAATATAAATCATCTTGATTTTATGACATCTATAGTAACAATATTATTTATTAAGCATTCTTATATTTCAACTAATTAGTATTGCCTAAATTCTAAAGAAACTTATTTAGAAGTTGTGCAACGTGGCGTATGATTAACTTGCTTGTCAAGCTCATTCATGCCAAGACAATGGCCGAAGTTCTCACTTATTATTTGTTATTTATTTGTCAAAGCAACAACTATTTGTTTTGAAGGTAAGCATGGCAAAATTTAATTTCTATTGACATTTTAAAATTATATATAAATTTACTCTCAATTTTAAATAAGTTCTATTCATTAATATTACAATATATATATGAATAAAATTTTTTACTGCGTCGAACTTATAGTAAATACAATCTCATTCAATTACTTTTAGTGATTATTTTTTAAATATTTTAATTTTTTTAATTTGTATATATTTCCAACTTTATTCAAGTTTATTATAGGCAGCTTTTACTGTACTAATTGTATTTTAAACTAGCACGTGCTTGCTTTCGACTTTAAGTTTGGACATATGATTTATTTTTGAAGTATTGCATAATTATTTGCACAACTTTTTATTTAACAAATCGTTATATTATTTGTAAAGAGAATTAAACAGTTTGCTATTTGATTAATTTTTGACACATACTGTCAAACGTCACTTAAAGCATTATTACTAACCAAAAAAAATGATAAACTCTTGACACCTTATGCAAAATATAATTGACAACAATTTACAAGCTACAACATAATTAAATACCAAGGGTTTAAATTCTCACTAGCAAATAATAATAACAAATTGACATTGATTTATTTTTTTCTTTTTTTCTTATAGTTTAAAAATCAGTTGAAATTCCAAAGAAATTTCTCACGTGAATATTTTAAAATTCTGTTTATTTTTTTTAGAGATTCTTGGCAACTGGCCAATGTAAAATATATTGATGATGAATCATAATAAGTGTTTGAAATGTTGGCTTACTCACGGATATATCCAAAATTATTAGTTGTATCGAGCTGTAAATCTGGTGATCTGGCCAAAGTTAATTGTATTGCTTACACAAATATTTTGTTGATCAAAATTCGTCGATTATGCGAGACATGTACCATGTACAGTATATCCAATTCCAAATAGTATTCGCTGCAATTGGCTGCGCACTTTCGAAAGTTTTTCACGTTTTTCACATCGAGAGTTGCACAATCAGCTGGCCAGCGGCAAATAAAAGTGTTCCAAAAAACGTACAGATTGAAACTGAAATTGAAATTGGCTGTTTTCGCTGCAAAACGAAACGAAACAAAAACACCGAACCACCGAACCGAGCTTGTTTATTACAGCCAATTGTGAATTGTAAATTGTGAATTGTGAGTTGAGTTTTGTACGCGTTCCAGAACCGCGCTGCCAGGCAGACGAAAACAGACTCAGCTTGAGTGCGGCTTGCGAAAACGACAACACCTGACGGCGGACTCAAAACAACAACGGCCTGACCGCGGCTTGACGCAGCTACAACAACAACAACAACAACGACAGCAGCAGCTCTGGAGTAAGCCGCAGTCGCCGTCGCAGTCTCCGTCGCGGTCGTCGCTGCGGCTGCTGCGCTTGTCTATGACGTCTGGCGTTGACTGCAGCGTCAAACGTAGGCGTCAACGGCGACGTCAGCTGACAAAAGCCAAACTTTTAAACACGATTATAAATTTCATACCATATTTAAGAAAGAAAATAAAAAAGAAAATAATAAAAAGCAAGTACCTTTTTAGGTAATTGAATTCTATAAATATATATTTATATTTTTATTCTCTGCTTAAATAAGTTAAAAAAAAAAGATATAATCATTAAAATAAATAGAATAAATTGATTAAATTTAAAACATAATTGAAATTTTAGCTGGTTCATTTTGACATTTCTATACATGTAAAACGGGTTATAGAGAATAACCTCAGTTTTATTTAATAATGATGGGATAAGTAATGAACAGTATTTTGCTTAAATATAATAATGATTAAACGACTTTAGATATGTAATTAACGACTTTGCGACCGACTGCTGAACGACTGTAAACGACTGTAGGATTAAATTAATATCGTCTCGCCGCTGAATCCTGACGACGACGATCTAACCGACTGCTGCTGATACTGTTGGACGACTGTCAACGACATCACTCGACTGCTGATATCGATAGGCACCTTTAATATCGCCTGCTCGACCCATCTTTCTTACATACATTATCTCTGTAAGTTATTTAACAGTCGAAAAAACTTCTATATCCCATTTCTAAATATACAGGCCTGTTCTGGTTTCCACTTTTTACTTTTAAGCATTTAGTGATATGCATTTATTCACTTTGAATTTAGACTGAGTGTTTGAAAACTATCGTTTTTCACTTTATCGGACTTAAACTCATCAACTCAAAGTGATATCAATCCGCTGATTATCGCCGAAATGGTATAAGAGCAGTTTAAAGAAATTCAATTCCGGCAGATCTTATCGAAAGTGAAATTCGGAACAGGCCTGATCAGAACATGTACAAATTTGAAAAATTACCCAAGTAATAAAGTACTATATGTAACAGTTTTCGGAGAATAGTATCATTTCATTACCACTTTTTCGATTACTTTGAGCTCTCATAACTTAATCAGCTTTTATTTTTTTTTCATCTTCAAACTCTTAAAACTTTAGTCAATACAAAAGCTTTCCATGAGGAATATCAGTTTGATCATTTAATTTTTTAGGTATTTGAGATTTCGTCTGTTTCAAATTCACTCCAGCACTTTACTTTGAATATTTCGAATTCTCATGACTTTGTCATAAGTTATCTGATTTAGAAGCGGAATTTTAGTTGGTTGACCTCTAAATTAATTCAGATTCTAAGCTTTTTTTTTAATTTTCGAATTAATTCATTTGAATCTTGAATTTTTTTGTTGTATAACTTTATAAAGACTTGTTAAGGTTTATGACTTTTGGTTCGATGTACAATGTCTATTTAATTTAGCATTTGATCATTCTAAATCGATGAACAATGTTTTAAAATTTTACATTTAACATTTTGATTGCTTGAGAATTTTTTTAAAAACTAAATATTATCGAATTATTTTGTAATACGATTAAAATTAAATTGTACAATTATTTTCATGTTATTAATAAAATAATGTACAATTTTATAAAAAGTGGATAGTAAATGTATCGCTTTTTGTACAATTGTACCACAAGTGCTTAAAAGTTGTAGAAGTCAACGTAGCCGTCGCAGTCAGCGTCGCCGTCGCACTCAGCATTGCAGTCGGCGTCGCAGCGACAGCGTTAACGAAACTGTTAATTAATTGCCTGAGCAAAGCAAAGCGACTGTTATACGCCACTTGGCCAGCTGTTTGTTTGGCCTAAAGGCCCTCCCTTAATGTTGACTTGAAGTCAATTACAGATCAAGTAATTGCAGGCAACAATTGAATCATCAGCGAGTATCCAATCCCCATCCCCATCCCCATCCCAGTCCCCATTGTAATCTTAATCCCTATGCCATTCCGATTGAATCGCATCCACATCCGTCAGTGGGAATCCTACTTTGTATGCCTGCATTGTACGACCGAGACGTCGTTTGGCGTTGTACGCTCATAAATTTAGCCACATTTTTGTAATTTTCCTTTATTTTCTATACCCGTTACATAAAGCATTTATGTAAGGGTATATTGTAGTCGTTGAAATTTATGTAACAGTACGACGAAAGCATCTCCGACCCTGCAAAGTATTTATATTCTTCATCATATTGAAATCACCTCAACGACCGATCATTAGGAAGTCCATAACGGTAAGAGCTAGAAGGCTACAATTCTTACATAATCCTCAATTAATATATATATCTAAACTGTGCTCAGTATAAATAAATTTATGTATAAAACTCTTTGTCCTGACTGATTCACTCACTAACTGATCATTATGAAGCCCATAACGGTAAGAACTAGAAGGCTACAATTTTTAATGAGCATATCTAAACTGTGCAATGGGTATCTCAATAGTCGGAATAGTCGGCTTTAGCCTCTTCCGCTTGTTCTTGCTAGACTTATGTATAAGCATTTATTGTGTACAGTGAATACTCGCATTCTGCTCGTACGAATAAGTCTGAGTACACTCACTCTTAAAGCCTTAATCGCGACGATGCAATCAATCACGTAATTGCCAGCGTGTTTGTTTGTTACGCCGTTTGCATCTGTATCTCTGTATCTTTGTGTCTTTTCACACAACAACAAAGCGCGCACAAATCTATTAAACTGAGATACAAATACATGTGTATACATATGTATGTACATATACATATATTTATATATATCGCTCGCTGAAATAAATGACAAACAAAAGACGACGCAATTATTAAATTTTGTTAATATTGTTATTGTCGTTGATTCATTTTATTCTGTTATAGTATATTATTTTAATGATGCTTCCATAACGAAATATTTGCATTTATTGATTCTGCGTATACTCGTAACTGTTTTCAATTTAATACGTATGCAAATATTTATATCTCAGATGGTCATGTGAATCCAGTTCAAGCTATTCGTAAAGATCAAAGGGTGCTATAAATTTAGACACATTACGGGTTTCAATACGTAAATTTAGATTATTTACACTGACTGAAGAATGTCTAAAAATCACACAATTGATTTAAAAAAGTAATAGCTCTAATAAAATAAAATTAATAATGAAATCAATACAAGAATACTTATTTTAAATATAATTCTTTTTTAACAATAAAAACACAGAATTATTTTAAACATTTTTAATGAATGCAGGCTATAAATAGCAAGTTAGTAAAATAAAAATTTCATTAATAAAAAAACATGATACAAATTTAGTATTTAAGCAGAAACATTTACAGTGCCTGGTAATAAGTATCGGATGTTGCTTAAACGAAATCAATGTGTCTAATAACCTTTGGCAATCGAAAGTGAAGAGATATTACTGTGACTATCATTAAACAGTGATAAGTGAGTCTGAGACCTCAATTAGATATCTCGTTAAAGTACACACTTATTAGGAATTCAAGATACCTGTTATTTGATACCCGATCAACAACACTTCAATTTGGAATTCTGAACTGAGACACGAATTGGTCTCTTGCATATAACTAGCTTCATTTTTGATACGATAGAGAATGGCCACCCAAATTGCTGAGGCTTGAAAAGTAGATAGACGACGACTATTAACAGCAATTATGATGAATAATGTTAACTATTGGATTCGACAAGTCATCCTGTCTCTTTGGAATACCAAGTTCAACGCAAAAGTAAACAAACAAAAAGGCAGACTGACAGATAGACAGACAGACAAAACAGAGAAACATATAAGAAAAAGTCAATGTCAGAATTAGCAACATTTCAGCGAGGCATTCGTAATTACTACTGTATTGCTGATTTGTTCTCAAGTCCAGATACATGTACAGAGATACAGATACACGCAGAAAAAAATTATCTGGATTTGGAGTTAGTCACTTAAATTTCAAATTAAATGAGAATATATGTGTATTTTGTATATATTTACTTGTCGGAGTTAAAATAATTCATATTGTGCGGTTTACTTTGAAAATTTAAAATACAATAGATAAGAAATGATTTAGAAAAAGAATTTTAAAATTAATTTTAAAAAAATATAAAAATACAACATTTTTTAATTAAATATACATTTTTTAATTCTCAACTGTTTTATAGTTAATACAAAATATTTTAGCATTAATTTTTAAGTCTCCAGCAAATACAATTAGTTTAAAAATGATTTAGATGATTTAAGAACAATTTTTTTTAAATGTTAAACTACAACATTTTTTAACTAAATATAACCTATATAATTTTTCAATATTTCCTAGCTAATATCAAATATTTTAGCATTAATTTAATTAATTAAGCTAAAAACTAAACTAGCTATTCGCCATTGCAAATTAGCTAAAAGTTGAGCATTTTTAATTCATAATAAAAAATATTTAACTTTAATATATTATTATTGAAGCTTGATATGTAACACTTTTAATTTGAATAGAATTTAGTTACCTTTTCCGAATTTTTGAAATAAATATGAATAAATAAATATAAATATAAATATAAATAAATATAAATATTATTATGACCGTTTTCTCTACGTGTATAGAAAGTAAAAGAGTCAGATACAGATATAAAGAGACGTCTACAGCGAAGTCTGCTTGTCACTGGATAATTATCAGGTGCTTTTAAATATAGGTGAGGGCGGGGTCAAGGGCGTAGAACCCCTCGATATGCGATATTTGATATGCGATATTCGATTCGCCTTGTCTCGATTCCATTTGGCGTGATTTAACATCGACGCCTGTGTCAAGCTGCCTGATTTATTTTATGACTCAACACATGAGCCGGCGTACGTCTTTAATTCCCTCCATATAAACAGAAAAAAAATACCTGTCATGATAGAACGGCAAAAATTACCAACACCAATGTTGGCCAAGTTGCCAGCCAGCCAGCTACCAAAAATATCCATTGAAATTCAGATCGAGTTCTCGGGCATCGGCCACAGCTACAAATCGCGCAAACAACTCGACTGAATTTCGCATCGCATTGCCATCTTTCACCAACGGGGGCTTAAAGATGGTGGTAAGAGGAGGCGGTGATAGGGGAGGGGCACGTGGGCACTGGTGGAACGTGTAGAAGAAAAGGAAACGGGAGGGGGAAGAAGCAATAAAGTCCCAAATGCGATTTTTCTAAATGCATTCGAGTGTTTTATTTATCGAACTCTCGCTCTCTCGCTCTCTTTCTCTCTCGGTCTCTCTCTTTCCATCTCTCTCTCTCTCTCTACACGTGGTATACACGTGAGACAGGTGTAAATATCGCGATAACTATTCATTTTCTCAAGTAAACAAATGCATTTTAAGTGCAATTAAGCGCCCACAAGTTGATTACCCAACTAAACAATGAATTTAATTCAAGTTGAAAACAAAGAGAACTTTTTAATTTATTGCAGTTTTTGGACAACATTCAAATTCATTTTTTTGTCTTCCGTCATTCTTAAACGCTAATTAATGATAAGTCGAATATATTTTATGTTTTAATTTCTTACTTGCAAATATGGAATACAGAATATTTTTCTCACTATACAACTTTTGATTGCCTCTAAAAATAGATTATATTTTAAGTTATGCCAACCTGTTTTAAAATAGCTGCACTATTGGAATAAAAAGTAAATTGCGTAGCACACTGCATGCCGTTTATCAAAAGTGTTGATTTTTGGTTAAAAAAACAAAACAAAACAAATAAGAAAGCTTAACGCGAGAGTGCCGAAGATTTGATACTCTTATAGGAACATGTAACACATTTTCAAACAATCGTATCCTATTTATTTATTTAATCATTTATTGTCAACTAATAACAGATATACTTTTAAAAAATTAAAATAATGTACAAATTCATATACACATACATATATACGAATTAAATATAAATTTAAATATCAAAATTGTACAACTGGGGGATGTTCAAAAACATTATTAAACGCTGACATAATAACCCGATTTGAATTAAATTTCGTCAGAATGTATTAGACCACTCCAAACTCATATTCTGTGAGATTCTTTGAGATATTTTAAAAACCAAAAAACTATATTAATTTTGCAGTCCCAAAAAAAGACTATTCATTTTAAAAAGTATTTCACACAATCATTTGTATTCCGTTAGAATAGTAGTCATCAAATATATTTAAATACCCATATATAGTATGTCTTAGTCTTAGGGGATTTCTTGGTTGCAAGTAAGGAATACTTAATTAGTTCACACAATAATACTTTGCATAGTCACTGAAAATACATTTGATTTAAGATTATGACTCAAGATTTTTAATATACTGGCATTTTTTGTTGAATCAAACATTTTCCTTCTTGACTAAAAGTCTTAAAAGTTTTAGGGAATTCCTGGATGCGAGTAAGGAATACCTAATTTATTTATTGCCTCAGAAATTGTTGTACGTTTTGGTTCTCCCAACTTAAAAAATAAACCCCTTTCAAAACACTTACAATCTTAACGAGGTAAACTTGTAAAAAGTTTAACCTTTGCCTGCACGAAAGTTGCAAATAAAATTTTCCGCATATTAAGAAAGCATACAAATAATATGTTTACTTTATTATTTTATTTCCAAAAATAAAAAAAAGGTAAATAAATATGGAAAGCAAATATCAAGTTTTGTGCAAAGAGTGTGTTTCTACTTGATTGCATTGAAGAAGAAACGCAAACTAAAGAAAAACTCTTTAAATATTTTATTTGACATCCGAGTTTAGATGGGTGTTATGTGGCTAATTGCCACCTTATAGCGTAAGTATTTACTTAGGTCTTTAAAGAAAACTGTATTTGTTCTGAAACCACTCTGGAATTTTATTTCCAGTAATATGTGTATATACTTTTAAGCTCTATGCATAATGGCCAATTTAACGCTTTGAGGTTTAAAAGACCATTAAAACATTATTATACCCTTAAGTATTTTGCTCACCGAAGAGGTCAGCTAGTGTGTGCAATTAAAGATGCTTCCTCAAACTCATTAAAATAACACTTAAAACTTTATAAGAACTGAAGATACTTCAATACTTCAATAAAATGAACTCGCTTTCGATATCATTTACGTATCTATAGTAAATAAGACGGTACACCTATCGCAATCTTATTTTTCTTTAACAACATGTCAAAAATTAAAAAAAAAAAAAAAAAAGGATAAGTCTATAGTCCAGTTCCCGACAATAAGATATCCGTTACATTTTTAGATATGCATAATTGTTGCACACGTTTTGGCACTTACATCGCTAAAAAAAACTTAAATCAGCCATTACTACCGTTTTGCTTGGCCGATTTTGTTGGGATTAAGTAGGATTATAGCTTATAATAATATACAAACATACATTTTAACGAATACAATATACCCTTTTACTTAATTTTTAAATAACGGGTATACAATTTTTTTATTTTTTGTTTTTGTGATATAAAGAGTATTTCTTTAATACACACATTTTTCTGAGTTGTAAGACATATTTTTCTATTCCTTAAAAATGCACTTTAATTTTCACACTTAAAAAGAATGTACAAATTCATACAAATTTTTCTATTCTTTAAAAATGCCCTTTAATAAAAGGAAAAAGTAATAAAAGGAAAAGCCTCGATTCAAAAATTGAAGCATACTTTTTGGAGCAAATCTAATTCCAAAACTTGCGTGATCAAATTTCAAATAAAAGATATGAGCATAAAAATGATTAGCATGGAGATAGTATCGGGTTTAAAATGTAGAACTTGTGCTAATGTCTGAAAATTTGAACCCAATTGAGTGAAGCGGTTGAAAATGATTATGTGCATTTATAAATGCCGTGTCTAGTTAATGTTAATGGCTATTAAACAGTTTAATTGCAGTTAATTGAAAAAAGATTACCACACACAATGTTGGCAGCACATGAAGTTAATTGTGTTGTTGACCAAATACAAACCAAACACAAACCAAACCAAACTAAAAGCCAAACGAGAAAAGCTCATCGAGATGAAAAGTCGACATATAATTTGTATTTTATTGCTGCTGCAATTGCAATGTGTAGGAATTGAAATCGAAGAGTGTTGACTTCAAAATACTAATTTGGGTTATTTACAGAATGCTGTTGTCTTTAAGTTGACAAATGCCGTTTGTGAGTCGTACAATAAAACCTGGCTGGAGTTTGACCTGTGTCGATTGAGGGCTGTCAATCGTCACAAAGTCAATCTGAATCTAATCGCCACTCTGCACTATCCAGTTAATGATGTATTCATTAAGGGCCAACTGATGAAGAAGGCCAATGGCTATAAGCCCTGGCTCTATAGCGTTTTCTTTGATGGCTGTCAGTTTATACGTCGCAGAAACAATCCTCTCATCAGACTCGTCTGGGAACTGTTCAAGGAATATTCAACTTTAAATCACACCTGTCCCTATGTGGTGAGTCCTCAATATTAATTAATTGAAAATATAATTTTAGTTTTATTTCATTTAATAGGGCCAACAAATGGTTAAAGATTTTTACCTAAGACATGAAAAACTTCCCACTCCATTGCCAACTGGTGACTATTTGGTACTTCTAACTTGGATATTCAATAAGAAACCGCAAGCAACAACAAATTTTTATTTCACTTTTGTAGAGGATTTGTAAAAAAATAGACATCAAATTATACAATAACTTTTAACACAAAAATTTACACTGTTAAAAAATATCATATTAATTTTGGACATTTTTTATTTGATTAAAAAAGTTCACACACTTCTGTTTTTCAATAAACTGAATTCAAATTTATTTTCTGAATTCTTTTCTTGAAATTATTTAACATTTTTTAGCAACTTCGAAAATATTCTTTAATTGGGAAGAAAATTCCCGATTTAAGATTTTAATAGTGAACATTTTCTCGTAATTTTTCCCATTTAAAAAAATTAAGTTAACACGAGCTTCCACAATTTTGGACAATGAATTCACGGCACAGAGAACTGTAATAAACAATGTTGAATTACACCACCCAATTTATAGAGTGAATTTCTAATGACTGTCTAATTAGCATTAAAACTAGATTGATCAAATATCATTGGGTAAGTATACATATTATATATGTAAATTGAGCTGTAATATTTGTGTGATAAAATTTAAAATTAATGCGCTTAACAAAATCATGAAACATTTTATAGTTGTCATATTCGAGTAATCGATTCAAGCTACTGAATATTCAATTTCTTAAACAAAAAATTCTTTAAATTTTTACAAAATTAAATGTAAACTAATAAGAAAATACCTAAGACATTAGGTTCATTGATGTTATTACAATTTTCTAATGAATTTTCAATTTCTTAAACAAAAAATTCTTTAAATATTTACAAAATTAAATGTAAATTAATAAGAAAATTGCGAAGACATTAGGTTCCTTGATGTTATTACCATTTTAAAGCCTTTTTAATAACCATAAACAGGGATCATTAGATAACAACTCGATTCTTAATAGTTGTAAGCTCAATATTTAATTGCTAAAAGTATACAGGGTGAATAATTGATTAAAGACAGTGTCATATCAAATAATTCGAATATAATTAACTAAAAAAAATAAATGACACCCTTTAATAAATATTTTATACCTTTTTATTCTCATTGTTTTATATATAATAAATTTAAATTGTTTTTTATGCCATTAATTTTCCATTTAGATGGAATGATTACAGTGAAAATATTTAGCCAACCTAATGTTAATATTTCAAAATCAATCACTTGAATGTTAAACTTCACTCAGTAACTGTCGCAATGAGAAACAAAGTGTCAAATTTTATACGATTGCTGCTTTTTCTAATTATTCTGCGAATGAACGTAAGAATTATTAAATCTATAGCACAATATTTTAATAGGATCGATAAAAAGTTTTGTGAAAAAATTAAGATATACAAGTTATTTGCTGATTTTTTTTAAAAAAAAATAGAAAAGTGACTTTAATTTTAAACTTTTAAAATAAAAATTGTGGATACAAATTTTTTTTCAATTTTTATTTGATAGTTTTTCCATAACTCTTATTTTTCATTTTTAATATAAGAATAAAAGTACAAATTGAATTGAAATATATTTGCACGAATTTATTATGTTTGTGGGTACATTAAATATATATATATATATATATATATTCCAAAGTAATGAAGTGTAGATTCATTTTATATGCCGATTTATGAAATGAGCCCTCCCGTTTAAAAAATATATAAGTCAATTCAATTTTTATTTTAAATTTTTATGATAAAAAGTTTAAGTTTAATTCTAAATTAATACAAAAATTATATATTGTTTTAAATTTTGATTGAAAATTGCAAATAAGAGTTATGGTGTAACTTTAAAATACAAATTTAAAAATAAGTTTTATTTCCAATTTTTATTATGGATATTTTACAAATATAAGTTGCAAACTATTTAGAACATAAAAATTGGAAATAATTCGATTTTTTTCTGACTCATAACTCTTTATTGCGATGCTTGATATTTTCTAATTTTATATAATTACAGCACGGACTTGTCTTTAAAATGACGAACGCGGTTTGCGAGTCGCGCAATAAATCGTGGGTCACAATAGACACCTGTCGCCTTCACGCACTGCAACGCAACAAAACCATTCTCAATTTAATTGTGACTGTTTTACATCCCACCAATTCAATCAGCTTAAGACTGCAAGTTCAAAAAAGGGCTAATGGATATAAGCCTTGGGTTATTAACACCAATTCTGATGTTTGCCAATTTATGAGCACCAAAAATAACAAAATCTTTAAAATGATACATGATCTCTTTAAAGACTTTTCAAATATGAATCATTCGTGTCCCTATGTGGTAAGTTATAAGTAGTGAGTATTGATAGGAGTAGTAGTAGAATTCTGCTAAATTAGTAGTAGCAGTAGTTAAGGAAATTAACAAAATATTTCACTTCTATCTTTTAGGGCAAACATTATTTATCTGGCTTCTATCCTAGGGCCGATAAGCTACCGCTTGTGTTGCCAACTGGTGACTATGTGCTGCTAATGACCTGGAAATTCTATGAAAAAATTCAATTCGTTACAAATATTTACTTTACATTTGTGGAGGATTTTTAATTTGTGCAAAATTGCTCATTCTATTAATCACTCATGTGTCACAATAAAACCGATGCTAATTAAAACAAACATATCTATTAGAGCGTAAATTATGTTAGTTTATGGTTTCTTATAATCAGATAATTTGATGCAATAGCATCAACAAGTTGCCTTGACACTGTTTGAATTGCGCGCTTGAACTTTAAATTCGATATCATCTACATATATATCAGCGATGCACCGATAAATAAGTAAATACCGAAATGTATCGACCGATTGGATGGAACTAACGGCGCGCAATTTAAATGAAATTCTAACAGTTGTTCATTTTACGCAATTAATTAATCAAACCAATGCCACAACACGAGATTGAAGGCATAGAAAGTTTTTGTGCGAAAAA
This sequence comes from Drosophila suboccidentalis, assembly GCA_037043435.1. NCBI lineage: Eukaryota > Metazoa > Arthropoda > Insecta > Diptera > Drosophilidae > Drosophila > Drosophila suboccidentalis. Next base: position 238,661 of record JBAMBK010000130.1, read on the forward strand.
GGTCACATCTGATGTCATTAGCTGATGCGCCACCTGTTGTCTGTTTCCTTCAAATACTCCACCTATGTTTGGTTTGATAACGTAAACCAACGCAAAGAGTAGAGGTTAGCGTTGTTCGAGCGAGAGCGCTGGCTGCTGTACGTTAAGAGAGAGAGAAAGAAACTTACATACATGCTCAAATTAACACACTATCGATAGCTATCGATGGTTTGAAAAATAATATCGCTGACTTTCGATAGAGCTTTTTAGTTCAATTTGCTGACCAAGTTCAATCGTTCATTTTTCAGTCGTGAACTAAATCAGTCATTTAGTTCAGTTGGTCATTTGGTCAGTTGGTCATGAACTATGAACGAGATGGTTTCTATTCAGTTGGTCATGAACTATGAACGATGAAAAGTTTCTATTCAGTTGATAATGAACGATGAAAGATGAATAGGTCATTCTGCTCAGTTGGTCAGTTGTTTATGAACAATAAACGATGTGAATTGCCTTCTATCCTTCATCGTTCAGACCAATCAATTTGATTTAAGGAGATGATTTCTTTAACACCTGTTCCTTGTCACTTAAATTTATTTTAAGATTCGAATAAGTATAAATAGAAAATGCGTTTTAGTTTTAGTACTTCATTTTTTGACTTTGTTAAATACAAAAATAAAAATAAAATAACAAAAATAATAACATAGAAATTCAGTCTAATATTAAGCCACTTCATAGATCATTGTTATTATACCCAGGGCATTAGGAAGCCATTTCAATTAATGGCTTAAAGTCGGGCTCCTCCACTATCCGATATGAATGGTTACCCTTCGCAACCATTTTAAGGACCTGCCGGTCAAGTTGGTCAACTTTTCGACCAGTTAGTTGGTGGACGCCTTAAAAAATTGGTAATCATCTGCTGACCAGCCACTGAAACTAATGAGCTTAGCTCAGATTCAACTGTTGGTGGTTGATCAGCGGTAGATGGTACCGTTTCCTGACGATCCAATGCCAAATTGACCGTAGGGTGTTTGAGCTTTAAGTGACGCGCCAAATTGCCCTGGGAGCCTCCTGCAATGCTTATGCTGCCTTTGCAATATATGCATTTGCCGTTCTTTCCATCCTTACTTTCATTAAAATAGTTCCAAATATTGCTGCGCTTTCTCTTAGACATTTCAAAATAGATTATAAAAAGATCATAAAATTGTATTCCAAAATTAACTTTATCTTCGAGCTTCAACGACTCAAGGGCTGAATAAAATAAAAAAAAAAATTTCATAATAACGGACCCAATGACAAAATGAACTATATAGTTCATGAAAGACTGAATAAGTTCATTAGTTCATTTCAATGACCCGTTCATTTGAACTTTTTCAGAACTAAACGACCCAACTCTATTGATTACTAAAACAAAAAGAATTTGGCGAAAACACAAACTGCGAGGATTGTTGCAAAGCTGCTTAACTTTTGAAACCACTTGTAATAATCTTTGAAGGCTGCAAGCATGGATGTGATCAACAAATTCTACTCGTCGGCCGTGCAGACAGTGTCGCAGTTGTCGGGCGTGCTGCCTGGCAACAATGTAACACGGGAGTACGAAGTTTTGGAACAGGTTTGCACAGCGGGTGTGGGTAAGTGGAAAAAGAAATAAATAAATAATAAGCTAGCATATGTGAATATAGTTAATTGATTAAAAAATTGTATAACTATGCAGGACTCATGTGGAAGGTATACAATGGCCACAAGAAGAGCACGAAGCAAGAAGTCTCTGTCTTTGTGTTTGAGAAAAAATGCTTGGAGCGCTGGTCCAAAGATGATCGGGAAACGATGCTCGAAACACTGCGACGAGGTGTCCAGCAATTAACGAAAATCCGTCATCCACATGTGCTAACCGTGCAGCATCCCTTGGAGGAGAGTCGCGACTCATTAGCATTTGCCACGGAGCCCGTTTTTGCCTCGCTCGCCAATGTTGTGGGCGATTCTGTGCGCTCCGACAAGAAACTCTACGATGTGGAGATACGACACGGTCTGCTGCAGCTATTCGACGGCCTACAGTTTCTTCACAACGATGCCAAGATCGTGCATCGCAACATCAGCGCCGAAACCATAGTGATCAACAAGAACCGCAGCTGGAAACTGTTTGGCTTTGACTTTTGCATTGCCAATCAGCCGTCAACGAACGGCACTGCCCATTGGCCATGTCGGGAGCATAGCACAAACCTCCATGTGCTGGCCCAGCCCAGCTTGGAGTATACAGCGCCGGAGCTGGCCTTGAACAGTGTCAACACACCTGACAGTGATCTCTTCTCGCTCGGTAAGCACACAAAATAATTATTCGAATTTTTAAAAATGAATATTAGGAGCAATAAAAGTTAGGGAAACAAATTTTAAAAATTATATTTGAAAAGGAGACAAGTTAGGAACCAATAATATGTAGAATAAAATTAAGTACACCAAAGTTGGATAGGGCAACTAGAAATACAACATTTGGAAATTTGCATATAGGAAATAAATACAGGCGAACTTCCCTAACTCGAATCACCATTAAAAAAAAGAAAAAATTCGAGTTATGGAGATATTCGACTTAATTTTACTGCCACCCATTCAGCTCGAGTTAGAGAGAAATTCGAGTTATAGAATTCGAGCTATGGAAGTTCAACTGTAATTAATTATTAGCCGCAAAATACAAAAAAAAAAAAAACCAAATTAATACAATTTTTTACTCTTTTAATTCTCAATTTATAATTTTTATGAATTGCAAGACTTCGAAATTTAAAATATTTTTTATATAAAATAGCTAGATTTTTTGCCTCTACCTTTTTTTAATTAAAATGAATTAATGGAATGTCGTTATATTTTTATGAAAATTAATATTCTAAACGTTAAAATTAAAAATAGTTTTGAAGCGGTTTGTAACTTCCTTTATCATCTTTACTTTGTGTTATTTAAATTGTATACTTATTCTTTTTATTCAAAAATATATTTATTTTGATTTTTAAGAATTGCGAAAATCCAAACTTCAAAATATTTGTATTAAAAACCGCCCGATTTTTTCTTTTTTTTTTCTTATATTTTGGAGCATTTTTTAATTATTTTTAAGAAAATTAAGATTCTGACTGTTACTATTAGAATAGATTCGCACTTTGAAATAAAAATGTATTTGAATAGAAAATTCTGAACTTATTTTAAACTCTTTTCTATCTTCATTTTTTACATTTACTTTGTGTTGTTTAAATTTATTCAAAAATATCTTTACAATTTTATTGCAGGCGTACTAATCTTCACCATTTACTCCGGCAAACCCTTGAAAATGTTCGGCAGCGATTACAGTGGCTTTCGGCGTTATGCCAACGAGTTGAATCAGCGAAAATATCCAGCCATGAACACGATTCCAAATGAGCTGACGGAAAGTCTAAAGGCCTTGCTGCATCCCAGCGCCAGTTTGCGACCCAAATTGCATGAGCTGAAACAGATTGCTTACTTTCAGGATGTGGGCGTGAAGACGCTGAGCTATTTGGACTCTCTATATCAGTGGGACAATCTGCAGAAATCGAAATTCTATAAGGGCCTGCCACAAATAATACCGACGTTGCCGCATCGTGTTAATTTACACTCCATATTACCATATTTAATTAAGGAGTTTGTCAACTCGCCAATGATTCCATTTGTGCTGCCCAACGTGCTATTGATTGCCGAAATGAGCAGCCAGCGGGAATACTGCGATCACATCTTACCACATCTCAAGCCCATTTTCAAGCTCACGGATCCCATACAGATTCTATTAATATTTATGCAAAAAATGGATTTGCTACTTAAACTAACGCCGGCAGAGGAAGTGAAGCAAAGTGTGCTCCCATTGCTGTATCGTTCGCTGGAGTGCGACATGCCACAAATCCAGGAACTCTGCCTGGGCGTGCTTCCCACTTTCTCCACTCTCATCGATTATAATGCCATGAAGAATGCAGTCATACCACGCATCAAGAAACTCTGCCTGCACAGCAATAATGTTTCGGTTAAGGTCAATTGCTTGATTTCGATTGGCAAGCTGCTAGAGAATTTGGACAAGTGGCTGGTGCTGGACGAGATTCTGCCCTTCTTGCAGCATATTCAGAGTCGCGAGCCCGCCATTGTAATGGCCATAATTGGTGAGCCCTTAACTATTCATTCATTTCAAAACCATTTTATATAATTGTCATGCCTTGCAGGCATTTATAAAATCGCCATGACGAACACAAAGCTGGGCATCACCAAGGACGTGATGGCCCACAAATGTATACCCTTCCTGGTGCCGCTGAGCGTGGAAAATGGACTGACCATAGCTCAATTCAACACGATCATCACGCTGATCAAGGAGATGCTGGGCAGAGTGGAGCAGGAGCAGCGCGAGAAGCTGCAGCAATTGTCAACCATACAGCGTGACAATAAGTAAGTGAACTCTGCAAATTCAGAAGTATAAGGATATTTATATACTGTTCTTTTCTTGAAATAGACCCAAGGATGCTTCCGAAATATTGGCCAATGAATTGGAGAACAATACGCAGTCGAGCACGGCCAGTTTTGGTGGCAGCAATGGCAACAAGAGCGATGATGATATGTTCTCCGGCTTCAGTGTGGGACAGACAGCGCCAAAGCCCGTAGCTGCCACATTGGCGCCAGTCAAGACCAAGGAGCAGCTTAAGTAGATGACACAGTCAAAGTTGCCAAGCAAGCAAATTTAATTGACATTGATCTCAATTGCAGAATAACGCACAATACAGCGAACGATGCGACAACGAAGCCGGACATGTTCTCCTCGCTAATGCAGAGCAACTTGAGTGGACTGGCCATCACCCAGGGAACACCAACAGGAGCAGCAACAACAACGACTCCTCAACTATCGATGCCTTTTAGTGCAGCCAACAGCAGCAACAATAGCAACAACTGGCATAGCGCCAATCCCTTGGTTATGAATCATATATTGGCCACGCCGCAGGCCAACAACAACAACTTCTCCTCGCTGGATGACTTGGATCCATTCGGTGCTGGGAACAACCAGGCAGCTAAGCAAGCCAACAATGCAAATGGTGCCAACATGTATACGTTGCAACAGCCGACAGTTAACTATATTTATCCAACGGGTTACAATTCAGTAAACAGCATGAACAGCATTGGCCTAAACAAGCCAAGGAATATGAATATGGGCGCAACTGGCACGCCCACAGCAGCTACGTTGCCACTACTGCCACAAACGCAGCAGGCACAAACGGATGGCAAAAATCTAAATATGCTGTCACAGCAGGACATACTTAATTTCTTGAACTAAACACATCCCAACATTCCCAATGTAGCCAATGTTTTAATCACAACTATTCCAAAATCTAAACATATATAAATTATAAATGTTAATGTTAATGAATGTCTGTGTGTATTTGTGTGTGTGTGTGTGAAGAGTGTATGTTTTAATTAGTCAAGTCAAGTTCAACAAAATATCAAGTCTTTAAATGAACGAGTGTATTTTAATGTAATTTATTGTTAGTCTAGGCCAAAAAGTCAACAACCTACTATTATTATTATACATTATATACATAAACATATGTGCAATTTGCTCCTTGGTGTATTTAAAGTACACAAAATTAGTTAAAATATACTTATATACTTACATATACATATAATCAAATTAAATATTATGAAAACATGTTTCATTTATTATACATCCTTTTATTCATTCATTAAGCATTCGCAAAACTACAACAATTTAAAATATGCATTATTCTATAACAGTGCTGTTTTTTGTTTGGTTTACATTCATTTATAAATATTTATTTATTTATAGATATCTTCATTTACTGGGCTCACAGAGAGATTCCTTAACTAAGTAAATAGAGCCCTAAAAGCTAATTAACAAATTGCTTATGGCAAAGCTGAAGGCGAGCTCTTGCTAGTTGTTGACTCGATTTCTCTCTCTCTGCCTCTCAGGTCTCGACGAGAATGTGCGTAAAGAGACTGTGCATCCGACGCTCGACTTCCTTGTAGACGAGCGAGTTGAGGCCGTCGGTGTGCATGCGCAGCGAAGCGGATCTTAGGAGAGACATGCGATTCTCATTTGGTATTTCATGTTTGTGCTTAAGCATTGTGTATTCACTGTACGCCGGATCAAAGCGACAGATTTCCACGCCCACGACTTTTAGGCGCTCGTAGAGATCATCATCTTCACCACCCCAGCCATGGTACAAATTGGACATGCCGTTGATCATATAGAACTGTGAGGTACTCATGGCCACAACGCCACCGAAGAGCGTCCGATAGGGCAAATGGAAGCGCCAGCTGTCCAGCGCTGAGCTCATGTGACGCGGCAACGCTGTGCACGCATAGATCTGTCCAGAGTTCAGTGGCATCAGGTCGACGTCGTGCAGTATCAAACAGGGATAACCGTAGCTGGACGCTATTTTAGCGCCAATATTGAAGAGCATGGCACGATTGAAGGGTTTCCGATCGCTCTGTTCCACCACAAAGATGCGATAATGGATTAGCTGGAGACGCAGATAGTTGTGCATGTAGCTGAGAAATGCAGCCAGCTGCTCCTGCCGGTCACGGTACGGCACAATGATGGCCGTACTGAATCGTGCACGGCACTCCTCCGGCTGGAATTCCCCGCCCTGGCGTATCTCCTCGCCCCGATGGATCTTCTCCCGATGGAATGCATCGTACACAAAGGTGCTGTCGGCAATCACCTCCTTGTAGCTGCAGTCGGGTGCCAACTGCGCTGTGGACACATTCGGCGTTGTCACCGCCAGCAGAGATTCCTCGATGTGCGACCGGTCGATGTAGTCATAGCGCAGTGCAAATCGATGGGGCAGAAGAATGTACACAACGAGTGTCAAAGCGCCGCTGAAAATGAGCAGGTCATAGATATGAAAACTGTGCTGGCACAGCCTTATTAACATTATTCACGATTATTTTATAAACCCAGCTGAACGCGACGTCTCATTGCGGGCGTTTATTTAAATATTATTCCAACTCTTGCATTGAATTTCAGGAATTTCCACAGTAACAACAAACACGGGATTGGTTCTTTCGCTCAAATGAACGTGTCATTCATTACAATGAACTTATTTAGTTAGATGTCGATGTTCATCGATGTTTTCAAAATGAAACATCGATGTTGGTTGATACATCGGGTCGAAACCTCGATGCATCGATGTATGTCTAATGGTATAAAACCGTTCTATTTGTAGAAGAAAAATAGAATTTTTTAGTTTAATAAAGCTTTTAGAGCTTCAAACTGTTTTATCTGAAAAGTATAAACACAAACTACAAGAAGTATTTTTGATGAGAACTTTGCAAAGACATATGTAAGCCTAGCTATAGTATCTCTGACCAATTTTAATAAATTTACTCACTTAGGCATTGCAAACACTTCTCAAATTACTATAAACTGTCAGAGCGGCGAAAAGAAAGTGCGTATTGAAAGTGCGGCAACTGTTTTGCTAAACATCGATGCATCGCTTAACATCGACATCAACAAAAACATCGAGAAATATCGGTGTGTGTTTAATTCGGTTTGAAATTTAAGTAGCTTACCAAATATAATAACCGTTGATTTATATTAATATTAATTCAGTATCTTAACTCGAAAAATACCAATATTACTCACAAGTTCTGGTAGACAAATTTAATTCAGTTCGTTCGTCTATGTCCAGAAACACACTAAATTGATTTCAGCTTCGGCTTATTGATTATTCTATTTTCTAATATTAATACGTAAGTAAATACATAGTCATAAAACGGTATGATAAGATATGGCACAACTTTTACAATTCCGTCATTTGATAAGACTCGGAAAAGTTTTTGCACACAATTACGATAATTGGTTAAACACTTGTTTACTAATTGGGCAAACATTTTGAGAGCAAATAATTACTAACCGATCCAGAACGGTTGTCTTCAAAATGTGATCAGATGTAAAAGCTATTCACACTGGACCATAGGTACAAAAAAGGGAGTATATATGAACATCAATATGTACATACAGATAGTTGGGAAGATAACAATGTCATCGATAAGATAGACGACACACCTTCGTTCAGTCGCTCGTTGTACGTTAAGCTGTTAACACCTCATGCTTGTTCACTGTGGACGCCAGTCTACGCTGGTGACGAAAGCACTTATTTGATCAACAAAAAATGTGCAACGCATTTAAATATTTTGTTTACCTGGCCGTATGCTATAGCTACATTTTTGGATTACCAGCGGACGAATGGCATTTACAATGTTTGTAAAATATTTATTTAAGATTTTTTACGTTTGACAATCAAAGTCATTCCACTTACAGTTATTAATTGCACGGAACTTAACGAATGTCCCGATAACTCGATATGTACAAAAGTTGGCGCCATTTTAAAGTGCGTTTGTTGGCAGGGACACATTCAGCATCCAGACTGGAATGCAGACGACATCGAAAACAACGAGGTGGAGTACTGTGCCAGGGGTGCGGCAAATAAAACAAAGACTTACAATCGCCTGCCTGCAAAAAGGGAAAACCTCGCGGTTGCCATTCTACTGGTATTGTTTGGAGTGATTGTCGTCACACTTATACTTTACTGCATGGTTGTTCTTCGTCCAATAAACCGAACGAAGGCGGCATATCGTCGCATTCGATTGCGTCGTAACAATCATCGCCGCCTTGAAGAGTTTGACGATATTGACATGAGTTTTCGAGATTCGCGCAGCGTCGAGAATCTTTCCTGATTTTGTGATACTTAAGTTCAAAGACTGTAAAATAGCTAATAAATTTTACTTGGAATAAAAAAAATGAATTTTGATTGATTGATTTGTTAGAATGGCGACAAAAGTTACCTGCTCGATAAGTGCTATTTTCGATATCGATATCGATGACGGACATATCGTGCACACCGGCTGATGAACGCGTTTAATTTTATTTAATTTCGTTTGTTTACACAAATTAAATGAATACACTGTATATTTTAATAAACTTTGGCTGATACAACCCGCAAAATGACATCAATTATTAAATTGCACACGATATCGGGTGCCATGGATGAGTCGCCGCCGTGTTATATACTTCAAATCGACGATGTGCGAATATTGTTGGATTGCGGCTGGGACGAGAAATTCGATCCGAATTTTATAAAGGAGCTTAAAAGGTAAACATTAATAGAGTGTGAGAAAATTGACTAATGTATACCATTTGCAGGCAAGTGCATACGCTGGATGCGGTGCTGCTGTCGCATCCGGATGCATATCATCTGGGCGCACTGCCGTATCTCGTGGGCAAGCTGGGACTCAATTGTCCCATTTACGCCACGATTCCCGTCTTCAAAATGGGCCAGATGTTCATGTACGATCTGTACATGTCGCACTTTAATATGTACGACTTTGATCTGTTCTCACTGGACGATGTGGACACGGCATTTGAGAAGATCACACAATTGAAGTACAATCAAACGGTGTCGCTGAAGGGCAAAGGCTATGGCATCTCAATAACGCCGCTCAATGCGGGACACATGATTGGCGGCACCATCTGGAAGATTGTCAAGGTCGGCGAGGAGGATATTGTCTATGCCATTGATTTCAATCACAAAAAGGAGCGGCATCTCAGTGGCTGTGAGCTGGACAGACTGCAGCGCCCATCGCTGCTGATCACCGATGCCTACAATGCCCAGTATCAGCAGGCCCGCAGACGTGCCCGCGACGAGAAGTTGATGACCAACATATTGCAGACGGTGCGCAATAATGGCAATGTTCTAATCGCTGTCGATACGGCCGGTCGTGTGCTGGAACTGGCGCACATGCTCGATCAACTGTGGAAGAACAAGGAATCCGGCTTGATGGCCTACTCCCTGGCCCTGCTCAACAATGTCAGCTACAATGTCATTGAGTTTGCCAAGTCACAGATCGAGTGGATGAGCGACAAGCTGACGAAAGCCTTTGAAGGTGCCCGCAACAATCCCTTTCAGTTCAAGCACATCAATCTCTGTCATACTCTGGCGGACGTCTACAAGCTGCCAGCCGGGCCCAAGGTGGTGCTGGCCAGCACTCCAGATTTGGAGAGCGGCTTCACACGTGATCTCTTCATCCAGTGGGCTGGCAATCCCAATAATAGCATAATTCTGACAACTCGCACGGGTCCAGGATCTCTGGCCATGGAGCTGGTGGAGAACTGCACGCCGGGCAGGCAGCTGGAGCTGGATGTGCGGCGACGCGTGGATTTGGAAGGCGCTGAGCTGGACGAATATTTGCGCACACAGGGCGAGAAGCTAAATCCGCTGATTGTCAAGCCGGAGGTGGAGGAGGAAAGCAGCTCCGATTCGGAGGATGACATTGAAATGAGCATAATCACGGGTAAACATGATATTGTAGTCCGAGCCGAGGGTCGTCATCATTCCGGGTTCTTCAAGTCCAATAAACGGCATCATGTGATGTTTCCCTACCACGAGGAGAAGATCAAATACGATGATTACGGCGAGGTCATCAATTTGGATGACTATCGCATTGTGGACGCCAGCTACGAGTATGCGACGGACGAGCAAAACAAGGAGAATGTCAAAAAGGAGGAGCCCCATTCCCATTCCCATGTGGAGCAACAGGCCAATGGCAATGGCATCGACGGCGATGTCCAGCTGCTGGAGAAGCCCACCAAGCTTATCAGTCAACGCAAAACGATCGAAGTGAATGCCCAAATCCAACGCATCGATTTCGAAGGACGCTCCGACGGTGAATCGATGCTCAAGATTCTGTCCCAGCTGCGGCCGCGACGTGTCATCGTGGTCCATGGCACCGCGGATGGAACTCAGGTGGTGGCCAAGCATTGTGAGCAGAATGTGGGCGCCCGCGTCTTTGCCCCACAAAAGGGCGAGATCATTGATGTCACCACGGAGATTCACATATATCAGGTGCGCCTGACCGAGGGCCTTGTCTCCCAGTTGCAGTTCCAGAAGGGCAAAGACGCCGAGGTGGCCTGGATCGATGGACGCCTTGGCATGCGTCTCCAAGCCATCGATGCACCGAACCAGGCGGAAGTTACCGTCGAACAGGATGCGGCGACACAGGATTCCAAGACGCTGACACTCGAGACCCTCGACGTGGACGAGATTCCCGTGCACAACTCGGTGCTGATCAACGAACTGAAGCTGTCCGACTTCAAGCAGATTCTTATGCGCAACAACATCAACTCGGAGTTCTCCGGCGGCGTCCTTTGGTGCTGCAACGGCACCTTGGCACTGCGGCGCGTGGATGCCGGCAAGGTGGCCATGGAGGGCTGCATTTCGGAGGATTACTACAAGATTCGCGAGCTGCTCTACGAGCAATACGCTATTGTCTGAAGAATACACAAAATGTACACAAAAATTCCTTACTTTATATTCTTTATGGAGTCGTATTAACATTGAGAGTTACATCAAGGGATTAAGAATCTATATAAACTGCAGCATGGGATCCTCGGTGCGCGTTCGTTTCCTCTTCCACTCCTCGATCTCCTCCTCGGTGGGCGCCTTGACGTCATACATGCTGTTATAGGGACGCTTGCGATCATCGAATTCCTCGGGAATCTGTTTGGAGCGAACTGATGAAGTTTCTCTTTCCTTTTCCTTTGCTTCCTTGTGTTTCTTTTTGTTCTTGCGCTGTTCCTTGGCCTTCTTCTTCTTTTCGCGCTTCTTGGACTTTTTCTTTGACTTTTTACTTGGTTGCACGGTCTCCTCATCGTCGGATGAATCCTCCGAGCTGGGCGCTGAATCGACTTCGGATTCGACAGGCGGTTTCTCGGCATTTTCTTCATCCGGAACTCTCGGCAAGGCTTCCACAGGAGGAGCACTCATTGTTGCTGTTGTTGTTGTACTTGTCGAATGCTGTTGCTCGGAGTAACCTTCGGGCTCCTGCATGCCCACACAATACGAGTTCTTGATGAAGGACTTGCAGCACTTGTAGCCCCAGCGTCCGGCATTCCAAAAGCTGCCCCAAATGGTCGTGTGATTATTGATGTAAACATCCTCCTCGTAGATGCTCCTCGCCTTGGGCTTCTCAATGCCCTTGATGACTTTGCCGCTGCGCGAGTACTCGACATATTCCTCGGTTTGGGCCAGCAGCAAGGATTTTGATGGCACCTGCAGATGCTCCTCCCCACCATACTTTTCCACAATGTCTGTCTTGGTCTGCAATGTTAAATTATTAGAATTGTTAAGGAAATATCAAATTTGATTGACTTACACTTGACTTGAACTGCTCCTTCTTCTGTTCGTACTCCTTCTGCAGCAGTTCCAGTTTTGTGGGCTCGGCCAGCAGATGGACATCGACTCCCTTGCCGTGTGCCTCCCAAGCAAACAATTGTGCGGTGGCCTGAGCTGTAGTGTCGCCAGAGAAGCGCACAAAGTTCTCGCCAGCAAATTCCGCTCTAAAAACAATTAGCATTATAAGAAATGTCTTAAAAAATTTGTCTACTGCACTTACTCCTCCGCTGGCACCTGGGGATTGGGATTGTCTCGCATGGAGCGCGTCTTCGGATCATAATAGGCTGAATTTGGATCCAAGTTGCGCAAATATTTGGCAGTATCCTCACGAATGCGCAAATTACGCACCGTAATACGTTGCTTGGAATCGACTTTAGTGCCCGGCATGTCCACCTCGTCCACGTACTTGTCCTCGTTGCCCTCTTCGTCCGAGATCTCAGCATCGGGATCTGGAAATTCAACATTAATTAAGGAATTAATTGACTTTTCTGCCCTCTTCACTATGGTGTCACTTGCCATTCTTAAGCTTTTCCGCCTTTAGCTGTCGCTTTGCCTCCTCGACTTTTTCATACTCCTCGATGATCTCGCGATGATTGGACGGATCGTAGGAGCTCCAGCGATCGCGCTTCTCATCATAGTTGATCGAAGCATCGTTCACCAGGTGCTCGTCGTGCACCACAATGGATTCGGCGTATTTGGCCTGCACCTTGCGCGGTCGCTCCAGGCAATCCTTCCTTTTGTGCGTCATCGCTCCACAATTCTCACAGGCGCCCTTGCGGAACTTGGTCACCAATCGCGTCGTGTCCAGGCCCTTGGGTGCTCGATTGTCCAAATGACCGCGCTCGTCCTCGTGCTGCGGCCGCTGATGCTTCAGTGTCGGCCCCTGGGAGCCGTAGTACCACGGAGCATTTGAAATGTATTGTGGGATGTGCGGATTTATGTCGCGTCCTTCTTCGTCGACGGCCGCTGGCGCTGTTCCCGCTTTTCGGGCCTCCTCCAGCTCCTTGGCCTTGCGCCAATCCTCGCGTGACTTCTTCTTGGGCTCCTCTTCGGCATCTTGGTCATCCTTGTTGTGGATTATTTGCGACACAGGCGTACGAATTGCACCTGAGCTCATTTTACGCAGAATTAATTTTAATCAATCAGCTTGTTTTGGTACAGGTAGTAGTGATGTAAATTTAAGTAGAAACATCGATGTCGATGCTCATCGATGTTTTCAAAATGAAACATCGATGTTGGTTGATGCATCGGGTCGAAACATCGATGCATCGATGTATGTCCAATTTTTAAAAAACCATACCATTTTTAATAGAAAAATAGAATTTCTTAGTTTAATAAGGCTTATTTTCTCTTAAAAACGTATGCTTTCATATCAGTTTAAAAGTTTCAAACAGTTTTTATCTTGAATGTATAAACACAAACTACAAGAAGGCTTTTTGATGAGAACTTTGAAAAGTCATTTGTAAGCATTCTCGTAGCTATAGTATCTCTGACCAATTTTAATAAATTTTTTCACTTAGGCTTTTCAAACACTGCTCAAATTACTATAAACTCACTATTATCGTAAAAGAGCGTATTGAAAGTGCGGCAACCGATGTTTTGCAAAACATCGATGCATCGCCATGCAACATCGATAAATCGACATTTACAAAAACATCGGAAAACATCGAGAAACATCGCTAAGAAAACATCGATGCTCGATGCATCGATGTTTTTTTACATCACTAACAGGTAGTGTTGGTTTGTTCATGAGTGAGTGAACAAAAAAGAGTTGCTCACCGAAGTGAACATGTTCCTTCCAAATTGCTCTTGCTTGGCAGCCAAAAAAAAAAGGTGGCAGCCTTGGCAATAAATATTGAAGCTAGAGCTTTGAAACTTTCACAGGAGGATTTCTAATATTTTTTTAAATTTTTTTAATTTTTTTTAGAATATTTTATTAATTTCTTAATTTCTTCACAACGCAAAGGCAGACGTTCCCCAAACCAATTTTAAAATTAACTTTATGAATTTACAAAACTTATTACGTTCTTGCTTATTTCAATTTGTACTTACAAATTTTTTAATAATTTTTTTAAAATTAATTAATTTTATTAGAGAAATGACATGGGACATTCGTGCGTGAGGAAATCGATAGTTCTCCTCCTCTAGTCTATTTGCGTCAAACGTTTACAGCGGAATGGCACTCTGACCAGTGCTGCCCTATAGCCTTATTGATTATGGCAGCACTGGCTCTGACGGCTAGAGTTGGGCTTTTTAGTTCAATTTGCTGACCAAGTTCAATCGTTCATTTTTCAGTCGTGAACTAAATCAGTCATTTAGTTCAGTTGGTCATTTGGTCAGTTGGTCATGAACTATGAACGATATGCTTTTATTCAGTTGGTCATGAACTATGAACGATGAAAAGTTTCTATTCAGTTGGTAATGAACGATGAAAGATGAATAGGTCTTTCTGCTCAGTTGGTCAGTTGTTTATGACCGATAAACGATGTGAATTGGCTTATATCCTTCATCGTTCAGACCAATCAATTTGATTTGAGGAGATGAGTTCTTTAATACCTGTTCCTTGACACTTTTATTTATTTTAAGATGCGAATAAGTATAAATAGCAAATGCGTTTTAGTTTTAGTACTTCATTAATATTTTTTGACTTTGTTAAATATAAAAATAAAATAACAAAAATAATAACATAGAAATTCAGTCTAATATTAAGCCACTAATAGATCATTGTAATATAAAAAAAAGTTATAATCAAGTGGAAGATCGATTTCGATACAAGGAACTTTGTCTTCAATAAAATATACTGCTACATGTTATGATGTAAAAATGTTAGTTGGTCAACTTTCTTTGGAAGCAATAAGCACCGTCTGTCCGTAATAATCTGACCAGCAATTGAGAAGGTTCTCTCCACACGGCACAGATGTCGCCACATTACAAAGGCGCTTTAAGACAATGCTGTATAATTTTGGGTAAATCAACTAGATTATAAAAAGATTATAAAATTGAATTCCAAACTTAACTTTGTCTTCGAGCTTCAACGACTCCAGGGCTGAGTAAGATAAAAAAAAAAATTTAATAATAACGGACCAACTGACCAAATGAACTATATAGTTCATGAAAGACTGAATAAGTTCATTAGTTCATTTTAATGACCCGTTCATTTGAACTTTTTCAGAACTAAACGACCCAACTCTACTGACAGCGTCTCATTCGTGTAAAATTTATACCACAGTGCAGACGCGTCTCTAAAATAATCCAAAAGGCCACTAAAATTTCGATTTAGTTGCTACAATCATTCCACGCATAATAAACAAATAACGTGCCTTGTGCATTTCCACACGCAATTATCGTACTAAGAAACAACAAAAAATCGATTAAATAAAAATGGTAATTACAACAAAGAAGTGACTGCGACTGCGGCGCAAGCTGCTTTGACAATACTGTATTGTATGTAGTTTATTGCGCGTGCCTCGCATTGCGCGACCTTAAATATTAATGCATCCATGGACCGACCACGTAGTGCGAATATTGGCTAATACCCGGACGGTGTATGCGCTGCTTTTCAAATAAGGAAATTTCAAGCAGTGTTATTGTATGGCGGCAAATTGTTCATCTTTAACCTCAAACCGCAGTGCTCTAGTGTCAATTTTTGCCGCCACCATTTTGTGTTTCTTATTGTTGATGTGTTTGTGTTTTTTCTAATTGTTTGCGCGTTATTCTCTACTCTGCAGGCTGGCGGCAAAGCGGGCAAAGATTCTGGTAAAGCCAAGGCGAAGGCAGTTTCACGTTCGGCGCGCGCGGGTCTTCAGGTGAGTAGTGTTACACTGTTGTTGTTGTTGTCTGTACCAAATACATTTTTGGCGCCCTTTTTACAGACACACGCACGCATATTGTAAACAGGGTGCGTTTGTGTTTGTGTGCACAAGAGAGCTGGGAAACAAATTGGCTTGTGTTAGTTGAGGGGGGTAACAAAACATAAACAAGAGAGAATTTTGTATTTAATGCATTTGTTTTTTTTTTTGTGTGTGCACTGCAGTTTCCCGTTGGCCGTATTCATCGTCATTTAAAGAGCCGCACCACATCTCACGGACGCGTTGGTGCCACTGCCGCCGTTTACTCTGCAGCCATCTTGGAATACTTGACGGCTGAGGTAAGAAGTTCCCGCCTTATATATTGTAACGGTTTTCTTGTGCAGTTTGCTGCTCTCTATTGGAATTACAACTTTCCAATTGGACATTTTGAATTGTCATGGTGAAATTATTAACAAGCTGGGAAGAGAGTATGTTGTAAACTTGTTAATAATTTCCAATGGCAACTGTTGCTGTTGCTAAAAACTTTTGACTCACACATCATTGTTATTGTTTTGATTGCAGGTGCTGGAGTTGGCAGGCAACGCATCGAAAGACTTGAAAGTGAAACGTATTACGCCGCGTCATTTGCAATTGGCCATCCGTGGAGACGAGGAATTGGACAGCCTGATTAAAGCCACCATTGCCGGAGGCGGTGTCATTCCGCATATACACAAGTCGCTTATCGGCAAGAAAGAGGAAACCGTTCAGGATCCGCAGCGAAAGGGCAATGTCATTCTGTCGCAGGCCTATTAAATTCAATTCATCTCTTGAGCTTTTTTCGGATCATTTCGGTATACAAATTTTACAAATCTATGTTTAAACAAAAAAAAAACAAAAATATATCAACGACGCATTGTAAGAATTATGTTTTGGCGTCAAGCATAATTAACAACAAACAACCCCCTCCCCTACCCCCTCTTCCAGCCGGCATCAACAAAACAAACAAACAAACACTCACACCGACAAACACACAAAGAAGCACACACACAGACACACATAAATGTAAACTTAATTGTCAAGTAAAGATTAACAAAATGCAATGTTAAAAGAGAAAGAGCCTAAAACTAAAGCAAAACTTAATTTAGAGCAAAGTAAATTACACAAATACATTTACAATTAATAAAACTTTAAATAAAAAATAAAAATACGAAAACAAATTGTTGACTGAAGTTGTTGAAATAAATTTTGCGCGCAAAATTTTTAAAACTTCACAAATAATTACTGTGCAAATTCTAACTGAACATTGGCCGTGTTCACCAGAACAAATCGACAACAGAAAATCGATGAAATTTGCATGATTATTCTGGTGAAATGCAGTGATTAGCAATCATGATTTCAAATTTTGTGATTATGATGACTGAAAATTCATCACCAAAATAGTACGCTGAAATTTTCTGATTGTGATGCTTTGTTATCGAGCAAACAAAATACATGATTACTGATTGATTAGTTCTGGTGAACGCGGCCATTGATTGGATTTTAAATGGCGATGTACAAACATCGATTTATAAAACTATTTTAAAAAAAGGCAATGTATCGATTTATACTTACATCACTAATCTTAAACATCGTCAATGATAACATGGAATAGTCGATTTATCGAGAAATCTAGTAGGACTCGTCGGTTTTTGTATCGAAAATTTCGATATTATTGATAGCCATTTCTGGAAGTCTTGAATTATTGTGCGTTGATAACAATTTATACAACAGACAAAAATAGACTTTTCATGATTATCGATTTATTTCACTCGACTCATCGCTAATGAATGGCATCGAATTAAAGTAGTTAAAAGTTATCGATTTTATGAAGTATTTGTGCATGAACGTATCGATTTATTTCACTCGACAAATCGTAAAAAAATAAGCATCGAATTACTGTAATTAAGATCGATATTTCGATGTAATTTTACATCAATAGATATATTCAAAAGTGGTGGTATCAAAACAGATATAAAGAACTAGCCTAGCAGATGTGGAACCGCCTTCTGGACATCGTCGCAACGCTCCTTGAGGTCCTCGGCATCGAGTTCCAAGCAGGCGCCCCATTCGATCAATGTGATGCGATGATCCTTGTTGGAATCACACGACTCGAGGAACGGAGCAATGCAATGCTCCAAACTGACCAAGGGAGCACGAATGGGGAACAGTTCGTGACGGGAAACAGAGCGATCGGTGTCGCCATCGAGATCACACCACTTCCATACGGCCGCATTGGACCAACGACGTGAATTGTTCGTCTCCGCCTCCAGTTCCATTTGCATGTAGTGCTCGGTGAGCTCATCCCTTTCGGCCAGATCGCGCATCACGTTGAAGAGCCAGTCGCGCATGCGACGGGGGAAGTCCTTGAGATCCTCGCCGTCGCAGACACGCGACTCGTGGCAGGCGCCATAGTAGTCAATGTGGAGATGCGCATTCGCCGGGTCGCGGCAGCCAGGCTCCTACAAATACCGATAAGTTTCGATAAAGGATGTAATTTTTAACTCATCGATTTCTTATCAACAAACATATGTGGGTGTTTCAATTTAAAAGTAGCATCGATATATGCATTTTTTATTGTTGTTTACCTTGATGTCACACCAGCAACGTTGCTGATACACGGCACAATCGGATGGCCAAGTCTCGTTCTTGTTGGTGCACACATGACGACGTGCATCCGACTCCTCGGGGCACTCGGGAATGCACACGCACTCGGGCTTGTCCTTGTTCAGCTGGCAAATGCGACCGGCACCACAGTGCATTGTCTCGCAGGGATCGATCTCCACCACGGGATTCAGAATGTTGTGCTGCACGTCCGCCAGCTTCTGGGCCAGTTCGTTCTCACGCTCCACATCTTGGTTCTAGAGTTGGAGGGCAGAACATTACTCGAATATCGAAATGTTGAACAATTAAGCTGCTGCTGTCGAGATTACACACCTTGGCCTTTTCCTCGAGCAGACTGAGGAATTCCTCATCGTTATCATCAAACTCTGCAATATCTTCCAAGTCCAGATCGGCGAGGAGGTCCTCGGGAGCATTCTCGTCGGCGTACACTTGAGATGACACCGCCAGAAGCCCCAAACAGAGCAGCAGCCAAATGGAACGCATCTTTCAACGAAATTCTTCTTAACTGAAATTGTTCAGAATGAAGATTTTACAGGGTATTTTTATCTCTGTTTACAACTTGGCTAGATTTAAAGGCCCTCATTGGGAACGAAATGCAGTAAGTACCTCAAAAACGAATTCATGTATTACGAATCTTAAGATTAAACAACATAAGATATAATTTGAAACTATAATTTGTTTTTATAGTTGATTTTGTAGTTCAAATTTTAGTTAATAACAATTATTTTCAGTCCCTGATAATTTATGATTTATTCAAAACAACTCTAAAAAGTGTTTTTCAAATTTAAGCCACTTATTTTAAAAATTGAGTGAAGAATCGATTTATGTATATTATAAAATTTAAGATATTTCTCTAAAAATCTAAAAAAGTTTTAAGGAAAGTTTTCAAAAAGTTGAGGTTTTTGAACATTTTTTTAAGAATTAATTAATTTTAGTGTATCTCTATCTATGTATATAAATTTGTGCCAGGGTCTAATCTCGCTTCCAATTCGATGGAGGTCAAAAGGGGAAGCGATTAAATTTGGCCTTCATTGTAGACGCAGTTTTTAAGTTCCTCGCATTTCGCGCAATACGAAAAATTTCTTAAATTTTCTCAATAGCTTGAGACGGTACTGTACTTGTAACGGTTCTTGCGATAAATGTAACTGTAAGCAACCCCCATTTCTTACCTTAAATACAAGTGTGTGTGTGTGTGATTGTATGGAAATTCTTATGTACTGTATATTTTTACATATGGAAATTCGTGTTCAACGTGTTCAATCGAGTTCAAAAGGTCATTTAACAGGATGTTGCGAAATTCAATGTAAACAATGCACAGTTATTGTTGGCATAGCCAAATGGATGTTGCAACTGTGTGTGTGTGTGTGTCAGAGATTGGGGTGGACCAACAAATGGACAATGGACTCGAAGATCTTAAGGCGCATTTAAGCATTAGCTAAGTACTAAAAGTCCACTTTAATAAGGGTTCTACTGACTGGTTCTAAGACAAAGCGTATTTTGATGATTGTATTTCGACTTTTAAGATTTAAAACTAGAATATTAACATTTCTTCATTATAAATTACTCAGATATTTTTTGATATTCTTTTTTTTTTTATTCTTTTGATTCACTGTATGTGATTCTTTCGGGAAATATTCTTTTTACTACATTTTTACTATTCTTTTATTTTTTTATAAATATCGCATGTATCTTTTTATATATTTCTTTAATTTTTGGATTAATTTTATCTATTCCATTGACTATTCCTCATTAAAACACTCAGGTATTTTTATTATTTCCTTACATTTTTTGAATTTACTTTCTGAGATTTCGAGAGAATTTAGTTTTATCTATTGTATCATAATTCAATTAATCATTATATCATTTCTATATCAGATCATATTCCTCAAAATATACTACGATATTTCTTAAAACTTGTTGGCATATTTTTGCAATTGATTTGGGTCCACACCAAAAATTTATTTCAGGCTACTTCACTTTTTGGGGCATGTCGGACACATGTTCTCCAGTTTATAGCAATAGAAATTTTTGCCAATGATGCCATGACAATATTTAAGCAACTGAAATCATTGCCATATATAAAAAAGAAATACATACATATAGATGTCATACATATTTGTACATAAAAAACATTATGCACAGCTGATTAAAGATTGACCTTAATGCTGGGGGCTACAACTGAAACTAAAACAAAAACTATGGGCTAATATTCGGCCCCATTATAATCAGTACAAGTTGTCGCCGCTACTACAGTATAAAATAAAATCTATAGTATATTAGTTAGTTGCACAACGCTCTCAGTTATCACTTGAGCGTGGATCGAGCTTATCTGTCTGTGCCTGAGCTTCCGTTTTGGGATTGGACTCTTAATCGTCACATTTCTGTATACAGAAGTATCTTGGCAAATGCTCTGAAACTGGCACATTAATTCCTATACACATCATATATGTATGTAGTATGTATATATATGTACATACGCATTTAAGCACATTCATATGTGCATCTTGGCATTGCAACAAAGTTCCAGGAATATTTCAGTTTCAGTTGATGCTGCATGTTGTTGATGGAACTCACGCCTCACTCTCGTTTCGCTTTGCCTCGTTTGCTGCAGTTTAATTATAACGAAAGCCCGACAAAGAATGACGTGATGCATCTCATATATACTTAGACTCAGATATTTGTTATGATTGTGTGAAAACTACACGGCCCCGAAAATGGATGCGCTCTAAAAACTTGAATTTTTTGAGATTTTGCTAAAGTATTTGAGTTTGAAACAACCATATAATTCAAAATCTGTATCAATTAACCTTTGTTTTGAAATTCAATAACAAATTTTAAACATTTCAAAATATATTTTTACATTAAAAATGATTTTGATAAAGTATTTGAGATAAACGCAATCATAAAATTAAAAAATTTGTATAAATAAACATTAATTTTGAAATTTTAAAGCTTATTTTCTAATCATTTGAGCTTGAGTGCACTTTTTTTAATTTCGGCAAAGGAACTTAAAGATTTTGAGTTGGTATTAGTTCAAACTAATTTTTTTTTGAGTTTAGTACTAAATTCTTCCGATTTTGCTAAAGAATTCGATATATATAATCGTTGAATGCAAAAATCTTAATCAATTAAACTCAAACTTTAATAACAAATCCTCAAAATTTTTAAAACACTTCACAATGCACAAAAATTAGTTCAAAATTTTAATTTTTTTTTTTGTTTTTAGCAAAAAAAAGCATCAATGATTTTCAAGAGATACTATTTCCATGTGATTCTTTTCCGAGTGTAGCATTAAATTCGCGGAACTGCACATTGATGATGATACTTCTGGTTATTCATAACCATAACCATATAACCTTGTAGCCTCCAAATAGACCGAAAGTATTAAATGACAACATGACACTCTTGTTAGTTGAATCAAAAACATTTCAAATTTGCACAAATTAATTGTCAATACGCAACTGAATTGAGTTCAATTAACTTTCATTTCGCAGAGATTATTGAACTTGAATATCAAATATCGGAATAGTCTTTTATTTGCCGATCCAGCAAATATCTATATACACTCGTATTTTCTCAAGTTTTTTTTTTTGGATTAACTATAGAGCGGAACAGGTAGTCCATAATTTTATATTGTTATAATACTCACGGTATAATTATTTGCTTTTATTATTCCTGAATTACGATCCAATCGCGACGGCAGCCGACGAATGACTGTTGCTTGGACAGAGAACTTCCCAGCGATTATACATAGGTCGGCATTGTCGGATCGGATCGGATTGGGGTCCCAACTAGCCCCAACTTGTTGGCTTCCAACATGTTCGTTACAATAAAAACACACACCAGATTTTCATACTCAAACATAATTTCTTTTTATTTGTTCTCAATTAAAATAAAAGCATAATAACATTACAACAATTTGGGCATTAAAACTTACCTACAAAGTTGGCACTTTTATCAGGTTCGGGCTCATCGTGAGTTGCTCAAGGATTCGATTTTGAAAAAGAAACAGTTGGTTTTGTTTTTTAGAAATGCTGTATAAATTTGTTTTAAACATACATATATTTAAAGAGAAAGAGAGAAGGATAATGTTACTTAAGCAGCGGAATAAATTTTGGATGAGCCTAAAATGGGGTCAATATCACTTACCTGCAAAATCATATACAGTATGTCAAGTAACTGTTTTGACAAATAGATAAAATCGCAGAAAAATGAATCTCTTTCTAGATTTTTATATTAAACAAAATAAAAAGCAAATCTATTTAGTTCACGATTACTTTAGTTTCTTTTTGTCAAAATAGTTACTTGAGTAATTGTATCTAGAACTGGATAGGCATACGATACGATTAACTAAACTGTTAACTAATTGTTAATTTAAGTAGTAGTACTTAGTACTTAGTATGCTTCCATTGTTAAACGAGACTTACTTAAATTGGACAGCTCAAATAAATAAATATTTAGATACATAGTGTGGGTTTTAATTTATTTATTTATTTTAAAATAAATATATTTATATATATATATCTATATATGTGAATATTTTCCTTTTTTCTTTTCTCCATAAATTGTTTTTATTTTTAAGTATAATGTAGTTGTAATCATTAGTGCTAAATTAAGCTTCAAAAACATAGGGACTACGCTCTCTTAGTGACCCCATACATAATTAATACAGTAATTAATGGATTATATATATAGTTTAAATACATATTTATACGTATGTATGTTTATCTTCGTATATAATTTATAATTTAGTTGTAGAAAATGATTGTAAAGCCTTTGGCGTGCGCTACAAAAACTTAAGCATATCAATATCGTAGTTTTCTATAGTTATTCTGAAAGTAATGCTAAACTTAGAGTTCCATGTCGTGGTTCATTTATAACACAATAATAAACATTAGTTTTCAAATAAATAATTTCATCAATTTGTCGCACAGTTTTTTTTAGTACTTTCTTTTGTTTTTTAATTTTATTAATGTTTGCTCTACATACATGACCATCTAAATATGTACGATCGATCTTTCAGTGTATGCAAAAATGAGTTTCAGTGATAGGAAACCGTAAAGAGCTTAACATATGTTTGAGGGGGGGAGTAGACTTTATATGTTATATACTACATATCATCAGACTGTCATATACATACAAAAATTGACAATAATTTTGATATCAACTCCTTAACATTCTATATATGTATATGTACGTGTATGTATATTTTACTTTATATATTATTTGAATCCGTGCGTTGCTCACCAACTTTTCCGTTTGATTTGACGTTATATATGTATATATTTTACTGGACGTATCTTTTCTTTTGGTATTACGCTCGAGTTGATCTCAATGATGAGATCACGAGTATATTAAGGCGTCTAATAACTAAAATACGATATAGTAGAGCTATAAATACAATGAACTATAGCTCAATAAGCTCTGTCTAAAGCTGTGAAACATTGTCTTTTATTAGCTGCTAATTCTTGAATTGCTTTATTTTTTATGTTTCTTGTAATGTTAATTTTATTACAAAAATACAATTAGTGTTGTTGGTGAACCTCGCACTAGATTGTGTCTTCATTTGTTTTAAAATTTATAGACTGAGTTACATTTTAGGCGTACTTAAAATTAAAATATATAAAGAGAGGGAGAGAGAGCACTAAATTGTATGTAACTTTTAGGTTTACAAAATATATATATTAGCAAGATGTATTTAAATAAAGCAAAAAATATCTATATATACTATATGTATTTTCCGAAACGAAAGGCAAGTTAATCTCGAAATTAAAGCATACTCAAAAATAGCTACAACTTGTAGTTGTATGACCAAAAAAAAGTAGATCTTACAATTAATTTCTTCAAATATTTCTTGTCTTATTATAATTCATACATAGATTAGGTATCAATCATTTAGTAAATAACATTAGGGCTTAATTTAAAAATGTGTTTAAAAACTGTAGTTAGTTGTCTTAGATAAATAGATATAGGTAGAGAGAGAGAGAGAGACAACGCTGTTAATATAGATCCTGGTTGTATTTTAGTTAAAATTTAAGTTACTTAGCGAGTGTGTGTGTCCTAGCTTATAGCAAGCCTATTATTTAGTAACAGTAACTGTATCTTGTATCTTGAACTTGTATCTGAATTTGTAAAGGCATCTAAATTAAAGAGAATTATAAAGATTAGTATACTTTGACATTGCACTTTGACATACTTAAAGATGTTACCCTCCTGTTAAGAATAATAATATCAAAGAAAATGAAAATAAGAATACAATTTAAGGAAAACCAAATAAGAATAATATTTAGAGAGAATAATATAAGAAAAATCACTTTAGCAATATTATATAAATTAGCTTTGATTCATCAGCATTTGAATAAATTTTATTGGATTTTTCATCTTGACACCACGACAAAATTTTAAGTTTGTTTTTTTTTAAAATCAAAATCAGAAGTAAAAAATATTTTTGGTTTTTAGTTTGTCTAATTTTTGTCTTTTGAAATATTTTTACTAATTTAAATTATTCTAATAAAATAATTGATTACTTTAAATTTCGAATTTGTATTCTTTTTTTGTTATTCTTTGCATAATTAGTCGAAATTCGTAAAGGGAGTCCTTAAAGATAAATATAGGAAAAAAAAGGAACCACAAGTCAGTATTTGGTACCTTAAACTTTGCTATATTTGTTCTAGGCTAAAGACGTACCAGAACAATGACAAATGGCCAAATGGCGTTGGGAACAGAAATACAGATACAGATACAGAGATCGGATTGATATAGTCTCCTCTTGCTCTACTTACCCAACAGAACTACTAACGACGGTATTTGCTATTGGCGCTGGCTCCAGTGGCCACCGAGCCATTGGAAACGTTCTTGGGCACGGGACCGGAGGTGGGTCCATTGCCACTTGGTGGCGGAGCTGCTGCATTGTACGGCGCATAACCAGGTGCTGGTGGCTGTGCGTTATCTAAAGGGTAGAACAAAAAAGGCAGGTAAGTGAGAGGCATCAATCACAAACTTAAAAGCCTGTCCTAATTTCTAGGTTTTGCACTAAAAATCCATCACTTACGATAGTTGCTGGGCGGTGCAGCGGTGTAGGGATTCATGCGATTGCCATTCATATTGTTATGCTTGGTGGGTCCACCGCCATAGTTCTGTTGATAGCCACTGCCAAAGTTTGGTGGTGCCGGCTGTTGTTGTTGCTGTTGTGGTGGTGGCGGCTGATGCGGCGGCGGACCTTGTGTCAGTGGCATGGAACCGGGCACTGGTGGTGCCGCCGATGCTGGCATATTCCAGTTACCCACCGCTGGGGGTGGTGGACCACCGCGATGATGATTCACGGGCGGCACACCAGGTGTGGGCGGCTGTATGGCACCCGGCGGACCGCCCCACTGATTGGCATGCCACTGTTGGGCACCTGGCGGTGGCGGCGGTGGTGCATTCCAGCCATTCTGTGCAGGCGGATAGGCATTCCAGGCGTTCATTTGCGGCGGTGGCGGTTGCTGGTAATAGGGCTGCATGGGAGGCGGTGGCCCCCAATAGTTGTAGTTTGGCGGCGGTGCCGACATCGGTGGCGGCGGTGGTTGATGCTGATACGGCGGCATTTGCTGCGGAGGAGGCACTGGGGGACGGTAACCGGTCGGGGGCATGTTTGCCTTGGGCGGCGGTTGTTGCTGATGTTGCTGCTGCTGCATTTTGTTGCCATTGGCATTGGCATTGGCATTGGGACCTTGCGACATGCGATCCTTCTTCTCCAGATTGTAGATGGACTTCTTGACATCGACGAGCACGTATTTAATCGAGTGTTGACGCTGAACTGCAAATAGATACAGGTTTCAATTATATGAGATGAGATTAACCGTGTCCGTGTCCAGGACACTCACGTATTGCCTTGTCCACCGCATCATAGTCATCAAACTCAATGAAAGCAAAGCCTCTGCGCTTGCCCGTGGTCTTGTCCGTTAGCAACTTGACGGACACCACATTGCCAAATTGATGAAAGTATTCGCGCAGACAGTCCTCATCATGGTTGTCCTTTAGTCCACCCACAAATAGCTTTTTCACCGAAATATTTGTCTCGCGTGTTTCACGCTCCGGGCGTGGCAATGCGCGTTTTGCCTCGACAGTTCTAGATAAAATTAGATGACACAATTACACGTTTATGATTTACAAATAACAATTATGTGATGATTATCTCGCACTTACTTGCCGTCGATGATATGGGGTCGGTTCTCTTGGGCCGTATCAACCATAGCGGACTTTGTATAGGTAATAAAACCAAAGCCACGCGATCTTTTAGTTGCCGCATCCCGCATCACAACAACATCCACGACCTTGCCCCATTGCGAGTAGAAGACTTTGAGGCCCTCCTCTGTGGTGTAGGGCGCCAGGCCGCCTATGAACAGCTTACGCAAATGCTCCAGCTCACAAATGTCCTGCAATTACAAAAACACAACACAAACAGTTATTCAAACAATTGTTTTCACAAAATACAAATTTCAAATCGTTTCTAAATTTACTTAAAACCAAGAAGTGACTTTGGTGCATTTCAAATAGAATGTGTATATTTTAATTTGTCAAAACAATTACTTGAGCAACTGTCTATATTGATGTGTGTGTGTATGTGTTAGTTTTTTCTGCTTTTGGCTGTGTGTGTGCGTGCGCTGTGCGGCGTATCGTTGAATTTCAATTGCCACTTACATCTTCGTCTTTGATTTCAAATATTTCCGGTGTCGCTTCCTCAGAGGAATCCTCCAGTTTAATCACTTGTGTTGTGTTTGCCATATTTGGCGCACGTTTCATATAATTTACAAAAGTAATGCAAAACCGCCGCAGCTCGTTTAACACGCACGCGAAGAAAAAATTAGGGATGTTCAATAGAGCTGTTCACAATAAGCTCAAATGAACGGTTCATTACAATGAACTATAAAAAACCAACATCGATATAGCTACCAGTGTTGCCAGATTAGCTTATTTCAGGCTAGATCTAGCATATTTAAAAATGGAATAGCTTATAAAATTTGCAAATAGCTTATAGCCATAAATCTAGCATATTTTAAATTTCATATAGCATATTCTAGCAATAAATAAATATTTTATAAGTTTTAAATGGTTCAAAAATTTATCAAAGTCTTCTTAAATGGGAACAGATTAATGACACTGTCAGATTTTGGTCAGAGGAGCTTGACTATAAAGACGCAGGGAATAATAATCCATTTGAGTTCCTTGCTTTATTTGCCATTTAAGTGCTCTCATTTCCGTGGTAAAATGCGGAAGAGGAACGCGTTTTCAGTCAAGCTAATATTGTGTATAACAAATTGTTCAACAAAATGCATTTGAAAACTTTAAAAGCAATATTAAGCAAAAAGTTTTTTTTATAAATCATAATTATTATTATTATTATTTCTTATTTATATTTTTTTAATTTTTTAACTACAACTTGCCAAATTCAAAAATAGATAAATATTTAATTGAGGAAGAAAATAATGAAATCTATGATTTGCTAACTAATTTAATTTAAATAAAAAGCTGATGATTTTGTTTGTCTTGCATTTGGATAAATGTAGCTTCATTTCCAGGACATTATTTTTTATTTTTAGCTTATTTTTACTCAGAATCTAGCTTATGCGAGCGGTCAACACCTGGCAACACTGATAGCTACAAACATTTGTTCTCGACACTTCAGTTTTTTTTGGTAGCCCTAGCTTGTTATTGTTGCGCAAATTATGTGTTCTCGAATTATATTATAAAAATTAACACTTTGGCTAAAATAATATAGCAGGTGTTACAACTGCAACAACAGCAAATGCAGTTAAGGCAGGTGAGTTGAATAATTGCATTGGAGTGAGCTATTACGGCACTTGTTATGGATTCTTTTTGCAGTCAGCGCTGCCAGTTATGGCGCACTACAAGCTAAATGCTATGAAAAAGTCAAAACAAGTTGTCAATTTTGTGAAATTTGCATTGAGCGCCTTAATTCTTAATTGCACATTCAATTGCTTACATTTGGGTCAAATTAACCATTTCTCGTTAAAAATAGGAAGATTTAATTTAATAACTTAATTCTAATTTCTTAGTTTTTTGATTCAGCTGGTGTCACTTCCTTTTCGCGCCACCTGTTGTAGATACTTTTTAAACTGCAAAGTAAAAAATGTATTAAGATAGACAATTTGATTTTTATCTAAATTTAATTAATTTGGAAATTGGCGATAATTGCAGCATTTTATGCTTAACAGTAAAAAACAGCAAATTTTCATTATTTTTATTTTATTTTATTTTAAAGTGATTTACTTAAGATACAAATATTTGATATTTAATTTTTTGATCAAATAATTATTTTTATTGACATAAATAAATTTATTTTCAAGTGTTTTGCTTAGCATAATAATAATGATAACTAATTTGTTTATAAGATAATTACTTTTAATTTATTGTTAATTTATTTATTTCCAAGTGCTTCGCTTAACATAAATATATTTGATATTTATTTTTGTGTAGTATAATAATTTAAAGCTCCATTAAAGTTGCCAAATTCTTAAGTGCTAGCATGTATTGATAAGCGTCGGCGGCGGCACAAATTGGCGGCGTTGTTGCTCCTGCTGATGTTCCTGTTCCCGCTGTTGATTCGGATGCAGATCCTGTTGGTGGTGGTTGAGATGCCGCTGCTGGTCTTCCATGTCAGCATAATTTATGTCCTTTACCAACGCAGGCGCTGGCAACAAAGCTGGCAAAGCGGCTGGCGTTCCATAGTAGCCCACGCCCACTCCGACGCCCCCGGCTGTGCCCAGGATTGCTGAGGTGCTGACCGGGGCTGCAGGTGACGTCGCGTAACTCGTTTGTCCCATAATAGTGCTCATAAAACCATTGGCCACGACAAAGTTCCTGCAAATTGATTGTATCTTGTCAAGCCAAGTTTTTTTTTGGATGAACCCAACACAGACCCC
Organism: Drosophila suboccidentalis; assembly: GCA_037043435.1. Lineage (NCBI taxonomy): Eukaryota > Metazoa > Arthropoda > Insecta > Diptera > Drosophilidae > Drosophila > Drosophila suboccidentalis. The sequence goes on from JBAMBK010000130.1 coordinate 268,232, forward strand.
TGTGTCTACACCCCCGTACTCTCTACTCCCCTGGTAGGTAGCTATCTAATTGGGTTTGTGTGCGCGTAAATGTCGTAAAATTAATTTCGTGTTAATTTTATGTGAGTACATCAATTAAATTTGTGACATTCCTTTGAATTACTTCCGTGGCAAATTTTTAGGACAGGCACAGCACCAAATTGAGTGGTTGTTCTCTTGTTAGACCCTGTACTTAAACAGTTAAGAGTGTTTATTCAATTCGAAAATTCGTTGTTTTGAGAAAAAATGTTAGGCTTACAACTTTTTTCTACAAAAAGCGTTTACTTAATACTGTATTTAAAAAAAAAAAACTTCTTATTTCAAAAATAACATATTTTAAAACTCAATATTGTGTTTTTAGAAAATTTTATTTTTTATAAGTGATGATCTCAGAGACTTTAAGAGCTGCAGCTACCAAAATTACTGACAATATTCTAATAGTTTTCGCGCCACGCCCCTTCCGCCCTAGCTGATCAAAAAACAAAATTTCAAAATAGTAGCCTAAAAATTGCATTACGATCGACTAATAAACTCAGAAGTTTTTCAATAAATAGTTTTAATTTTTTTTACAGGGTCTTCTTTAGCTGGGTTCTCTCGACTGAACATTTTACTACTCTGCAAAGGTCCTTCTAGATTCTGTGTAGTTTTTGATGTTCCGCGAAAAATCGTTACTCACCTGTAGTGCTGATCAATTTGGGCTTTTTCAATGCGCTTGTCCTTGGCACGACGATTCTGAAACCAGATTTTGATTTGTGTCTCCGTCAGACGCAACGTCTCCGCCAGCTCAAAGCGGCGACTCCTCGAGATGTATTCATTGCGATGGAACTCGACTTCCAGTCTCAGAGTCTGCTCCGTGCTAAAAGTGGTGCGTTGCCGTCTCTGTCGTCCCTCCTTGCGTCGCCGACGAGCCACTGACAATGAATAAAAAAATAGAAAATAAACAATTTGTCAGAGAATAAGTTGCCCGAATTCTCAACAATAGTTCAAGCTGACAATGGAGATGTCGGAGCGAAATTAATCTTACATTAATAAACCATCAAATTGAGCTCAACCCCTGCACAATAAAAATTCATATATATCCTTATTTCAGTTGCGTGTGAACAAGTTAAACAAATAATTAACCAGACTAACGCCCCCACCACTCCCTTTGTGCCTCCCCTCTGGTCTCTTTTTTTCCACTACATCAAGCGTTTTTCCTGATCGCGTTTGTAGCGCACATTAAACTGCATTTTACACGTGTTATTTTCAACTGCCCATTAGCATCCGTCCCCGCATTCCCTTCGCTTCACTTTCCTTTCCCTCCCACATGCTCGCATCCTCCCAACCTTCCCCTTTTCGGTATCAATCTGAGCCGGGAAACTTTCGACAATGCCAACAGCTGTCTGCCATCCTCCCATTGTTATTGTCGTTCTTCTGCCTCATCATAATTATACACTACATTTGAGGACATTACAAATTTGACATGTTTTTACTTTTCGTACAAAAGTATATTTGTTTTTTTAACAATAAGTCTAACAAATTGTTGCTTTAATTAATTCTATTTTATTACACTATTTTATAAAGTAACTACCCCAAATTATACCTGCTTGAAGGTTGAATTTTAGTATTGGATGATAAAATTGTCTTAGCTATGTTGTGTGCAAATTTCAGCTTTCTAGGCTTAACCGTTTGGCCTACACGCTAATAGTCAGTCACAACAAAGGGTTGAATTTTATTCTGCATCTTTTGAAATATTTTCAAAAGTTATTTACAATAAATTGTTGATTTAAAGTATATTTAAAGAATGTATAAAACCAGAGATACATTTTCATGTCAATAAGAAAAACATGTTATAATTAAGAATGACATAGATATATCCTATTGTACACTTGGGAACAGATTAGGTAACACAAAATTAGTTTATATTATTTTTTTAAGTCGCATTTTTTATCCAATTTTTTCTACATTCTAAAGTACAAATAAATGAAAAACATGCTAAAAAAAAAAAAAAGCATATTTATTTGTATTTCTAGCTTTATCTTGATAATTTTTTTTTTTAAATTTGTTCTGTCTTAACGGGCAAATTCTGGCAACATTGATTAGGGCATACAGTTGTCACTATGTTGGGAATAGTTTTCGTATTTTGGTTGTTTGCATTTAATTTTGACGTCTACGTTAGCCAAGCGAACATTGTGCTTGAGCCACGCCCATTGTAATTGTTTGTTTCCCTTACGCTGATTACCGCCTAATTGTTGTGTTCCCCGTACCTCTCTTTCTCTCCTGGTCTCCTGAAAATGGGAAATCTGTAAAGTTTTCCACTTTGCTGTGGGTGCGAGAGAGGGGGCTAATCTCTGGTTTGCGCCTGATTACCCTTTGCCTGAGTAACTTCCAACTTGCCTAAGCTCTGCTTTGGCTTACAACATGCTTCCTCTCCTTCTCCTTTTTTTTTAAATCACGTGTGAAATTCGATATGACAAGTGTTCTTTTGGGGACTGAACGCAAGTGTCACTGTTTTTCTCTCTCTATCTCTCTCTGTTTCTCGGTGTTTTTTAGGTTTCCTGCTTGAGATCAATTACAATGTTTATTTTTTTGAACAGCCAATTCTAAAGCAGGGATTGTAATGATTACAATTTTTAAAATAAGAAGAAATTAAAAAAAAATATCTTAATTTTCGATCTAAACAAAAACATATAAAATAATAATTCATTTTCAATAGTTATTTAATTATTTGATGATTTTTGTCAATAAGTTGGAAAGTATTTCTTTATAAGCATACATCTTTAACCACTGTGCATTCTACAATTCCAAAACCCTTAACGAGCGACCTTTAAGCGTTAATACCGCAAGTAAATGCGAGTTTTTACAGCTGAATGCATTTTAATATTTTCTTAATTTCTTTTTTCTTATAACTCCCTCTTCACTCTCTCTCGCTTCTTCTCCTTCGTTGCTTTCTTATTACGAGTACGCTTCTGCTTCGACTGTGTTTTTCATATTTTTTCTTCAATGATTTACAGCCAACTTCAATGATATTCAATAGCTTTTTTTCTTGAGCTGAGCTTTTTTTTTGAGTTCCTGCGGAACTAATTTTTTCTTAGCATTGAAATTGGTGCACCTGCATTTTGCGCCAGCGTGTGAAAGTGCTGACACTTTCCTTGCTGTTTAATTGACAAATTTTGAATGATTACAGATCTAAATTCAATGCCTGCTCCCCTGTGCTTCCGCTGCGCGCGCTGCTTTTTAATGGGCTTCTCCAGAGCAAGATTAGCGCCAGCTTTTCCAGCCAGGCATATGGCGGACAAAAAGGAATCAGATATAAAGGTAAGTTTAGAGAGCTTTCAGGAGCTCTATTTTAATATCAACTCCTTAGCTTTTATATATAAAAAACATTTAAGAGCTTTACTTATTACGAATATCTAAGCTTTATTTTAGTTTTACTATCCTAATGGCGCTTTAAAAATATTTAGTCGGCATTTGCTATCATATAAAAAATTATAAATTGAGTGCTAGTTGTTAAGCTAATTTACAATCTTTAAACTTGCCTAGAACAGCTTTTTTATAACCCTCACGAGCTTTCAATATTTTAAGATTACTATTTTGTGATATGTTCAAATTTCCTGTAAGAGATTTTTTTTTAAATCACAGCAGTGTTCAAGCAAGCTTTAAGTTTACGAAAAAACTATTTAAAATAGTAATAAAATGCTTTACTCTACTTTAATGAGCTTTTATTTATTTTAAATTGATTATTATTTTAACTCTAAAGAGCTTTCAATATCTTTACTGTTTTATCAAAACTTTGAAGAGCTTTTCTAATAATTATCTGAATTAAATAAACTTGTACATCCCTATGGTCACTTTAAAGAGCTTTATTGAGATTTTTTAAGCTTTAATACGTTATTCTTATAGAACTTATCTCCTATATTTTTAACAGATTCCCCCGGAGCCCACTACCTGCTGTATGTCTGGATGCGCCAACTGTGTCTGGGTCGAATACGCCGAGACCCTGGCCAAAATACTAGGTGATAATGACGAGCGTGCTCGTGAAATTGTTCTATCCAAGATAACCGATCCTAATTTAAAAATGTTTCTGAGCGTCGAGCTGCGAAACTTGAAGCTTATCCGAGAACAGAAAGCAGCAGCAGCAAAAGAAAAGCCAAAGGAAGCACCGAAATAATTCAAATTCTAGCACAAAATTATAAGTTAATAGTTAATAAATTATTAAGTCGGGTAAAATTTTACCGTACTCTATACCAGCTTTATATGAGCTGAATCTTTCAGCTGATAAGGTATATATGTATATCGTCTAGTCTGGAAAATATCGAGTATTTCATCTACCTGATAATTTATATCTTATTATTATCTTGACATTGTTATATATCTCGGAAGGTTCTGTTCAAAACTTATAAACACTAGTGATTTCTCCTGGTAAACAAAGTTATAATACATTTTTTGAACAGTCGTTCCTTTATGTTAAAGTATACTCCTACGATCTTGATGATTAGCAAAATATTTAAATCACAATTCAGCGTTTATTAACTACGCAATAAGTTTTTCGACTAAATTATTGTATATACTGTAGGGTGTCCCTTATTTGGTCAAAGTCAATATTTTTAAACGCATACGGGCTAGTTTTGTTCATTAGGTCCTAAAGGACTCAGAAATAAATTTTCACCTCAATCGGAGTATGATAACCCGTGCCGACTTGGATCGGAAAATTTAAAAATTATATAGGAAAAAAAAAAATTTTTTTTAATTTTTTTAATTTTTTTTTTTTATTTTGTTCATTTGGTCTTAAAGAACTCAAAACCAAGTTTTCACCTTAATCGGAGTACGATAACCCATTCAAATTTGCATCGAAACATGCAAAAACAGTGTTTTAACACTGATAATACATTTTTCGATGATTTTTCATGTTTCGATGCAAATTTGAATGGGTTATCGTACTCCGATTAAGGTGAAAACTTGGTTTTGAGTTCTTTAGGACCAAATGAACAAAATAAAAAAAAAAAATTAAAAAAATTAAAAAAAATTTTTTTTTTTCCTATATAGTTTTTAAATTTTCCGATCCAAGTCGGCACGGGTTATCATACTCCGATTGAGGTTAAAATTTATTTCTGAGTCCTTTAGGACCTAATGAACAAAACTAGCCGTATGCGTTTAAATATATTGACTTTGACCAAATAAGGGACACCCTAATATACTGCTTTGATCTAGATTGTTCAAACTAAGAACTTGCTTTATAAGAAAAGTGCTTTAAAAGCTTAAGATTGTCATTATTTTCAGGGAATTTATACATTAAAATATGTTGATGATGTAGAACTTGTGTTTTTATGAATTACGGAGTGTTTTAAATGTTCTTATATGCATATATTTTTTTGTACTCTTAAAGAAGTTTTAAAGGAAAAACAAATGATAAATGTAAAGCTTAAACTCACGAAATGCTGAAAATCCAGCTGTTATATGGGGATCCGTAGAAAAAGCAGGAAATGGCAAGGCCGTCGGAGAAGTTCCGGCAGTGGAAATAGCCCTATAGGTCGCATACTCCGCCGGAGTTGCGTGTAATTCGTATGCCGGACAACTGATGAGGGAGACGCGTTCGTCACTTATGGAGATATCCGGCGAGGATACGCTGCCGCCGTCACTTTGATAGGGAGTCTCCATATGGGTGCCGACATCGATGTCACCGTTTTCACTCTTGTGCGTTCGCGTTTCGAGATGACCGTAAAGACGCTCAAAGAATTGACGCGGAGAGGACGGACGCTGCGGTGGGGTAACTATTACGGTTTCTATGGGAGTCGGAGATTTTTTAATCTCTGGATTTTGTTGCAACATTTTTTAAGCACTCGATTCAAACAACGATTTGCGAATTTAATTGCTATTTATGGATAAGCGGCCAGAACTAATCACCTCAATAATCGTTGAGCGACTGAACTTGACGTTTACTTCCGACGTCGACGTCGATGTTGACCAAAAAGGACGAAATTGGTCAAGCAGCGGCGCTTTGCATATTTTCTGGCATATATTAAAATCAACAAGACGCTTCAAATTGTGGTTAATAAAAAATATGTGAGGCGCCACAGCTGCATGCACGAAAAAAAAGAGCGTCGCGCTCATTGGCTAACAGTTTTTGGTGCAAGCAACCCTTGTCCATTTCCGCTTTTCGAATGTCCGTTAAGGGTAGCAAACAGGATAAGCGCCGCCCCTTTCAGCGTAGCAACTAGCTTCTTATGACTCCGAAAAGCTGGCTGATATGCAACTCAAACCAAGTTGCTGTGTTGTACTGAAATATATCGAATTCATTAATCGAACCGAAGTTAGAAAAAATCCAAAAAGTAAGAAAATTGTAAATTCGAGAAAAGCCCAACAAAAATTCTGGTAAAATTTTCAAAATTCTAGCTTCAAAATTGAAAAAGTTAATTTTTTTTCGCGAAAAAACTTCGCACTTTTGAAAGTGCGAAAAGTGGGGCCCAGAGGCTGCCACCTTTTTTTTTTTTTGGCAGTCTTAGCCAGGGCTGCCAGATGATTTTTGTATTACCGTTAAAAAAAGGACGCGCGACAAGCAAATTAATTTCTAATAAAATCATAACTCAAACAAATAAAATCAATCATGCCGAGACTAATTAAGCAAAATAACACATGAATATGTTAATAAGTTAAAATAAATATGTGCTTCACCTAAAACTATGGCAAAATACCTAATTCTGAACTGATGAAACGGACAAAAAAGAGCCAGTCAAAAATTCTTAAATACTTTTAAATGAGGAAAAGATAAAAAAATAGGTTAACTACCGAATTCTCTCTGCACGATATAAAATGTTGGTAAACAAAATTTCTACTTTAGAGAAAATATTTTTTTTTTTTTTTTTTTTATTGGCGACTGGATCCAAAACCCCAAATCTGTCGGGATTACAATCAAACTAGCCACACAAATATCATTAAGAATATTTCTTTTTCCTTTAAGTTAAATTTATTATTCAGTTGGGCCGAATCCCGGCGGTACTACTGCAATACCGGGCCAACCCGTGACAGAGGTGGAGCAAGCCCCTAGCACTCCGTCTATTTCCAAAAATCAGTTTAACATTTGTTGTTCCCCAATGGGGAAACTATCAGATGTTAAGCTGATAAGAACAGATACTACACTTTGATCTTAGCCATAAGGCCGAGAAGCGATAACTTTGAACAGAAAACAAGCAACACTCCATTAGCAAACAGCTAGAACAAGTTGAGAATTTGAGGGTCGTAGCATGAAAAATATAACAGTGCTGTAATACACGAACATATAACTTCATAAAACGTAGTGTTGACAAACGAAGCATTCAATGTTGTTGAGCCATATCGATATTTTACGAAACAATATACAAAAGAAACAGTTAACGTAAAATTGTGGAAATTTTGGTTTGGAAAAATGCAATAAAAAAATAAAAATACATAAATAACATTAAATCTGGGTTGTTGGAAATTTTCGTATATATGAACCTATATAGCGATGATTTTAAGTTGGTAATGTTTTAATTTTATATTCATTCTATTTCCACTAGTTTATATTACTTATTGCAAAACGTTTGAGGTGCCATTAAATTTAAATTGTTGTATCCCCATAATAGAATACAATAGCGCCAATAATTTCGCACAATTATATCGATACTAACAAGTCTATCGATATATCGATGTATTATCATCAACCCTTATGGAAGGTGCGCATCGGTATTGTCTGCCATCTCTATATTATATTTGGCTGTACAAAAAAAAAAACATTTTTAATTTCAGCAAACGAATAAAGTTTAAAGTATGTCGTATCAATTATATCGTAATACCACGCTAGGAAATACCCTACAGGAGAGTCTCGACGAGCTAATTCAGGTGAGTTCAACATCTGAAAAATGCAATAAATTAAAACCGCAACTCAAGCTGCTGCGTCGCAGACAATCGAGAGAATTTGTGAGTTAAATATAAATGTAATTGTTGCACATTTATCATATATTCTTGAAATGTGTGTGTGCACATAAAATCTTGCTGCGTTTGATGCATTTACTTTATTTGCAAAATTGATTATTTTAATTCTGTTTAGTTTCTTGTCTATTTTTACAATTTTTCGCTGTTGTAAAATTACAGTATGTCAAGTAATTGTGTGAACAAAGAAACATGTTTTTTTTTTTTTTTCATAAATATATAACTTGCTCTAATACAGCTAGGTGCCGACCACTGCTCTAATACAATAGACGCTTTTGAGTGCATTTTTCAATTGCCAAAAATATTATTTGAGGAACTGTAGTGTTTGTTGTGTGGCTAATAAATAAATATTTTATTTTTATATTTTCAGTATGGACAAATAACCCCCGCGTTGGCCTTCAAAGTCCTGCTGCAATTCGATAAAAGTATTAACAACGCATTAAATCAAAGAGTTAAGGCTCGAGTCACGTTTAAGGCGGGAAAATTGAATACGTATCGTTTCTGTGACAACGTCTGGACCCTGATGTTAAACGACGTGGAATTCCGTGAAGTGCACGAGTTCGTAAAGGTCGACAAGGTCAAAATTGTGGCCTGTGATGGCAAAAGTGCCGACTTTAACTGACAACAAGAGAAGCAGCCAACAATCAACATTGCAACGCATTCTACTCTTTAAGTTACAATTATTCATAAGGTTGATTTGGTTGATATTTTTAACCGAAATCATTATGTTGGGAAAGTAAACCTTTAATTCATAATTTGCTGTAAATTGTTTTCTTAATATCTATTCAAATAGTTTATAAGTACTTTAAAACACATGTATGGAATAATTGATGTTAATTTATCCATTGAAACTAGTTTGACTTGAATTTGAATTTACCCGCTGCGTTTATGGTTATCGGTGTCGATAATAAAATGTTAAAAGCCTCTTAACAGCGCAAAGGAACTATTTAGCAAGCACAACAGTTGTCAATTTATTCATTTAATTAAATCAAATATTTTTTTCACCTGTTTTAATTTTTTCCAGTAATGCGAAACTGGGTTGACTTTGCTGGGCTTTTAACCGCTGCACTTCTGGTTGCCAATCGGTACCGATAATACAACGATAACAGCACCTTAACAGCGCACATAATCTATTGTTGGGATAACTATATAAAATATTTGTCATGGTTAAATATTTCGTATATTTTAAATAAATATTTAATTAGTTACTTTAATTCATGTCTTAAAATCGACAGCTTAGCAACTCTGCAACAGCCGCTTAAAGTTAACAGCAAGAATCGATCAATTTATAAGTGGATTCTGAATTTAATAAATTATAAATTTTCTTAATTAATATAGTGTAATGAGCAATAATTAGCTAAATAAAACTAAATTTAAAAAATATATAAGAAAAAAAAAAATAAAGCTATCGATATTTCCAACATCGTTTGAACTATCATAGAATATATCGCAGTTTATGTTTCGACTATTGATATATCGTTGGAATATAAACATCGATAGCTTCGGTGTACAAAATAGAGTTGTTCATCGTAGTTCAGTTGGAGGATTTAGTTCAGTAGCTTAAGTTTTGGTGAACGAACTAATCGGTCATTTAGTTCAGTAGTTCAGATGCAAAAAAGCTGAAAATTTCATAAATATAAGCCATAAAAAAGATAGTTTGTCAATTCATTAATTCCTGTAATTTCTTCCGAGAGGAGAAAGTGAGCGCACAAAATCAGTTGCTCAGAGAGAAACTGAACAATTTGAGCAGCAGCAGCTCTGTTATTTATTAGATGTGAATAATTTCATCAATGTTGTCCTCATTCTCCTGAATTTCATTATCATTTAAGAATCCCTTTCTTATCATCCGCACGAATTATTGGGAGGCATAATAATATATATTATTTTTAAATTTAAGTAGCAAACTATTGATCAAATTACCTTATATAAAGATAACTGTTAAGTATCAATGGCAACCTGATCCAGGTCTGGAATTATAGGAATTAACTTCAATCCAACATTTTGCAGTGCTGTCATTTTTTTGCGCTTTCACGAAGTGAATTTGTTTATATTGGGTTTTAATTTCCCCTATATTTGGGCATTTACAAAAAATTCTGAAAAAAGCATTTCAACAAAAATAGAACAGAATTCCCGCTGCCCACTGTTTGAAAATTTTTCTAGCAAGTGGCCTTTGAAAAAAGCCAGATTTGTCGGGAAAAAAGCGAATCTGGCACCACTTGCAATCAGGGATTTAGTTCGTTTGTTCACTTTGGTGAATAGTTCAATCGAACTTAGTCCGAACAACTCGAGTACAAAACGCAACAACAGCGCGTCGTGTTCGCACGGATACCGCCGCTTAAAGCAAATCTAGAATTTTTGAAAACGGCAAGTTGTTTTAATTGAATCGGTCGAATCGCAATAATTTTAATAGTCGTTATTAAAATAGAATCTGTACGCGCTAATAAAACCGTAGTCAGACGTAGTCGCGTACATGCTAAATCGCGAGATGCAGCAAATGTTGTTTAACTGCGACAAGTGAAAAAGGGTGTAGAAACCGTATGAAAATCTATTTATTTTCGATTGCAAGCAAAGTTGCTAAATAAATTGTTTTTCGAAAAGGTAAAAAATGTGTGATTATAATGAAAATCCATTTTGCCTTCGGCTTGTAGGTGTCTACACACACATGCACATATAATTGTTAATTTACATATGTAGGTGTATGTAGGTGTTTGTGTGGAATTATTAGTTGGTCTGACTGAGCGCAGAGAAAACGGAAAAGGAAAAGGCAAAACGCATACAAAAAATATATATAAAAGTGCATTCATCTTGAAACTGCGCGTGTTAATTTTGTGTTTGATTTTTGAGCAAAAGCAAATAATAACAGTGAATCGATAAAGTGGCCAAGTTGTTGTTGTTGTTGTTGCAAAGCCCTTGAAGTGCTGCAGAAAAAATACCTGCATATACACATATACATACAAACATACGTAGAGTGCCGAGAATGGAAAACAAAGCGCAAAACGCAAACGACGTTATTATTATTGTTGTTGTTGCTGTTGTTTTTGAAGTGGCCGAAACTGCATGATTAAGCCGTATAGAACGCAAAATATAAACAATAAATACACACATACGTTTGTTTCTATTTTTTCTTTATTGTTTACAAGCACATATTGTTTTGTTATAAATTTAATGGCTTTCTTATTTCGTTCTGTTTTGTTATTTTTCGCTGTCTTTGTTTTTGCGTTGTCTTCCAGTCCAATTAGACTCCCGCAGCTTCTTAAAAGAATTTCCATTATTCCAATTTCCAAAGTGCAATTGAAATTAACAATAACAACAATAAATTCCAATCAAATTAATTTCAACAAATAATTTTATTTAAATTTAAAAAAAAAAGGTTTAAGAAGACATCGTCAAAATTGATTTCCGTCGGATCAAAATCTTTACCTCAAAACTGGATTATAATAAATCCGTTGATATTGGCTCGCAGCAGGAAAACAATTCTGGGGTAACCAACAAAATGGTCAAACGGTAAGTTAAACACAAATACAGTATGTTGAGTAAATTTTTTGACAAAAAATTCAACAAAAAAAAAAATAATGTACTGATTTTTTTTTTATATTTAAAAAAAACAAATTAAGAAAAGGTTATTATATGTTTTATAAATAAAATTAAAGATTTTTTAAATTTAAGCTACTAATTTAATATATCAACTACATACAAATTACAAGAAATTTAAAAAAATAACTTTTTTCCATGAATTGTTTTGCTTGTCAAAATAATTACTGTATGTGCTGTACATCATTCAATATTGATAAGTATAATGCATTTCCTTATCAACAACGTTGCTGCTGCATTAACAGTTCATTAACCCATTTGTATTGCCAAGAAATTAGCACCCGCCCATGCGCATTATTATTTCCCCCTCCCATCGTAGACATATTATTATTTTATATGACGGTCTATTTTCAGAATTATTTGGATTTATTACCGTGGGTCTGTTGAACTTCTTCTTCTTCTAGACTGACTGATAAAAAAAACGCAATTTATTTTTGTTAATTGTTTAGCGAGTGGGTGGAGAAGGGGAGAGGGGGTTGTTTTGAACTACGTCGCAGTCTGTATTTTGAGTTTGTCGGAATTGACTTTAACCATGTTCCGAGCTCCACCAACAACCCCCAATGCTGACCAAACAACAACAACAAACAAAAAAAACACACCCCTCGGCAGCTGCAGCAGCCACCACCAGAAACAGAAACAGAATCAGAGAAACAGAAACCAAAAACAAAAACACATATCCAACCAAACTGGCGACAAGCGGCGTCGCATAAATTTTGTTGTGTGCGTTTTTCGAAAAATCAAAATGTAAAAGCACAACAACAACAACAAGAATAAGAATTTAAGAAAAGCCAACGCGGCAACAGCTCAACGCATGCGCCTTGACGTCATAACAATAAAAAGGAAAAAATAACAACAACAAGAATAGCATCATGTCTGTTTTTGTCTGCAATTTGAATTTTCTACACAATTTTATGCTTTCTCATCTGTTCTGAGCACACTCCAAAATAACAGTTCTAAAAAAAACACAACAACAACAGCGTTGAGTAGAAGAACGACAGCATAAATAACTGCATACGTTGCACTCTCTCTCTCTCGCTTGCTCGCTTGCTTTCTTTATACCTTTACACAAATACATATATACATTCATACACACATATGTAAGTAGATGCTCCTCTCTTTGTTTCTCATGTAATTTTAGATGCTAGCGGCGATTTGACTTTACTTCCATTACTTTGTCGCGTTGTTGTTGTTACTTCTCGTTCTCAGCAGGTTACAGTTGCTTTTTGGTCCCCCTACAACAGCCCTAAACCACCACACAGGCAGCAGCATCACTAAAAGCAGCAACAACAAGAACAACTGCAGCGTTTCTTGTCATTTTGTTGCTTTTTTACCTGCTTTGTTCGCCTTTTGTTTTGACCACACGAGCGCAGTTCGTAGTGGTTTAGTTTCCTGCCTGCCCTGCTGCTAATTTATCGATATCTCGCAGTAGTTTAGTTCCTGCTTATTTATTATCGATATATTTATCTTAACGTTGTGATTGTCTCTCGCTCTCACTCTTTTGCTCTCACTTCCTGTTGTTCTTGCTGTTTACCTGTTCGCCTGGTTGTGCTTGTTCTTGTTGCTGCTTGTCGATCGGCTTCCAGCCTTCCAGCCTTGCCTGCGCATATGTATGCGTATTCGAATGTGTGCTTGCATATGCCCGCATTATTGTTGCTGCTGCTGCCTCTGCAGGCAGATCTTGGATGCCTGCATGCGTTATTTTTGTGTTTATTAAATTTTACACTCATACATATACATGTGTAGATTTGTATACATATGTATGTATTGAATGCATGCAAGTTGGCTGCTTGAAAATTTATTTGTCTGCACGCCATTATCCATTATGTATGCATGTGTATATGCATTGTGCATTTGTATTGATGAGAGTCTACGGAGTCACTCTCCACAGTCCACTCCCTCTTACTCACTCTCTCTCCCTGCTGCTGTTTGTTCTTTTCGCTCAGTTTGGCGATTAAAATTAAATTTTAATTCCGTTGTTGTTGTCTGACTGCTGTTGTTGTTGATGTTATTGCTGCCATTGCTCTGTCTCCGCCTCTCTTTTCCATTGAGCATTGCTTTGTTTTACGACTTCCCTGTTGCCTGGCAGCCATTCCCCAGCACTTCCACTCTCTCCACAACTCTTCACTCCCCTCCACTTCAGTCACCTTCATCATCATTGCATGTTGTTAGCCTGTTGCGCTTAGCAACATTCTGTCCATTTGTTAAGTGCAAATTTATTTATGAAAAGCCGCCACACACACACACACTCACACACAAGAGCGCATAATTAACAGTTATTATTCATGCACATGATTCATGAAGCTGTTGCTGTGTCTTTTATTGTTGTTGTTGTTGTTGTCTCGATGCTGAGTTTGGCTTTTGTCAAAGCGTGGGAGCAAAATACAGACACGAACTTGTAGATACAAATGTATCTATGTGTGCTTAAAAATTTAACTATTTTGTATACATAGATGAATAATGTAAATTTAGTGAAATATTATAATGTAAATGTATCTTCTAGATGCAAATGTATCTTTCTGTATAAAGATAAAAATTTTAAATAGATTTCCAATAAAATTGAGTAGAGCTGAACATTTCTATTACATTTTAAATAATTTTAATCAGTTAAATGCTCTTCAAATTGTTCAATTTTCCAAATTTTATTTAAAAACAGCAATTTTTTTTTGTTAAAATATTTTGATTTTTCTGCAATTTGTCTATTTTCTAATCCCTTAATTGCAGTTAGAGAAGCTTGACTGTACTTTGCCAGTTGTTCACCTTATTCAATGGGCTTTATTAGTCAAATTAAGCCCTATGTCTCGCTTGTTTTTGCCCACTCTTTGCTCTTCTTTCAATCTGAAGTGCTTTAGCTTTAGCTCTAGCTTATTTCGTCGTAGCGTTAACATTTCGCATTTGTTTGAGATAGAAAAGCTGACAGCAAAGAAGAAGAAGAAGCTGTTGCCGTCAGCAAAAGTTGCCTTTAACATTTTAGCTATTTTCTTTTTTGCGTGGCAGACAGAATGAGCCTCAAAAGCTGATAAGATGCAACAATAACAACAACAACAACAACAACAACAACAACAATTACACCCAAAGAAAAATGATTTGAATAGTTATATTTTAGAAACTTAACATTTTACAATGAATATATAAATACATTTCATATTTAATATTAAGAAACAAATTAAGAAATTATGTTGAGAATTTATATTAAGAAACAAACCTTTAACTTATATATATTTTATAGTTTGAGTTTTCTAACTTCAATATAATACATTTTGTCTTTAATATTTATAACGAATGCTTGAAATTGAAGAGACTTATAAATAAAATCTTCCAAATTGCAATAAAAAAAAAAATACAAAATATGAATATTTTTGTTTTTCTTTGAAATTAAAAAGAACATTGAGTATTCTTTATTCAATATACAAATTATTTTAATTTAATATTTATAACGGTTATTTAAACCAACTGTAATGACCTTTGATTTAAAATTAAAAAAATTAAAAATTAACATTTTAAATCGTCTGCAATTCCAATTAAAGAAAATAAAACAAATGATGACCATATTTATTTTTTCCTTGGGTGTAATGCAAAAAAAAAAAAATTTAATAGAGTGATTCAAGTTAAAATCTGTACACGTGACCTGGTTTTGAAGCTGCAATGCACGCGGACTCTGATTACACACCACACGCGGAGTGTGTGTGTGTGTGTGTGTATGTATGATAAGAAATGTGTGCTTAGAAGCGTCAACAGAGCAGAGTCAACAGTCAGCAGTTGAAATAAGTCAACAGCATTTCACTCGTCTCGAGATTAAAATAGTATCTTCAAATGCATTAGCAAACTTTGATGTCAAAGTTCATTGTCAAAAATGTTGTGCGTGTTGTTAACTGTAATATTTGCTGCTGACCGAACAGACGATGAGTTCAAAGTTCAACCAGAGCATCTTTTATCTGTCTGTCTCTCTTTCTCTTTTGTTCTCATTGCTGTTGCTGCTGTTGTTGGAAAACCAATTGCCTTTGCGTGCATTGCCATTTGAACTCAACTCAAATCCAGGCAAAAATCTCATTTCAAGAGTTTGCGATAAGCAAAAAAAAAACAACAAAAAAAAAATAAAAGAAAATAAGATTTTCTCGCAGCTTTAGCTTCAGGGGAGCATTTTGACCCACTTAAGGTAGTTGAGAGCTGATATTTTGTGCCGTTTTCAAGTGAAAGTTTTCTGGTCAATTTGGTTTAAGCCATTTTACAGCAATTTACGACAAATTTGCATTGGGCTCTTCGTGTGAATGTGTGAAAAATGAAAGTGAAAATGTCTGAAAAATTGATTTTAACGATTGGGTCTTAAATGGACTCAAAATTATGGGAACCAATAGTAAAATATTTATGATAAGCGAACTATAGAGTATTTTAAATAATCGGTACATTTATTTGAGTTTTACACAAATTGGGGCCTATTCTTATTCTGCGTTGCAAATATCTTATCTTTTGAGCCAAAGAAGATATTTGAAAAATTTAAAAGGCTTTGATAGAAAACTCCTTTGGCCTTGCGCATATTTTACTTGTTTAATTATCAAATAATACATTTTTTCTGCAATATTTCAAAAAAACTTAATTTCTGATGTCAAAAGGAAACTTTTATTTATTATAATTCTTTAAAAAAAATATAACTCAAAGCAATTGTTTAGTTTTTTAACTTTCTGTTTTGTAAAGAGAACAAAACATCGGATAAAATACCCTGAATAATTATTTCATCAAAAACACAACTATTGATAACTAACTTATTGTAATGTTTGTATACGATGTTTGTAGAATAGCTTGTAACACTTTTAAGAATGTGATTTAACTTATTTTACGTAAAAGATACTATTAATGGTAATGCTAGCGATCTATGTTAATATTAAGAATACTTTTAATGATAATGTGAATAATCACGCTGATAAGTCTTGTGCAGACTCTTCTTAATTGCAAACACACTCATATATTCTGATTTTTAGTTTATTTTAATCCGTAACATATTTGTACAACATACATTTTTATACAAAAATGAAAGCATTCCTTTGGGAAAAGGAATTCGCGCAAAAAAGGAAGAAAAATGTAAAAACTAGATGCAGGATACGTACTGTGTGCCGGATACGAGCGTCGCTGAGTTGCAGTTGAGTTGCAGCTGCAATGAAAAACTTGCACACATCCTGTGCTGTTGTTGCAACAAAAAAGGAGAAGAAGATAGAAAGAAAGGAGGAAAGTTATCTTTGGTGCGCCGAAGATTTGATACCCTTTTAGTGGCTGCAAGTTTGACAGTTTTGTGCTGGTTGAAAACTTTGTAAATTTGAGTGTTTGAGATATTTAATATTAAATATAATAAAATGAAACTGTCAAAATGACTCTCGTTTCTATTGTTTTGTGCATTACTGTATATATCCTTCTTAGGTTCGTATCTGATAACAAAACATAATACTCTCTGCAAGGGTATTAAAACAAGTAGAAGAAGAGCAGCAGAAACTTTTATGTCAGTGTTGTCATTAATATGCGAAACTCCTCCCTTCCGACCACAGACTGGGGGGAGAAAAGGGCGGGAATTTGACAAACTGACAAACTGACGAACTAACAAAGCAGCCGACGCGTCATGTCTGGTCTTTGGGCTTTGGCGAAGGCGTTGATGAAGGTGCAAGATACGAAGGGCGGGATGCATACGGGGGGTTTTTGGGGTCTGTTCTTTGCTCTGAGCTTTTGTGCATGATTTGACCTTAATTCGCTGTTGGCACATTGCACTTTAAATGCACACACACACACACACACACAGACAACTGTCGCGTCCTTTAAGATCTTTGAACTTTTGTTGCGAGCGTTTCCGGTTACGGTCCAAGCATCTTTTGCATCCTTGTTGGCCACTTACAGTAAACCTGTCAGCGCCAAGAATCTTTTGTGCTCAGCTGGTACTTTGATAAGTTTTGGTTACCAGTTTCTGTTTTTTTTTTTCGATGCGGGCACCCGCAGGAAAGTAAAAGAAAAACACAGACAAGGATGCAGGTTTGCAGGATGCGTGAGTGTCCCTGTCTCTGTCTCTGACTTGGGTCATTGCACTTAGCTCTACTCTTAAATGTTATTCCCTTAAACTGTAGCACTAAATAGCACAACTAAATAATACAGGTATATAAATATTAGCTTAAATATTGATAAACAAATTTTGATCCAATTTTTCCGGTATTTGAAAAAAGTGCGCAGAAAATAAGAATTTGCTTTAATTCAAGGATAAGCTATTGAACAAAATAACATTCAACTTTAAAGTATCTACGAGTAATTGTTAGTTATGTTCATTAACTTCTAAAAAGCGCATAATTTGATGGTAAATATATCTTATAAATTATAAGATTATTTTGTTTTGTAAAAACCGGAATATTTTTAGAAAATTAGTTCTGTATAAGCAGGGATTCTGAGAAGAATTACAATCAAATAAAATGTATAAGGAGTCTCACTATGATTTTAAAGTAAAAATATAAATATAATTTGTTTTTCGTGTTTTTTTATTAAGATAAGACTTAAGAGCTTAAATTAATTTATCGATGAAGAATTTTTATTGAAAACTAACAAGATATCTTCAAAGTGATATTCATTACATTTCGTCGTATTAGTTATCAATTCACTAACAATTTATATTTTTCATCTCTCTCTTACAGGTAAGTTCCGCTTGAATATTTCTGGAAACAAAAACGTCACTTGACCTATGACCCTTGAAGTCGGCCCAGGGTTTGTCTTTTCTTTCGGTTTCGGTGAACTCATTTAAAATAATAATACTGCAAATGCTCAATGTCTTTCTCAGCTCTTGTTAATTTTATTTTTAAATTTTTTGCAAGTTTTAAACAATTTTTAACAATTAATTTCCCACACACATGACAAAGCACCAAAATGGGGAAATTCCTAGCCCACAATAGACTTCATGACAGACAGAGAGACAGACAGACAGAAAGAGAGACAGACATGAATAGTTATTGTCTATATGTTAAATACGTTTTCATTTTGGCAACATTGTGGGCTTGAAGTTAAAGTGTGTCTCTGTTTGCACTTTGTACCGACAATGTGTGGGGTAAAAAGCACTTTGAGCACCTTAAAATTACTCAAATTGTCAAAATTGGCCTTGTACACTTTGGTGTTAGCCGGGTTTTTGTTGCTTGTACAGTTAGCTGGCCCATTAAATATGTGAAGTCTTCAGAATACTTTAAGCTGACATTTAAGAGAAATGGAACTATATTAGGCTCATAAATTACATTTAAATTATGCAAATAGGAATAGAATTAAAAGAAAAATAAATAAATTAATTTCAAATTTTGGTTCTACAATAAAATTTAAAAATTTTCTTATGCGCAAAGCTGATAATTTTCTTTAAAATTTTTGTGATTTATTTTTGTTATTATATTTACAATTGAATAAGAAGGTACAGCTGTCGAGCATATTTTTGTGTGTATTGAAGTACTATGCATAGTGATACATTTTAAAATAGTTTAGTTTGCTTATCTACAACTCATTCATTGGGGATTTAGTATATCCTTTAAATACCAAAAATATGTACTGAAACATGTGTTTTTTTAATTACCTTAAAAATAAAACGTGTTTTGTTAGTGCTGTTAACTTGGCTTTATCATCTCTGCACTGTTGATGAGTTTTTAACTGCGTTTTTATCTTTTTCCTTGGTTCATCCCTTAGTTTACATCGCTTCTGGTATTTTGCTGGTATATGCTGAGTATATGTGTACATATTTAATACTAAATACGGGCTTGTACATATTTGATGTGTAGTTTCTACTGGCTCAATAGCTGGCTCGTTTTCCTCGGTGTTGTGTGCCCATTTAGTGGCCTAATTAATCTGTTTACTTGCATAATTTCCACGTTAGTTAATGCGTAATTGCATTTGTGTGTGTTGTGGGTGTGTTTATCTGTGTGTGTGTTGTATGTGTGTGTTGTGCGCGTTACTTTTCGCGCAATTTTCGAATTGCAAACAAAGTTGATAGAGCGACGATGGATCAACAAAGGCGCGCCTTGGCATTTTGGGTGGTTTTTTTCATACCCGTTACTTAAAAAACTAAAATAAGGGTATACTTCGTCTTCGTTGGAATGTATGTTACAGGGAGAAGGAAGCGTCATCGTATATATATTCTCGATCAGTTTAAGAGCTAGAGCTTGTAACATAGATTTATATAAGTTTGTAGCAAATCATGTTTATTTAACTTTTTGCAAAAATCAGCCACAGTTTTGAAGATAAAGCTTTTTACTTGGTGATTAACGTTTTGAATTATTATTATCTACCATCCTATTTAATCGCATCAATATTGATTTAATATAACAATATGTATGATTGTTTTAAGATTTTAAGCAGCACCTGCGCCTAAAAGTATGCTGTAATTTTTATAAAATGTGCTTAAAATTCATACTTATCAAAGTCTTTGTCATGACAGACTCGCTGACTGATCATTGTGCAGTCAAGACGGTAAGAGCTAGAAGGCTAGAAATTGCACACAATTTTTTAACTAATTTGTATCTAAACTGTGTAACGAGTATCACATAGTCGGGGTATCAGTTGTAGACTTTTCCGCTTTTTGGTCTGTGTCTCTCTGGGGGTTTTGGATTTGTAACTGCAGCCCAGACACACACATACACACACCCTATATGTATGTACTTGATAACTATTGTTGTGGCATTCATTGAGCGTTATTGTTGTGGTTTTGCTGTTGACCCACATTTTTGCCAATATGTTGCGCAGTTTATGCCATCCAAAGAGTGAAAAAAATGGGAGAAAGAAGGTATCTGTAAGTAGAGTAAACGACACACAAAGATACATATTATGAATCTCTGTCTGGTATTAAGTATTATTTATGAGAAAATATGGAATTCAGTATATATGTGTTATATAGGATGGGGAAGTCCCCTTTTTCTATTTCTTTCCCTTCCTTTTTTCCTATCTCTTTCTTAGTTTTATCTTTATCTTGTCTAAGTATTTGTCAAGCACAAAGTATAATCTTAAATTCTAAATGATATCGAGCCCTATTTGCGACAATAACGTATGCGCCATTTTCCGAAATTTTTTTTTTAATGCAAATGTGTTCATTAATATTAATAGTATCTACACTCAAAATATTAAACTTTAATTGTTTATATTTCCGGAGATATTGGCCTGTCAACTATAACGTAAGCGACATATGACACGAAGAAATCAACTTAACGAAACCTAAAAACCTTTCTCCTGTAAAATTGCGTTTTGGCGCATACGTTATTGTCGCAAATAGGGCTCGATATTCTGCTTGTAGTTGACCTCGGCTCAACTGTACTTATTAGAGATGTGCATATTCGTAGGTGTTATCGATAAACTTGCACCTGTACGATGACGACCTTCTCCAAAATGACGCCACTTTTGCAATTTAAAAGTCCTCAGTAAGACGCAACATCATCCGATACTATAATTAATGCAAACACCATCAAATTGCGGCAATTAACTAACAAATTGTTGAGGCAGATCAGCGATTAAAACATGAAAATGCTTTTATGCTAACAACAGCAACAACATCAACAACAAACCAAACAATAAAACAATAACAATGCGAAACCTAATTATTCCAATTAATAGACAACAACAAAAAACAACAATTTGTATGGGTAAAAGTTGTAAATATTAAAAATTATAACAGAAATTAAACATCATTAATTTTAAAACACTGCACCCGTAAAATGATTTTAAAAATTGTGAAAATGTTTAAAGTATTAAATTCCATAATAGATAAAAAATTGAATAGATTGCAAATTGAATAATAATCATTAATACATATGATCATTTCTTCCGCTTCCTCCTTGGGATGTTATTTAATTATAACTTACTTTACTGTCTCCATTTAAAATAAAGATCTTAATCCGTATCCGTAGGATGTGCAAATGTAACTAAAAGATTGCAAAGTGTACACAGACTGATAACAGGTACAAATATTATTCGTATTACAATTGCATATTCATGTGTACGTAGTCTAATTAAGTGAGAAGGCTGCAATCGAGAGCATTTGACTAGTAGATACTCTGTAATGCTTAAACAACTGTCGGTTTGTAAATAAAATGTGAACTAAAAGCAGAAAACCAAAAAAATTGTTTAGCATTTGAAAAGTAATTTGAAAATCGATATTTGAATTATAAATTTAATAAAATATCTATTAAAGTAAGCATTGTACCCCACTGTCCTTTGCTACAGGGTATACAAAGAATACAGCGCAGACAAATTTGTAACGGAAAATGAAGAAAAACTGAAAACACTCTCGATTCGTGTCGATTCAACTTGAGACCTCTTAAGTAGCTATGATTAAAAAGAAGCGACAAATAAAAGATCAGCATCAATGCAGTATTTTTATTGGTCTTTTGTGCAGCCTCGATTAAATCATAGTAAATGAAAGGCATAAAGAGCAAAGAAAAGCAAAGAAAAAGGGGAAAAGAGAAAAACTTAAAGACCAGCTTTGTCGTTATATGCGTCATAGGTGTAAAAGAAACTGGTTTTTATATGTAGTCGATGAGGCAACGAATGTCGCTGACCAGCTTTCAGGTGTGTTCAGTTCAGCTCCCACTGTCACACAGATACAGATACACAGACTCATACACACATATACAGATACAGACACATAGATATACAGATACAGATACATAGACAGTTGCAGTTGCTGTCTCATGAAAGTGACGCCGCCGTAATCGTCGCTTGGCCTTTGTCTTTGGCTTTTGCACTGATTATGGCAATTGCAAACAATGCGAAAATGAAAAGTCAAACAACAACAACAACAACAATTTCAAACGCTACACAGCTGAGATGCTCGAATTTTAGATGCCAAGTAGATCATCAGCAAATGAAAAATGAAATAACAAAATATGTTTATAAAAATATTCAAAGAAATATTTCAGAAGATTTGAAATACAGTCGAACTTCCCTAACTCGAATCACCAATATCCAAAGAATATACTTATAGAGTTATTTAACTTAAGTTAATTAATTTTACTGCCATTCATTTAGCTCGAGTTAGAGAGAAATTCGAGTTAAAGAAGTTTGAGTTATGGAAGTTTAACTGTAGTTTAATTTTTGGTTTAGATTATGCTCCACTAAAATTATTTTGGGTTGTATATTTTACTATTGTGGAGCGATGGCTTATATTCAATGCATTTCTAGCAATGATATATATATTAAATTTAATTAATTTAATTATAATTTATAGTTAACAGTTTGCCTTGGAGTATTGTCTGAGTCTCAGGAACTTATAAGTCTGTGCATCCTTTTTGAGTGCTGGGCTAAAATAATGTAATGAAAAGAAAATGCAACTTGTCGCACTGTTGATTTGTTGTTGCAATTGTTATTGTTACTGTTGTTGTTGTTGCTGTTGCTGTTGTTGTTACTGTTGCTGTCGCCTTGAGACTGTCTGCATCTGTGATGTGAGTTCAGCGTCTGATTATTGACGACGTCAACAACTGCGTCGCCAGAGTGTTGTTGACATGTCGTCGTATCCATAAATCCATGCTGCCTCGTCAAGGTGCCACTGTCACTGCCTCCTTGCCGCCTTGCCACCTCCCTCTGCCTCAGTCGCTGCCTCTGCCTATGCCTCAGTCGCTGCTTGCCGTGTGCACTGCACTTGTCAACTTAGTTTGCGGTTTGCGGTGCCGACAACTTGGCTACTTGTTATGGATGCCATAGTCTGACCATATGCTGTGGCAATTGCAACAGTGCTGCCAACTTAAGAGAAGCAAAAAAGCTGTTTTTGGTGGGTTAATATTTGGAAAAAAGATATAATTTTGCGAAAAAAATTCGAAAATTCAATAATATCGAAAATTCATAATAATAGATCCTATAACCGCTCAAAACTTATGAAAAACTCTTCAAAAAAAGCCAAAACTCCCGCTGCATACTGTTTTCGTTATATCCTCTTTAAAAATAGCCAGATTTGGCGAGATAAAAGCTGTGCTGGCAACACTCATACGCATTTGCATTACAAAGATCCGTGCATGAGAAATGTATGAGTGAGCATGTGTGTGTTTTCTGCAATTAAATACGAATTATCTGCACGATTTGGCGATTTGAGAAATTCATTGAACAAATATCAAGATACGAGCTGGCAACGTTTATGATTATGGCTCAGTCACAGATACATTTGTATCTGTGCATGTATCTGTATCTATAAATGTAGCTATGTTGTCATAGCAAGTTTAATTTGTGTCGGAGGAAGAGGAGTGTCAACTCCAAAAATAAACAAAAATAACTCTCATTAAGTTGACATGTTAAATAGTATCTAAGATTTGCTATTAGTCGAATAGGTATTAATTTTTTAGAGTAAGAGATGTATTGTACTTTCTGGGACAGTATTATTATTCTTAACATGTTTTTACTGAAATCTAATTAAATCTATTCTATCAAATCTATGGTTAATTATGAATTATTTATGATAATTGTAAGCTTCTTATAGACAAATCCATTTCATTATTTTAATTCTTAAATACATTCCATATTTGTTACACTTGTTAAATTGACGATTCTTATCGGTTTTGGCAATTCCCAACGATAAGAATCGTCTTTTAATGGGCGGAAACACGCTTTATATCGCAATATTTCCTTAGCGGAAATCTAAAGAAATTCAAAAGAAAACACATTTAACATTTAACTTAAATATTTGTACTTGTAAATAGCACATGTACTCGTAGTATGCATATTACAGGGGGTAAATAAAACTTTGCTTTTGTGTCTAATATCCGTTCCAAATTCGGCAGAAACTGAAACTGAAATTGAAAGTGCGCATGGTAAATTTTACTAATGGTTTTCCAACAGCACCGTTAACTAAGTCCCCCATTCAGACCCCAATGCCAGACCCGAGTTACACCCTAAAAAAGAAAAACAAAACTTGTATACACTTGCGATAACCTTTGGCTCACTCACTTAACGTAATCGCATCGACAATTTTCTTGGCATTTCGTCAGCCTTGGATGGAGGGAGCAGGGAGGGGAATGAGGGCGGTACGAAATAGAGAAACTAGAACGGATCCAAAGCGCTTTCAAAATGTAAAAACGTTTCTTGCATTAGTAAAATTGTAGCGGCAATCAGAAGAAGCACAAGTGCACTGGGAAAAATATATGTATTTTAATTGGAAAATCTGAAATTTCTGTATAAAATGCAATGAAATTTTGTTCTTAATTTTAGAAAAAAAAGGTCTTATATTACGAAAAGACCTTAACTAACATGGATTTATTCGTTTTAATAGGTAATCAAATATTCCTATGTTTAAGTCAAAAAAGGGGACATTTTTTAATATTTTGGAAAAAAAATCGGTATTTTAAGCTGAAAATCTAAAATTTTTAATTTATACTGACCTAATTTGACGATTTTAAAACCAAGGACAATTTTCTAAAATGAGAGATTTTTTTTTTTTTTGCGTGGAGTGCATTTAAGTTGAGCTGGTTCGGGTCGCCAGGGGGCGCCACTTGAAAGTATCAGCATTTCACAACAATTAAATTTATGGGCCTACCTTCAATGTCCGTCCGTCGGTTTAACTTTTGACATTTGTATTTTTGTGTGGGTCTTAAGGGGGGCAGACGGGGGGCGTGTCAACTATTTTTGGTATTAGCGTGAAATTTTACGGATTACGGGAACGTCACTTTGACAGCTTTACAAATAATTTCTCACATGTCACTTGTCGTCGCGTTCTTATTTGCCATGGTGGGGGAAATGCTTAGGCAAATTGCGACTCGGATGGTCCTTAAAATGCCCTTTAACCTGGCCCCAAAAAAGCTTAACCCATGTCTGACAAGTAGAGGGAGGGAGGCAGGAGGAGGTGGAGAGTGGCAAAGGGAACTCAAATGCCACAAAACACGTAATGATAATAATATGCAGCAGAGAGGGAAACAGAGGAGGGGGGAGGGGGAAGGGGCTGTGGTGGGGTTGGATTGGGATAGAGTTGGGGTTTTATGGAGTGTGGACTTGGAGACTAGTTTGTTTTTGATGTTTTTTTTGTCAGCCGTGCAGAGCTCAGTGACATAATCGACACTGTTAGCAGTGATGCCAAATTGGCTTTTTTTCGGATAGATTTGTCTGGTTTTTAACTGCTCCAGCCGAGAAATATCTCAAAGGATTCTATACTGCCAATTTTGGAACTTATTGAAAATGGAAACGGTATAAAGGCGAAAACACTTTCCCAGTACGCCAAAATTCATCTTTTTAAAATGGGACAATGTTTTGGTCCGAAGCAAACAAATATCGAGACTCTGCAGGCAATAACCCTTTTTCAGGAGGGGTCACTTTCGTTTTGACTCTTCCATCGTTGCCATGGTCGAATGCAGAAGTAGCAAGGGTTTTTAGCCAAGTTAGTTTGGTAAAAACTAAATTGAGGAACCGTCTAAAAATAGAGACATTTAATGCTCTTCGTACAAATTGCCTGGAAAATATCTAAAGATGAAAGGTACCATGGCAAAGATAATTCCAAGGAAAAACTCATTGAAGATGATTTAAAACTTTTAAATTAAATACAAAAAAAATAGGAATAAAAGTTGGCCTGTTTTTCTGTCTTTTTTTTAGTTTTTCAGCTTTTTTTCCAGAAAATGTTTGGCATCACTGACTGTTAGTTGGCCTGGCAACAATTGCTTTGCATTGTTGTTTGTGGATTGTTTTTGTTATTGTTGTTATAGTTGTTGTTGAGGTGGCCCAGGAAAATGCCTTTGGAGTTCTTAAAATCTTTAGTGCTTTTGGGTTAATGTTGAATGCGAAATAAACTTAATCAAATGCAATTTCATCGCAGCAAATACACGACATGAGAAATTCTTCAGCTTTTAAATATTAGATAAAATCTATAGAGTTGGAAACCTTCTGACTTTGAGACACTTGGCTTATCAGAGATTATACTTAGTTGACAACATTATTGTATTTTTGCGAAAGACTTTGTCGGAAAATAATAGTTTTATTTAAATCCAAATTAAGAGAATAAGTACAACATTTTTATTTATTTATGCATGTTTATATTTTCCTAAGTCTTTTTTTTTTTAGTACTAACTAATTTTGGATTATTTTTAAATTATTAAAAAATATAACTATAGTTATATAATTAAAAATTAATTTATTTATTTATCTTACATAAAATATAACTTCAAGTTATTTAATTCAACTTTTTCTTTGTTTCCCTTGAACATCAACAACAACTTTTGACATCAATTCTTTTGTTGCGGTCTATTATAAAGATTGCAGGTCAGTTCGTGTCCGACCTTTGCCATTTGACCCAATGGGACTGACCTGAGCTCCGATTTGATTGACATACTCGTATATCAATCTGCAATTACAATTGCAAATGTCACAGTTACACTCAGATTCATATTAAATGTCAATGAACCAAACAGAGAGAGAGAGACGGGATATTCAAGGGATTTGATTGGGATTGGAATTGAGATTGGGAAGAGAAGAACGGAGACTGTAGACTGTAGATTGTAGATTGTAGACTGTAGACTGGGAGGGGGGCATGTCCATGTTTTATGGCTTTATTTCAATTTTGCATTAATTGGCGCTCGAATGTTGTTTTTCGTTCGTTGTTATTCAAATGTATTTCATATTTGGTTGATTTCGTTGTTGTTGTTGTTGTTTTTTATGCATATTTATGGCTTTCGCTGGCCGCGGGCGTAATCAGCAATGGCAACAACAACGGCAACAGCAACAGCTGGAGTTAAAGCCATCAAAGCAGCTGGCATCGATTTGGGCTCAGTTCACTATGGGATAAAAACACCAATTTTTGGCATAAACTCCAAAAACAAAGCTAGATACTTGAAATTTGGAATAAACTTTAGTTGAACTATTTTAAAATTCAAACAATTTTTTTTTTTCGGTACTTGAATTCCTTGGTTTAAATATTAGTGTTCATCTTGACTTTTATGTAATTAAACTAGTTTATTTCAAGATTCAAACATTTGGGTTCAAGGTTTTTTGCAGATTTAAATTTATCACAAAAACCGTAAAATTTAAAAAAAAAATGTATATTAAAATTTCCAGGATTGCAAATTTTTCAGAGTAGAATTAAGAATTTATCCAGAATTAGAATTTTAGAATTTTTCCAAGTACTGAAAAAAAATAAAGTAGTTGAATCTATGCCAAAGTCTTCGACTTTATTTCCATAGTGCAGTCTCAGTCTCAGGAACTGTTGTTGTTGTTGTTTGTATCTGTATCTGCATATGTATCTGTAACTGTATATGTATATGTATCTGTATCCGACTCTGACTCCGGCTATGCAGATTCAGATTGCCGGCTGCAATTTTCAATGCATAATCAGCAACAACAACATTTTGCTACGTGACGAATTACGTGCAAAATTGCTACGCTAACAAAAAAGAAAGAAGGAAAAAAATAAAGAAGGAACAACAACAATAACAACACGAAGAATAACGAGTTAAAATGCTGCAGTCAAGTGTTTCTATCCTCGACAGCAGACGCTGCAGCAGCTCAAGCTTTCAAATTTGCTGCCATCCGTGTTAAAAGTTGAAAAGAAAATACGAAAATAAGAAAAACAAATATGAAAATATTCTAAGAAACGCATTTTATTAGGTGTAACCAAAACAGATATTAAAATATTCAAAGAAAGGCATTTTATAAGAACAAATTTGGATATAGATAATAGAAATCTAAAAATATAAAACTACACAACTAAGTTGAATATTTTGCTCTTTTCAAATTATTTTTCAGGTCATTCTTTCATTCAACTAAATAATCAAGTATCTATTAAATTAAGTGATCCCGTGAGAATTTCGATAAATCGAGCTGCGACTGTTTAAATACAGAAGAGAATCTTTTAAGAAGCTTTCTACAGTTGTGTGTTGTGTGTTTTCCCTTTAAAGGCATTGCTGTCAAGTTGGCAGACATGTGAATTGGGAAAGGGAATGGGAATGGGAATGGGAATCGGAATGGAGTCCAAAGTCAAGGCTTCATCTAATGCGCATATTCTGAAAGCTGTCTTTCCAGTTGATGTCCAGTTTTCATCAGTGTTCAAGTCTTCAACCCCCTCCGAGTGTCACGTACGCCAAGTCAACCAACGATTTTATTTTATTTTAGCTGTATGCCAAATGTTATTGTCCCTACTCTGTTTCCCTCTGTCTCTCACTCTCTATCTCTCTCTCTCTATGTTATTGGCACGCATGCGCTGCGCATACATACGAGCATAATTTTTAATCAAATCGCAATTTTGGCCAGAAGATCAACGCGCTCTACACGTTGCCATGGAATATTGTATACTGTACAGTGTATACTGAATAATGGGGTTGGCTTTGCTTTGCCATGCTTTTGACTTGGCCAACAGTGGCTGCTCCTTTTGAGCCAGGAATATTCATGGCTGGCAGGCTCGAGTTCAGGTTCGTTTTTTGCTTTTAGTTTTTTTTTGCAGGTGAAATTGTG
This sequence comes from Drosophila suboccidentalis, assembly GCA_037043435.1. Classification (NCBI taxonomy): domain Eukaryota; kingdom Metazoa; phylum Arthropoda; class Insecta; order Diptera; family Drosophilidae; genus Drosophila; species Drosophila suboccidentalis. The sequence continues at coordinate 297,155 of JBAMBK010000130.1, forward strand.
TACAGCGTAACATATTATTAAATTGGCTTGATTATGGCCACGGCCAACAGCAACAGTGGGCGTGTGCTTTTTGGGCTTACACTCGCACACACACTATTTCAAATACATTTACACTCAAAAAAACAGAAAACTTAAAGATCTTCGGCACGTCAACAAATTTATACCCTTGTAGATTTAAAAGAAAAACTGTGAGATAAAGTACATAAGCCAACCATATCTCGGGATATAAATTTTGTATATTTCTTTTTATGTTTTATTAACAACAAATTATAAAATCCTATTTATATAAATTTAAATTTCCGCTTATCGTTTCTAAATAATAATCAGATTAATTTAATTTAAATTAATTTAACTTTCGATTTAAAATTTCCTAATTTTAAGAATTTAATTTTTCTCAGGGATCGCAAATATGAGTTATGAGAACCTTGAAAAACTTTTACTTTAAATTTTTATTTTAAAATAATAGTATTTAAGCTATTTTTAACTTTTTATTTAATTTTTTGAATTATGATTTTTAAATAAAAAATGGAAATTTATTTATTATTTTATAGTTTTGTTATTAAGATACAAAAATAAGAGTTTTCTTTTAGTTTTTTTGATAAAAACCAACAAATAATTTTTTTTTTTAAATTTATATTTTTTAAAAATTGTAATCGTTACGGTTCCTGTTCTTTAATATTGTGTTTTATTTATAATTATTGATTTTTTTTTATTAATTTTATCGAATATTATAATCTTTATATTATAATGCGCTTCATATTTCTGGGTTAATTCATAATAACGTATGCGGAATGAAATACGAACAACTATTGTAATACAAATAAAAAATGTATTCCAAGTCCGATCGACTTAGATTTCTCATATGTTTTTTATTAGACTATAAGCTATTTTTACAAAAATATTCATGACCATAGGGATCAGCCTTCCTTATATTTTCGGGTACCTTGCGCATAGCCTCCTGAATTCCATTTGTATCCATTTTAGCAAGCTATCGTTTGATTTATAATATCAAGCAGTCGATGTTTTTTGGCTTATATTCCTTACTCTAAACATTTCTTTTCAAATTTGACAAAAACTTTTCCACTGGCCTTAACTGAGGCACATTTGGAGGGTTTCGCAGCTTAGGCACGAATTCAGTGTTCAAGTGGTCAAGGGCCTTCAGAGTTGTTCTGGCATAATGAGCAGACGCTCAGTCGGGCAAAACACCGTATTATCATTCGCATGATACTTATCAATACATTTTTTAAGCGCCGGAAGACAATTGTCCTTGTAGTTTTGGACACTTACAGCCAATTCTGCCTTAAAAAATACATAATCGCTGATTCCACGCTCGCATACGGCCACCCACAATAAAACCTTTTTTTTTTGTAATTTGAGTGACATTTTCAGGTGGTTTAGTATTAAGAAGCCTTTAGTAATATTTTGGAGTCCACTCATGACCCTCCACTGTGAAAAACATCTCTTCATCCATTATGCAAATCTTTAAACAGCTTGCAGAAAACAAATTTCTGGAGAGCGCACGCAGCCGAAGTTTGATTGTCTCTCTCTGTGCTTCTTTGAATTTAGGAACAGTTTTTTTTTAATATATCATCACTCCCATGTCTTTTAAATACTTTTTTACAGTTTTGTCGCTCACATTGTATTTTTTGGGAAAAGCACGACTCGATTTGTCTGTGCGATCCACAATTTCAGCCTTTTATTTGGCTCTAACTTAAGACTGCTGTAATTGACATTTTTCCTGGATTCAGGGGCTCCATCCATTTTTTTTTCCATTCTGAACATCCGAAATTACTTTATAAATAAAAGTTTTCGTGAAGCCCATAGCGGAAAAGTAATGAAAAATTTAATTTTTCGGCTGAGATGTGTTTATTTGCGCAATATGTGCAAGCCAATTTTCGACGCAGTGCTGTGCTCAGAGACATTACCGCTACTGTGAATTATATAGAAAGCTAACTTTTGTTGCTATGAATGCTAAAATAGTAACAATCATTATACTGTTTTTTGTTTTGCGCTAAAGATTATTGGAACTTATTGAGAACATGCTCAATTTTGTTCGTATTTCATTCCGCATACGTTACCCTTCGATAGGGTATAATAACCAATTTTCGTAGCATTTCCTGTCGTGCCACGCTGGTGCCGTTGATGTTGTTGCTGTTGTTGTTGCTGTGGTTGTTGTTGTTGCTGTTGTTGCCGTGTCTTTTGCTCTTTTCTGTTGCCACGCCGAGTGCAATTAAAGTGTGTAAGCTGAATTGACTGTCGGACCGACTGTATTTTTGGGCTACAATAAATCTTCCAGCATAGCCAAAAATAGAGAGAACGAACTGCTTTGTGTTTTGGAATCTCATGCACTCAAAGTGCAGCGTCGCTAAGGAGACCAAAAATAGACCGGCAACAAGACAATCAATAAAAGTTAAAAGGTCTGTTGATTGATCTACGAGTGGAGTATAGTAAAGATACAAATACATGTATAAATGTGTGTGCGAGTCTAGAGATATTTTCCAACCAAATTACACCCTATGTGGGTCAACATATTGAAACTTTACGCCTCGTCGATCGTCGAACTGTCAATGATCTTTTTTTTTCTTGTTTTTGATAAAGTACAAACGCACTTTCGACTCTCATAGATATTTATTTAATTCATAAATGTATGCGATTATTATCTAGATTCTTGTCATATTCCAACTGAGCTTCGCGTTCCGTAACTTATCATTAAACTGTCTCACACAAGTATACCGACTATTATTTATTGTTGTTATATCATTTTTGCGGCATTTCTTGTTGTTTACTTTGCTACTCGCTATTTGTTGGCTTTTGCTTTTGCGCTGCTTTTTCGCATTATATCATAATTTCATTTTAGTCACGACAATTTTCTGCTACTTTTCTACTTGCAACCTGCAATATTGCGCATATTTTAATTAATGCTCTGTTAAATCATTATAAATTATGTCATCTGCTTTGCTTAAATGTATAATTTAAAATTTGAAGATTGTAAAAGATGAAACTAACTGCCCAAAGTTTCAAGTTCCGTTCACTCATTAGTGGGAATAATTAAGTCACTTTTTGAGAGTAGGGGTACACCCACAGAATAGTAGGGGTACTCCCATCAAACACCCACCCAAATTAAATTCCAAATGACCCACAGAGTCCAAAAAAAGATCGAAATTTTTTGTTTGCTTTGTTTCTTTTGTAATTTATTTTGTTTGAGGTTTGTTTCGTTGCTATTTTTGGGACTGTAAAGGGGAAGGGAAGGGAATAATGAGTTTAACAACCTGCTGCCATTTATTTAACAGTGTTTCAACTAAAAAACAGCTATGGTAATATTACTTTATTGTGTATAACAATATTAATACATAATAAAGCAATATTTCCATCGCTGTTTTCATTTGAAACAAACAAGCTACATTTCCTTTCAATATTAAGGCTCTTGATAGTGTATTGTGATTATATTTCGATTATATTGATTACATTTATTATTTATCTTAACTGATAATTTTAAAGGAAATTTCACACACTTTGTAAGCCAATAAATGAATCAGTTAATCATATATTTTTACTCTTCCCTTTAAATTAATTGTAGTGTTATTAAAGAATTACAAAGTGAATACAGATAGAGTACTATAAAGCACCATATTGTCATTCACAATTTGCTATTCATTAAGAGCCATTGCCCAAGCTCGTCATTAATTTCGTAATCACGCAGCGAATCGCATCGCTTGATGATTATATTGTTCTATTGCCAAGCTTCGTCCCCATCGTCTCCATTCTCCTCCCGTCTTCCTCGTCTTTATTTATTATTGTTGTTGGTCATAAAATATATGAAATTAGCATATTCATGATTTCATGGCTGATAAAACTGCAGTCAGTTCGTTTATTCGATCGTTCTATTGCGATGAACACTTAAAGTTCAATTCTCCTCTTCCGGATTCAACGGCAAAGAAAACTGTGAATTGTGATAGTCATTGGCCCAAAAAACCAGACATGAAAATTGAAAATGGCAATACGTGCAGTAGTCTCCAGCAAATGAAAAGCGAAACTAAGAAACTAATATTTACATTAGCCCAGAAAATGTGCTTCGACTCCATTTGATTGCCGCTTTTTGTGGCTTTATTTTTAGTTCCAAAAATAGAAAAACAAAAAAACAAAACAGCGTAAAATTGTCAGGCAGCAAAGGAAAAGGCATAAATGTAGTAGGCAAATCTAGGTAAGCTAAAAGTAAAGACAAAAATGAAAATAATTGGCAAAACTAAGAAAGGCAGAAGTAGAAGATGAAATACTCTGAAAATTGTAAATGGAGCAAAAATTGAGCCGTTGAATTGGAACAATAAAAATGGATGTAAAGCTGATGAAGAGCACAGATAATCGATATTGAAGATATATATTTAAAGCAAAAAAAATCTGAGATTCCGGGATAAAATCAAACGAACGCGGAGTCCGAACTTTAGTTATCTCGGATTTGCATAACTCAAATACAAAATACTTGATTCAATTACGATTTTTCAATTACTTCTTTGCCAAAATTTTGAATATTGGGGGCTCTATAATATTTATTTTAGTGATCTCAAATATTCTCGATTTTTTTCGACTAGTTTAATGCTGATTGATTGCCAATTTATCCCCACATTGTGTTGATTTAGGATACCCGTAACCCATTTAAAAATATATAAAATATTTTTTGTTGCATACTTTTGGGCGTTTACATTGCTTAAAACTTAAATCAGTCATTACCACCTTTCTATTTGTGCGATCTTGTTGCAATTTAGTAAGATGATAGCTAATAATAGTAGTTACAGTTAATTGCCAAAAAATACAAAATATATATTCTTTATAGGGTCGGAGGTGCTTTCTTCTTCCTGTTACATACATTGCAACGAATACATTATACCATTTTAATTTTATTTTAAGTGAAAGAAATTTATAGGAATAAAAAAACTCAGATGTAAATAGAGACTTAACTCATAGATTTTATAAAGAAATATTATCATCGTATTTTAATCTTTAATTTATTGCATTGAATATAGTATTTACTTCCATTGTTAGGGTATTTATCCATTGAAAAAGCCAAGGCGTGCACAAGAGCTCAGAGCCCTCTCAGCTTTAGTTGGTCATGCTCGGTTAGTTGCTGCTCTTGTTACCATTGTTTTATTTTTTTAGCCCGTCTTAAATGTTGTTGTTGTTGTTTTTTGCTGGCGTTGTCACCTCGTGGAGAGTGGAGTGGAGTGCTTGCAAATTTGTTTGGCCAAAACGAAGAAAATTGTTAAAAACGTGCTGCTGCAAAGAAAACAATTTAATGCAAACGGAACCAAAAAAGCAACTAAACTAAAGCAAACAACGAAGCAACTTCTGTATAAGCAGCCCGACTAAAAAACACAGTCATTGTTATTGTTTTTGCTTGTTTAAGCTAAATAAATGTTATGCAAAATATGACGAAAAAAAAGAAAAAAAATAATAAATACAGAAAAAAGCTTGAGGCCAAGTTGTTGTTGCTTATGTAACAAATAAAAACTTCAACTTACTATAAAACAAATATTGTGGAAGAAAAGTTATTTTAGAAATTGACAAGAGAGCAGATTTGCATAATTAGTGAGAGGTTGCTAACCAAAAATGGGGCGTGGCAAGCAGCTGATTGACTAACAAGCTTAACCTCAGTTTTGAGTGGCTGCGAAATGTATCTTTGAGTTGTCGTTGTATCTGTATCTCGAATATACATATATGTATATCTGTTCTTGCCGCTTCTTTGAATTTGTGAATTTCAGCTGCTATGCAATTTGTTGTTGTTCTCTTCATGCTCGCTTTATGCTCAAAATTCGCTGAGAAAACGAGTTTTTGTCTTTTACTTTGGCACGTTGAGAATTTCATTCTTGAAATGCAAACAGCTGTGGCAAAAAGCCGCCACATCAAAACTCAGTCAGACTCAGTCAGATACACATGCAGATACACCGATACAGATACAGATACATAGATACAGATACAGCTGCTACAGCTTTGGCATATGAATGAAGCACTCTGAAGTGCCATCAGCAAACCAAGCACAGCCACAAATTTGGCCATAAAATATGGTAACGAAACACCTGCCATGCATCAACTGAACTCAGACAGACAGAGATAGCTGGCGAGAGTGGAAAAGAGATGGAGACAGAGCGAGACAGGTAAAGACAGTGCATCAATGGGCACCTGCGAAAAGTGTCGTCTGTCTCTCAGTTCGTCCTCTCCTCTGCTATGGTTTCACCCTTGTTTATTTTATTTTTTTTAATCTTTCATTTTCATTTGCACATTTCTGCAACTTGCAGGTTGCATATTTCAGTTATTCAGCAGACATTTGACATGCACACAATCAGCTCAAATTTCAGCTACCCAAGCAAACTCGACACCAGTGTTGACAACTTTTGAGGATAAAAAAATATTTGTTTTTTGGTGACTTGAAGATTTTTAAAAATAATACTCGCAAAAGGCAATTTATAAAGCCTGATTTGATGGAGAAAAAGCTGTTCTAGCAGCACTGGTAATACATAGTTACATACAATACACACATGTGTACACACTGCTCACACCTATAGATATCCGGCTAAAATATGCTGTAAAGTATTTCTTTATTAACTATTTTTCTAACTTTAAATTTAGAAAAGTATTATAACATCTTAAATTAATATTAAAACTACAAAAATTGAGAAACATTTCCATATTAAGGACTAATATTTATGCTTATCAAATTAAATATTCATCTCCTACTTCGAAAATGAAATTACGCAATATGTTTGGGGATTATAAGATGGTTAACACATTTCATTCTCCCAGACTTTTACATTTTTTATATTTCATTTGTTTTTTTATCCTTTCGGTTTAAATGTTAATTTATCGGGGGTGCCACAGAAATCGCTTTCGCTTGAATTTCACTTGAATTTGTATGAAACTTAAGTGGCACCCCTGATAAATTTAAGTTTAAACCGAAAGGAAGTTCACTTAGATTTGTATGAAATTTAAGTGAAATTCAAGCGAAAGCGATTTCTGTGGCACCCCTCTATATTTGATTAATTACAAATTAATATCATATTAAGTTTTTCAGTTTATTTTAGTTTTTAAAGGTATTTTTTGTCAACTGCTCTTAGTTGACATTAAATAAACAAATAGTAAATATTGTTGATCTTTAGAAAGGTCACGAGTTCGACAAAGTCTGTTGCTGTACTTGTATTTTATGCCATTTGGCACTCATTCAAATTGACCTTTAGTTGCCATCGCTGGACTTGGCCCTTATAATGGCATAACTGAATAAAATTAGCTTAATGCATTTCGTAAGGCAATTAGAGTCTCTGGTATAGTAATGAAATGAATGCAGCCAACTAATACACTTACCTACTACTATATCTATATCGTTTTTAAGGGTAATAATCAAATCAATTTACATAAAACACAATGGAACTTTTAGTGGCGTACCTCGAACGTTAGCTGCGAAAAAACGATTACACTGACAAAAGTAAAATGTATTTTATGCTTAAGCCAACTATAAATTGGTTCAGGACCAAAATGCAAATATATTTTTTAACCAAACCTTTATTAAAATGTTGGTTGTTTACAGCCTTCAATATATTCAATGATATGTATGGTTTTTGAGTCAAATCGCGAGATTAGTGTTGTGGTTTTTCTCTGTGTAGTCTAATAATGCAAACTGGCCTGATTTCATATGTCACGCCCTGTTCCTGACATTAAAACTGAGCTGAACTGAACTGAACTGGGCCCTATTGCACTTGTTGTTAGCATGCAATGTTCGCCTTTTTCATTTTGCCGGCAGCTAACGAAGAATTTATTGTAATGCGATTGTTGGTCTCTGAGTTGCATGTGCATGAAAATGCCGCAAAACAAAAAAAACGAAAAAAATAAAATAAAAATCGATGCGAGCATGTTGTCAGGCAATGAATTTGCGTGTGTTTGTATTGAAAGGTAAAGTATAATATACACACAGATACACAGACATAGCTAAAAATTGATTTCCCCTAAACGTAACAGATACAGATACAGTTAAAGATACAGATACAGATACACATACACACAGATACAGATACATAAACGTATTTATATTTGTATTTGTTGTACGGGTGAAGGCAACGACGCAACGGTATCTACTTGTGGGCCGTCGTATCTCATAGATACAATTCGACTGTCTGACTATCTACAAACATTCACGTATAACTTTACTTTTTACACACCACTTTTAGTACCGTCATAATGTTGGCTTAGTTTCGAAATCATTGTGTATGCAAATGCTTACATTACAAATGTGCTTACTTACACATTGACATGATAGATAGATAGATAAATAGATACATTTCCTTTCAGTGTGTGTGTGTAGTTGGTTCTTATGGCTGTTGTGCTTTGAAAATCGATAAGCACAGATGATTTTTGATTGCCTGAGAAATGCCTGAGGCAAATTAATCAATTGTTAGCCCTTTTTTTTTAGCTTAAAATAATTGAGATTTATGTAATTTTGAGTTGAGAACTCTATAAGGGTCGATCTCTGCTCTCTTTCTAAGTAATTCTTTGCCTCTTAGATGAGATTTTTGTTTGTAAATATACTTGTATGAGTGTACGACAATCAAATGCCAAAGATAACAAAGAGTCTGTATTTTTATCTCTCTCTCTCTCTCTTCAGAATGTTGCCACAATTAGAAATAATGCACGCTTAATCAATTTAACCTACTTTTTAACTCGCTGCATTGTTTATAACTTGCTTTTTAATTAAGCGCTGCCTCAGCTTCAAGGTTTTCAAGGCCCCATTCTTACAGTGTGTCCTAATAAAACTCGAAAAAAAAACAAATAAATAAATGGGGAAAATGATAAAAGTATTGATTGTGCAACTAGTTCTCATGTGTTGTGTGTGTGTAAAATGGAGCAATTGTTAATTGCAATATGTTGACTTGTTATTTTGGGGCAACGAATTTTACATGTAGGCTTCTTATATTTGTCGATAGTCTGGCAATAGTATTGGGATACTATCGATATTACAATATATACAATATACAAATATCTAATTTTAGAAATAGAATACATTAAAATAAAATAAACTTTAGTTCTAAAATAAACGCTAATCTGTCACATTCAAAGCTTTAAATTAAAAATCCACCGTACTATCGCCAATACTATCGTTTGGTTTACAGCGCTGTAGAATAAATGTAAACACGGTAAATCCACTGAATATGGTTTTTACAAGCAATAACAATGAGTTGTCTTTAGAGTACAACTGGTTAAAAGTATCTCCATTGTAAGTCTAGATGGGCATGCGATAGTTTGAGCTCGTTCAAGTGCATTTCAAATAGAACAATGGATAGTTTCCTATGCTTTATTCCAGCTGTCACTCAGCGTTGTAATACTTATGCGCATATTTATCATTTGGTTTGCTCAAAGGCCATAATAGAGCTGTAATAATGCAAAGACGGTTGTGTAATAGTCAAGCTGACACTCACAAATCTTGGGCAGCATTGTTGCATGTGGCATGTAGCATGTGGCATGTGGCATGGCAACTAAGACAACTAAGACAATCATATGCAAATCGTGTGCTCAATTGCATTCTGGCCAAGTAATCCGCGTGAAACATGCACAAAAATCTTGTTTCTATGTTAACTAACAGCGAGGGGCTAACAGCGCACTGTTAACTGACATTTGCCATTTGATTTATGGCCTGAAATGTTGTCAACTGAATTGAAGTTGATCTGCAGACTGCAGACAGAGACAGAGACAGATGATCTCGTTTCTACACTAAAACAAAACTTGTACTAAAATAAATTTTAAAATAATTTGAAAATGTATTAAAAATTTAATCTTACAATTAAAAATCGATCTAAGATTTGGTTAAAATTTTCTCAAATTGCAAAAGTGTTTCTTAATCTTAGTCATACTTTAATTCTAGGATATTTAAATATTTTTGGCGAGTTTTTCATGAATTTAAATATTTTCTATTTTGTAATATTCTTAAATTTAGAATACAACTTTTTTGTGGTGTGGTTCTGTGTGTATCCTAAACAAGGCTGCAGCGCTAATTTGACGCTTAACGACAGGGCGACAAACATGCAACGTTCCTCATTCACCTTTGCACGCGCCACCAACCCCCCTTTTCCCTACCCCTCTTTCCTTGCCCCTCCTCTCCCCTCAAATGCCACTTTGTGCGCACGGAATTTCTGTCTGCGCTGCACAGTTTCAAGTGCCTCCAACACACTCCCCCGTCGCCCTCCCTCCCTTCCTCCCTGTCTCGGTTGCTTTCTCTGAAAGGGGAGCAAGTTTAAATGCAACGAGCAAAAATCAATGTAACCCCAAAGCAACTCGTCCCCCCACATAGCACCCCAGTCTCTCCCTCTGCCCCTCCCAGTCTCAACCAGAGAGTATATTATAAAATCCATTTACCCGCTGTCCGTCCATGTGTGTGCAGAGGGGGGAGGATGGGAGAATGGGAGGATTGGGGATTGGGAGTGTGGGGTCTGTGTGTGGGCGTCAACCGGCGCCGTGCTGTTTTATTAGATTGCCGTAAATAAGTTTATGACGTGTCCCCAAAAACAAAAAAAAAAGAGACTGAAAACAAGCCAAGTTTTTTTTATAAGATGTAATAAGAGTGGAGTCTGTCGTCAGGCTAATGAGCTGTCGATACTATCCACGACATCGATGGCCCGTTGCCTGATTTCGGCTCATACTTGAAACATAAAATTAAGAAAACTTTTGCTATTAGAAAATATTGAATTTTTTTATTGAAATAAATAAGATTTATAAATAATACTTGTAATTATAATAAGAAAATGCAAAATTGAACTTTAAATATATGGGCATTTTCACAGAAAAACGAAAAATTGATCAAAAACTCACATCTCGTGAAATTTCCTTCCCAAAATGTATTCAAGCTATTTATTTAAGCAATATACGCAATAGATTCTACATTGGAATAAATTCACTTTTTCTATATTTTTGACCACTTTTAAAAAAATTGATTTCCAAACTGGACCGTTTGTATTCTATCGATTACACTAAGTAGGACAGTAAGATTGTAACATAAACCATTTAAATACATAAAAATATATTGAAAGTTTAATTTACAATATTTGAGTCGCGTGCGAATGCCTAGGTTTTTTAAAATGATCTTGATTAGCACCAATTATAGGGCTAATCAAGACCTATAAGTTTCACCCCTTTGTCACAACAAAATAATGTTTTGGCATATGTTTTATTTCACTTTAATTGCGTACTAGTGTCACATTCGGCATTAGAGAATTACCCATATACAGATTTGACTTTTTCTAGCTCCTATCTTTTGTTTGCAATTCCTGCTTACGGTCATTAGTTAATTGGACTCGATTCTAGCAATGCTCCAGGTATTCTACTCCCAATGCATTTCTATGACTTCATCTAGCAAAGTCAGTGTCAAATTTGCATGGCAAGGGAAAAGAGCTGAAATTGAAATTGAAACTGCAACTGCAACTGCAATTGTAATGCACTTTGCACATTGCCAGACAGGAGTCTCGAGTCGAGTCTCGACTCTAGAGTCGCCTTCGATGCGATTACACATCACATTTCCTCATTTGAAATTCTAGTAGGACAAGAAGAAAAAAGAATGAAGAAAATTACTGCATATGAGCAATTTCTTTGGCATTTTCTTTCCCTGCAAAACTGTTTTCTGCTTTGCAAAATAAATTGTATTGTTTTATGTTTGTGCTGTGCGAGAATTGCGTCATAAGTGATGCTTTAAGGAAATCGCCTAAACACTCTGAATGCATTACATAAATTATAAAATATAGTTAAGTTATTTGAGTGCAATTTGTTTATAACCATTCTTTAATTATTATTTTTTACATTTACAGCACCGACGGCACAGAATCTCCCATACTGGCTGAAGACGGAGGCGATGGTCACGACAAACCCCGTCTACGATATGGAGAATTAGTTATACTTGGGTAAGTTACAAACATACGACTTTGTTCGCCCTTTGTTACTCTTTCAAGCTAATTTTATAGTCGTCAGAACTGTAAAAAAAATCATTACACTGTTGCAGCTTGAATGCAGACTGACACCGACTTTGCCACGCCCTAAACAATCAGCTATTCAATTCATTTAGTCCGCTAATCAATACACAAGGGCATTGCACAGTGGTTCCCCAGAAATATTTTTAGTTTTGTTCATTTTTATAATTTTTACGCATTTTGCAAATATTAATTTTTATAATTTTTAACGTTATATTATGAAGTTGGCATCTCGTTGGGAACTCGTCATCGAACAAAACGGCGCATATTTGACTTAAATCGCATTATTATAACCAATTTTATGAACAATTGAAAATTCAATAAAAATACCGCAAGACTTTTTTGACAACCTTATATTTCATTGATTATTTCACTTTATTATTTGAGACCAAATTTAAGGATAAAGTTAATAAAGTTGAAATGTAAAATGAGTTTTGAATCTAATTTTTGAACAAAATCCATTCCGTTTGGGGATCGGATCAGTTTTTAGAAATCTACAGTAGCGGACAAAAAAAACCGGACACCATAAATGAGCGGTTTTTGGAGTTTTCTTAAAGTGTTTATTTATTCGAACATAGGAAAGACGTACGAGGCCTAGAGACCGTTTGAATGATACAAAGCTTTCCTTAACCCAAAAGTCTATTTTCAAAATATTTTTCCTCGGGCTCATACAAAAAATGTTAAAATGCAAGCAAAAACTTTAAACAATTATAATAGTGACTGCAAAATCTCTTCGCTGGTATTTTTTATGATTTTTTGAAAATTGCTAAAAATTACTATTTTAACCCTTTTTCCCTCCATTTCATACAAAAAGTAGCATAAGGAACATTTTTCAAAAACATAAAATACTAGCGAAGAGATATTTGAAATTTTTTTGAATTTAAAAAAAAAAATGGATTGTCTTAACTGAAAAAATGTCGGGAAAATAAAGTTTTTACAAAATTTATAAAGTTAATTTTTGAGACCAAAAGAAAATCAAAGCAATAAAAGAATTCGATATATAACATTATTGATCAGTTTTTGGCAGTTTGCTTTGTTTTTCTTGCATGCTAGAACCACTGTGCAGTGTTGGCGTGACGTCCAGCTGTTACCTGACCTGCGTAACCTAAGAACATAGCCGCAGCTAGACAACAAAAGGCTTAAAACACCACTAAACGTTGCACGTTGCAACTACTAGTCGAGTCGAGTCGAGTTGAGTCTGCCACATAAATTAGACTCACCGCCGGCAGCAGGCAGCGTGGCCAAGATTGATGATTTTGGCCGGCAGCTGCGACAGACGCTTGTAAATCTTGATGGCGGTCGGTCAAGCTTGAGCTTGAGTCATTGTCATTAGCTTAACGTTCTGTAAATTGTTCTTCTTGTTGTTGTTGTTATCTCTTAACACTTTTTAATTGTTGTGTGAGTTGGCTCTGGCACAGAGTGTGCCAGCAAATCAGTTTGCAGCCCAGTACCATACGAATACAAAGGCTAAAGAGTTTGTCACAAGGTCTGGTTGTATGAACACGTTTATAGTTCGAGCAACTAAGCTTGGGATGGGAATCGATATTTATTTAATATCACTTTACCTTCAATTACTCAACGTCGACTTAAGGATTAGGCAAATATCCTCTCGAAGCGAGTTAAAGAGAATAAAAAATATAGATTTAAAATTAGCTATTATTTTGTCTTCATTTAATTAATATTTTTACTAACCATTCATTTCTTATATTTTTTTAAAAAATTAATTAAATTCAAAATATACATATTGCAAGCGGATTCAATTACTGGGCATCTTACAGTCGAGCAACTCGAATGTAGTCTTCTTATTTGTTAATTGCTGTGTGATTTGCCTTGGCACAGTGTGTACACCCAATGTGTCAGCAAATCAATTTTTCATTTCTGCACAGTGTGCTTACGTTCAATTTGCCGCCCACTTCACTGGCTTCTTCTTCCCCACACATAGATACATTATTCTTTTGTTGTATCTGATGGATAGCATCGATTTCTGTGCCCAGCCAAAACCTGTTTTATGCCGTCAAAGTCCCAAAATCTTAATTGTTAAATGAACAAAACCAATTTTATTGTGTTTTTGGCCCACTGTCAGACGCTCGTTGCTAATGCGTTAAATAACATTTACAACTTCTTAAATGCGCTCATTAATATATCAAAAGAGCATTAAAGTCACTGTAATTACTGACCCCAAAATGTCCACATTATTCCTCCTAGCGTTTTCTTTTTTTTCTTTTTTGTTATGTTGGGCTTAGCTTTACTTTTTTTTCTGTTTCTTCTTTTCCTTTTATTGGGAACGTTTTGTTTTTATACTTTGTTGTTCCCAGAACCTAATATCATGATAGAATTTGTTTATTTATTCCCTTTGGAACAGAAACATCCAATTCCAATGAAATTGTTTCAATGAATGTTTTACTTCTGTCGGTGTCTATGTGTATGTGTATCTACATAGGTGTGTTGGTCTCATCAGCACATTTCAAACATGTCAGTTTATAAAATCGTATACATTATTATAGATATTTTATGTGTGGGCTGTCTGGCTCTTTGGATTGTCAAATCTTAGGTAGAATCAAAGCTCCTATGGCCCTAAGGAAATATTTAAGAGTGTGTTTGTAGGGGATGTTCATAATGTTAGTCCAAGATGAGTAGACCTTATATAAATATTATTCAACTTATGAATCATGTTCAATATTAATATACTCATATAACGTATGCGGAATGAAATACGAACAACTATTGTAATACAAATAAAAAATGTATTCCCAGTCCGACCAGCTTAGATTTTTCATATGTTTTTTATTAGACTATAAGCTATTTTTACAAAAAATATTCATGACCATAGGGATCACCCTTCCTGATATTTTCGGGTACCTTGCGCATAGTCTCCTGAATTCCATTTGTATCCATTTTAGCAAGCTCTCTTTTGACTTTTAATATCAAACAGTCGATGTTTTTTGACTTATATTCCTTTCTCTAAACATTTCTTTTCGAATTTGACCAAAACTTTTCCATTGGCCTTAACTGAGGCACATTTGGAGGGCTTTGCAGCTTTGGCAGGAACTAAGTGCTCAAGTGGTCAAGAGCCTTCAGAGTTGTTCTTGCATAATGAGCTGACGCTAAGTCGGACAAAACACCGTATTATCATTCGCATGAGCCTTATCAATAAATTTGTAACGCGCCGGAAGACAGATGTCCTTGTAACTTTACGCATTTGCAGCCAATCCTGCCTTAAAAAAGACAGGATCGTTTATTCCACGCTGTCTTATGGCCAGCCACAATTAAACCTTTGTTTTTGTTGTTTGAGTGACATTTTCAGGTGATTAAGTATTAAGAAGCCTAAATTAATGTTTTGGAGTCCACTCATGACCCTCCTGTGAAACACGTCGCATCATCCATTATGCAAATCTTTGAACAGCTTGCAAAAAACAAATTTCTAGAAAGCGTACACAGCCGAAGTTTAATTTCCTCTCTCTGTACTTCTGTGACTTTAGGAACGGTTTTTTTACAACATATCGTCACTCCAATGTCTTTTAAATACTTTTTTACAGTTTTGTCGCTCACATTGTATATTTTGGCAAACGTACGATTTAATATAGCTGTGCGACCCACAATTCCAGCCTTTTATTTGGGTCTACCTTAAGACTGTTATAATGGACACTTTTTTCCGAATCCAGGGGCTCTATACATTTTTTTTCTATTCTGAACATCCCAAATTTCTTTAAAAATAATTGTTTTCTTGAAGCCCATATCAGAAAAGTAATGAAAAATTTAATTTTTCGGCTAAGATGTGTTATTTGCGCAATATGTGCAAGCCAATTTTCGACGCTCTGCTGTGCTCAGAGACATTACCGCGACTGTGAATTATCTAGAAAGCTAATTTTTGCTGCTATGATAGCTTAAATAGTAACAATCATTATAGTGTTTTTTGTTTTGCGCTGAAGATTATTGGAAATTATTGAGAACATGCTCAATTTTGTTCGTATTTCATTCCGCATACGTTATTTATATCATAGCACTTTCTTGAAGCGTTTCTTATCATATCAATTCCTTCCTCCCTTTCTGAATCGATTCTTATGAACAAATTATGTCTATCACGCTAGTGACGAAAGCAATATATACAATTAAAATAAACTCTTGTATAGTATTTCTGTTTAATTTCCAAGCAAGGGAATTTTTATAAACCCTGAAACATTTAATGATTTATTTTTGAAAAGTGATATGAGTTTTCAACTGTTTTTTCTCCAATTTAAAATCAAATTTGTGTTAATTTCTAACTAGTTTCAGCACTTTAATCGTTCATTGTATCTATCAGCCTAGTTTTGTATATGGATTCTTTGAAAACTCTTCAAACCCCCCACGTTGCTTGAAAACCCTTTGATGAGTTTTGTGCGTGTCGTTTTCTCAATCGTTGAGATATATTCTCTGCAAGAGCAACAGCTGTGCATGTTATTAGGAGATCATTTATAGCAATACATTTGTTACATTTTAAATAAATATATTTATAACTACAGTGGCGAGCAAAAGTGAGTGCATGCTCACAACACTGACTTTCATCATTCATAAAAACAAAACCATACAAGGAAAGCCAAATTTTTTTTATTTTTAATTTAAATCATATCATTCTTAACAAATAGGAGAAAGGCAACATTTATAAAATAAGACGTATTCTTAGATTTTCAAAGAAAAAACGAAAATAACTTGCATAAGCTCACTTTTTCAACTTTTACCCTAGATTTTTTGAAAAAAAGTTTTGATGCAAAAATCTTCTCTAATCAATTTTATTAGTGACTGCAAGCAAAAAATTTCAAAAATCTCTTCGCTAGTATTTTTTATGATTTTTTGTATGGGATTATCTCAGAAAAACGTTGTATGCCGTTTTATTTGATGTGTATGTGTATTAGACTTCAAACTAAATATCGAGTTCAAAATGGAACATCGGCAATAAAATATTTTAGTGCAAATTTGTCAAATGTTGAAGAACAAACGTTGAATGTGATTTTTAAGCGACTTTTTCAATCATCGCTTTATTTTACTCGATTAATCGTAAAACAAAACCATCGAATTAAAGTAGTTAAGAACTGTTTAAGCAATATTTATCTATATATTGAGGTATTTTCACATCAGTAGAAATAGTTATGACATGGCTTGTCTGTCCCCCTCTCAAATTGGGTCGCCTTATCATAAATCAACCGTAGAAAGATCAACGTCATAAACTAAGTACAATATGTTTTCATGTCTTCTGTTTTCATGTTGCAGCTACAATGGCTACTTGCCACAGGGCGATCGCGGTCGTCGACGCTCCAAATTCGTGCTCCACAAGCGGACAGAGGCGAGTGGCGTCAAGCGCTCCAAGCATTATATCGTACAATCACCACAGACATCCAAGGCCATTTTGGATGCCAATCAGCACTCGATATCGTATACACTCTCGCGCAGTCAGGCTGTCATTGTCGAGTACAAGGAGGACACGGAAACGGACATGTTTCAGGTGAGTGAGCGACACACAGACTATTTAGGTATGTGTGTATAAAACGATAACTCCATAACCACCTTGTTTTCTCAACCGCAACTCAAACTCTCAGAAATCCGTCAAAACTTAACCGATTTCCTTGCGGAATATCAATTTGATCTTTGCTTGACCTTTAAGGGGGTCTTCTCATTTTTGGGACCCTTTTTAAAAAAATTCTTATTTGAAAACGCAAAGAATAATTGAAAACTTTTTTTATTTATTGTATTACAAAAGGTTCAAAGTAAATAAAAAAAATTGTTTTGCCTCGATACGAGGGCTGTTCAAAAAGTAATGAGACTTCAAAGTTGGTGGTGAAAAAAAAAGGTGTCGTCACGGCGGCCACGATTCCGGGTCTCCGGAGCGTCCGAAATGAAAAAAAAACGGGGTTATAATCAGTATAGATGTAATTCTCGGGTGAACCTCAAGCTTAATTTTGTGATTTTTTTTGACAAAATGGCGGCCATTCAAAAAAAAAATTTCAATTTCGGGCTTTTTTTTTGTAGTTTAGTGTAAAAAAAAAATAGTAAAATTTTTTTTAAAATTATGGTCGAGGTTCACCCGACAATGGTGACAATTCTGCGTCGATTCCACTTTGTTTCATGAGAATCGGTTCAGTTGAACTGGAGATATCATGGCCGCCAGTTCGAAAAACGTGGTTTCGAGATAAACGCGTTTAAAGTTTTGACTTCACTTGCATTAACATTAACATTGCTGGATAAAAATGGCCATATATCCTTAAGTATTTCGAATTTCTAAAAATCCTTTTAGGGGCATATTCACAACTACCCAAGCTATAAATAAATGCAAAAAAAAAAAAAGTCGAAAAAAAAAGTTGCTCAATGAGAAATCTACTTCAAAACTTTATTCAATTGAAAAATTTAAAAACTTCAAAACTTCATAACTTTTTCAAAACTTAACCGATTTTAAAGCGAATCTTCAGTTTGATATTTGTTTGACCTCTTATTCAACTCAGCATCATTAATTTTCCAAAAACTTTAAACTGTCATAACTTAGGCAAAACCAAATCGATTTTCAAGCAAAATGTCAAATTAGTTCAGCATCTGAATTTTAAAACTGAAACTTCACAAAGTTGTACTCGATTTTCCAAGTGTCATATCAAATATGTAAGCATTGTTCAATTACCTTCACCGTATAAAGTCTTTGCTGATCAGCTTTTGATCAAGTAATGTTTTAAAAAGGGACTTTTCATATTCATTAAATTCGATAACATGACTAAACTCTGTGCTTCAGACTGGGCTCGATTGATTTGTTAGCCTCATTTTGCCCTTCCCCTTGACTGCTACCTCGCAGGTTGTGAGATACTTTGTATCCCATTTGACATTGGCCCACACCGACGAACGAACACACACACACACATAGCGTAAAGCAATTGACATTCATTATTTATATTGATTACAACTTGTGCTTGGCCTGGCAACACTTTGGATTGCCATTTGCACTTCCTTATTGGCCTGAAGTGGCCTGGCATTACCAATGGCAACACCAATATTGCATGATTTGGCATTTAGTTTAGTATACTTAGTTGAGCATTGATAGATTGCTCGATAAATATATAAATATCAACATTTCTGGGCCAATCGATGAGAGAAGTAATAACAACTTACAGATGAGTTTAAATAATATGAAGCCTCAACGAAAATAAGACAATATGTAAAAGAAATAATGAAATAATATATGAATTTCAATCTTAATTGTTAGATCATAGAATTAATCAATTTTGGAATAAAATTTGAATATAAGAATTGAAAAGTGACCAAAAATTCTTACCTCATTTGGTAATTTTGATATTTTCTGCTATGTGCGTTCAATGTAAAATTTTCATTATATTTATAAAACTTTTAAAACTAAGGATATGCTATATTTAAAACATTGCTACGGTGTCTTTTGTCATAACTAATCCAGATAATTTTCTGCTTCATTTGCTCAGGTGGGACGCTCCTCGGAGTCGCCAATTGATTTTGTGGTAATGGACACGCTGCCCGGTGATAAGAAGGACGCCAAGGTAATGCAGAGCACGATTTCACGCTTCGCCTGCCGCATTTTGGTTAACAGATGTGAACCCGCCAAGGCGAAAATCTTTGCCGCCGGCTTCGATTCAAGCAGAAATATATTTTTGGGCGTAAGTCAAATGAAAATATGCATAATTATAAATGATAAACTAAATGTTATTATATGTATGTTTGTAGGAAAAGGCCACCAAGTGGCAGGATAATGTGGAAATCGATGGCTTAACCACAAACGGTGTTTTAATAATGCATCCCAAGGGATCGTTCTGTGGCGGCAATGCCAAGTGCGGACTCTGGCGTGAATGTTCCGTCGGCGGCGATGTCTTCAGTCTGCGTGAATCGCGCTCGGCACAACAAAAGGGTCAACCCGTAAGTTAAACGATCTCAGCGCTTGTTCAACTATCAACTAACTTAAACTGTTCAATTCCAATTCCAAACAGATATACGATGAATGCAACATCTTGCAGGATGGCACACTCATTGATCTCTGTGGCGCAACATTGCTCTGGCGTTCCGCGGAGGGCTTGCAGCATTCACCAGTAAATTCCAATTTTATCTATGAAATTTAGTTTTTAATTTATTTAAAAAGTCATTCTATTTGTATATTTGTTATTTATTTATTACAAGTATTATCATCTTTTCTCTTTCGACTCGAACTCTGCTTTTGTTTAACCTTTAGCAATCAACTCAATATCATTTTTAAATCATTTTTATATCTATTCAAATTATCTACTGAATTCTCTACCTTCAATTCATTGACTCTTTTCGGGTCTTATACTTATACAGGGTTGCCCATATTCGACGGACCCATGTTTTTTTAAAAAAAATCAAAGAAAAAAATAAAAATTTGGCGGTTGGCAATCTTAATCATTTAATTTGTTCCAAGTAGATTTGTTTACATCAATTTTTGAATATGATATCTCTCAAATGACCGCCTCTGGCGTTGATGGCGTATTGTGCCCTTTTTGCAGCATTTTCCATCGTTTTCGCCAACATTTCGGCCGGAATAGCGGCTATTTCTTCACGAATGTTGTCCTTGATCTCTTCTACGGTCCTTGGCTTGTTAACGTAAACCTTTGACTTCAAATATCCCCACAAGAAGAAGTCAGGCGGCGTCAAATCGGGCGAACGCGGTGGCCAGTCCAAATCACCACTTTTCGACATCAAACGGCCCAATGACCGTTTTCGCACTAACGCCGCACCAAACTGTGACTTTTTCGTCATGAAGAGGCACTTCTTCAATCTCCTGAGGATTTTCAGTGGCGTAAATACGGCAATTTTGCTTATTTACGGTCCCATTCAATGTGAAATGGGCTTCATCGGACATGATAATTTTGTTCCAAAATTGCTCGTCATCTTCGGCCATTAAATTTCAACTATTTCAGAGCGCTCGCGTGGCGTGTATTGTTCCATGGTAAAAATCTGCTTGGACTGACGCTTCAAACGCGGTATGTCATTAAGCGATCTGACATCTCTGTCAAAAGTTATGGAGTTGCCAGATGGGTCCGTCGAATATGGACAACCCTGTATATAGATCTATACCTAAATTGATAAATTATACTATTGAAATTAAGTACATAAATTGTTAAATTTTGATTATTTACTTCAATCATTAAATTTATTATTTTAGTTATATTGTTATTAATATTAGTCAAATTTATTATTGATTTGATTTTTGTAACTTACACAATTGAATTTAAATTGTTGTGTCAACAGTACATTTTCGAAAAAGCACAACATTTTAAATGTTATTTAAAAATCTGATTTAAATTTAAAATTGATTGAACTTTTGTTGTTATCTTTATTTTTTGTTGCCTTTCTAAATTTAAATTGAAATCGATACAATTCATAATTGCAGACCAAACACGATTTGGAGAAACTTATTGATGCCATCAACGCTGGTCGTCCACAATGCCCGGTGGGCCTAAACACATTGGTTATACCACGGAAAGTGAATATCACCGATAAAGTGAATCAGCCTTATGTGTACTTAAATTGCGGCCATGTGCAGGGTAAGTGTATACGAAATAGAATCGATTTTTCATCATCTATATAAATGTGTAAATATCTGTGCACTTATTAGGACATCATGACTGGGGTCAGGATGAGAATACTGGTGCACGCCGCTGTCCCATGTGCCTAGAACTGGGGCCCGTTGTTACCTTGTGCATGGGCCTGGAACCGGCCTTCTATGTGGATGTGGGCGCACCCACGTACGCATTCAATCCATGTGGTCACATGGCGACTGAGAAAACTGTCAAGTAAATTAGTTAGCTACTCGATAACCAAGCAATATCATCTCATTATCATCTCTTTCTTTTTTCGTCAAGGTACTGGGCAAATGTGGAAATACCGCACGGAACCAATGGCTTTCAGGCCGTTTGTCCATTCTGTGCGACGCCTCTGGACGGCGCGACTGGCTACATTAAATTAATATTTCAAGATAATTTAGATTAAACAAAACATAAGAAAAACAAAACTATGTATATGTATAATGTATGTGCAAGTTTGTGTACAAGTGCGCATCTTTCTAGTAGATATGTATTTGTAGTAATTAAACAAAACAAACAAAAAAAAAAACAAACAAGAAACAAGAAATGTCAAAGTTTGAAGCAGGCATTAAAACTAGGCTTTATTTATTATATTTAATTAATTAATTGAATTAATATACTTGTATGTACTGCAAATGAGCTACAAGAGAGAAAAGTATAATTTATGAATTAAAGTAAATATGTATATGCAATACAATGTATTTTGTAAAAGTTAATTGCTGTAATTGTAATTGCTGCATTACAAAAAATGTTTAATCATTATTTAAACGCAATCATTTATAATATCAATTACATGCAACAGATAAGAAAAATTGCAACTTATGATACACCTTTAAACATACATAATTTGATGTTATTTTGTTTTCCATATTTGTCTGTTGTATAAAATCATTTCCAAAAGAGAAAAACCGAAGCAAGCATGAAAACTGCATAACAAATTTTCGATCGATCCGATGAACATAGAAAAAGCGCAGCTATAATTAATTCAATTTCAATTCAATTAATTGCAGTTACTTTACTGCCAGCTGCCTTAACTGTGTATACATGTGTAATTCTGTAAAAATATAAGATTGATACATAATTTTTTAATATTTACAAACCGTATCTGCAACAACACCAACCACATCAATTATGTTTTATTTAAACAAACAAAACCAACATTAATGTATTTCTCACCAAATCTAGAGCTTACATATTAATAAAAAAGAAAACAAAACGGATCACATTTAAATTTACATAAATTGAAAACAATTTTTAATAAAAATAATATGTACAGTTTTAAGCTTTGCGGAAATTTTAAATAAATTAATGCATGGAAAAACATTTCTACAAAATTACAAACAATACGTAGATATTTCCACTAATAATTGTCTCAGCCTTTACTACATACATATGACATATGTATGTATTCAATTTCTGCCTGTACGCATTATGCATTATTATTATTATGTTAATTACTATTATTACATTACAACATAACATTATTTGTATTATTATTTTGTATGAAGAAAACACACACTATGTGTTCATAAAACGTTGCGACGCGATATGTTAACAATTACAAACATTGCAAACAAACAAACAAAAAAAGTAAATAAACATAAATTGTAAAATAAAAATCTTTAGCGATACACATACGAATATACATACACGCGAGTATATTTTGATTAAAAGCGCGCATTGCATAAAAACCGCCATCAATTCTACTATATTTCAATTTATTTCTGGGAATTTTGAAAGTCTGGGCTGCAAATGCTACCGTAATGATAATTTTTTAAAAACGAATGTTTGGGGTGTTGTCAGTTTCATATCGAGAATATTATTATTTTAATTGATATTTTATTCAAAAAATATAGAAATTTTATTAATTTGTTTTACGATTGGGGTAAAAAAAATGCACTTGATAACTAAGCAAAGCGTTATCTATTTAAATCTTAATATTTGACCAACAATGATTTTTTTAAAATGATTAAATTAACAAAATGATTCTTTATTGTACAAAAATTTCCAACTAAAATACATTTTTAAAATGTACAGTCCCCGGCATAAGTATTTTGGCACCATTTAAAGTTAATTCTACTCATAGTTTGAACTTCATTCGTGCAAAGTTTGGCATCAATGGAAAGGTCATTCGAATACCTTTTGATTGACATACAATTTTTCTTAACCCATTATGTACCCATTTAAATTTTCAAACTTTTGTAAACGTCTAATTTTTAAACTTTTTTCCTCGATTTTTTAAAAACAATGTTTTAATGCAGAAAGTTTCTCTAAAGCATTTAAATAGTATCTGGAAAAAAATTTTTTCAAATATCTCTTCGCTAGTATTTTTAATAATTTTTTGAAAATGGCGAAAAAGGCATTTTTTGTGTGAAAATGAAAATTTTTTGCAGATACTATTTAAATTGTTTAGAGAAACTTTCTGCATTAAAACATTGTTTTTAAAAAATCGAGGAAAAAAGTTTAAAAATTAGACGTTTACAAAAGTTTGAAAATTTAAATGGGTACATAATGGGTTAAGAAAAATTGTATGTCAATCAAAAGGTATTCGAATGACCTTTCCATTGATGCCAAACTTTGCACGAATGAAGTTCAAACTATGAGTAGAATTAACTTTAAATGGTGCCAAAATACTTATGCCGGGGACTGTATGAAAACGGGAAAGAATTACGTAAACTTTACCGTGAAAGTGGGTATTAAGATTGCACATGGGCATACTCGAAAACTAAAAATATGAACGAATGTGCATCTTTATTTTGAATAAAATTAGTTTGTTTTTAAAGAATCTTTCAAATACTGTAGATTTAATGAACAAGTTAGTAGTAGTAAATAAAATGTGAGTAAACAAATTTTCTACTTTTGAGAAAAAAAATTTTTTTTTTTTTTTCCGATTTTTGGCATTTTATTGGCGACCGTGGATCCAACCTCAATCCTGTTGGCATTACAATTAAACTAGCCACATAAATACCGTTACGAATATCTCTTTTGTTTAAATTTATTATTCAGTTGGGCCGAATCCCGGCGGTACTGCAATACCGGGCCAACCCGTGACAGAGGTGGAGCAAGCCCCTAGCACTCCGTCTATTTCCAAAAATCAGTTTAACATTTGTTGTTCCCCAATGGGGAAACTATCAGATGTTAAGCTGATAAGAACAGATACTACACTTTGATCTTAGCCATAAGGCCGAGAAGCGATAACTTCGAACAGAAAACAAGCAACACTCCATTAGCAAACAGCTAGAACAAGTTGAGAATTTGAGGGTCGTAGCATGAAAAATATAACAGTGCTGTAATACACGACACATCGTACGTAGTGTTGATAAACGAGTCGTGCTAGCTATCGCAACATTTCGATATTTAACATTACATTTCGTAACCGAACAGATTATAAGTAAAACAAAATAAATATTTGTTTTATAACGAAGAAAATGTTTAGAGACAAAGGTAAAAAAAGGTTTACAATATTGCACAATTATGTCGATATTGATATTATAGTCAGAATATATTTATTGGTGATTTTCCGTCAATTACTCTACAACCAACACTTATTTCACATATTAATTTTAATTTATTTATTGGCATATATTAAATGTTTAATAAAGGTTTTTTTCAATAAGTGACGGTATGATTGACTTAAAACCTAAAATATATCTAGAAGACAAATTTTCAGAGGAATAAAATGATAAATACACGGGCCTTTAAAAAAAATGAGTGTGAACTTTAAAGTTAAAAATAATTCAATACTGGTATACAAACAATCACTACTATATTTTTTTTAGTCATTTTTAAAAATTCATTAAAAATGCATTAAAAATATAAAAATAATTACTAACATGAATCTGTGCAACTTGACGTGAGTCACAAGTAGTAGTCAAATTGACTAAGTCAATGTAAATATTTTGTTGCATACTTCCATCGACGTTGTTGCCATGCTGGGTGCCTATAATTCACAAGTGGTTCTAGCCGTCAGACTATGGAAACCCTGCTGTTTAGCTGGGAAAAGCATACTTACCTGGCGTAGAGGTTAACCGTGATCACGAAGGCGGTTCCTCCGGAGTGAGGCTTGGCCATTGCACTTTCGGCTGAGTTGACCTCTGCGATTATTCCTAATGTGAATAACTCGTGCGTGTAATTTTTGGTAGCCGGGAATGGCGTTCGCGCCGTCCCGACATTGAATGATACATTTGAAAATTTGTTTTTCTGCTAAGTTTGGTATGTTAAAAGACTGCACAACAACAGTGCTGCCAGAATTATTCCGTTAAAAACGGCCAGATTTAAATAAGCAAATTTCAAAGTTAAAATAAAAAATATGGTGGTGTTTTTTAGCAAAATTTTATTTTATTTCTTAATTTGGAATGCAAAAACGGTAGAAATAAATTAACAGAATGCTATAAAACAAATTTTTATATTTCTTTAAAATTTGTTGTTCAAATCTGGCCGTTTTAACGGTCACAGTTGGCAGCACTGCACCACAACCAGTGCTGCCAACTTAGCTTTTTTCCCGTCAAATCTGGCTGTTTTTGAAGACCAATTGCGGGAAAAATTTGGGAATTGCGGGAAGCGGGAATTCTGGCTTTTTTTAAAATGCATTTGGCTTTTTTCCGCTATTTTTTCAAGTTGCCACCAATCTTATAAAAATATGTAGCAGTACGGTTGTCACTTGCAAGAATACAAATTTGGTACAAAAAAAAAAACATTTTTGAAAAATCTGTTAAAAAAAAAGTTTACCAACTCGCTAAACATAATTTAAGTGATAATTAATAATTTAATTATATACCAGTTTTGGTAGAAATATACCAAATGTGTGTAAGAGTGGCAGCTTAATCATATGTTTTATCGATATTTGCTAATACCACCACCACCACTTTAAGGCAAACTTTACTATAAAAAATGAGCGTAAGTGGTGATTTACACATATTTTGCGATGCCAAGAGAATATAAGCAAAAGTGCCGGGATGTTTGGCTTAAGAGCGAAGAATTTAAGGCATGGCTACGCAGGGATGACACGGACGAAGAAAGGGTCTATGCATCTACTGCAAGACCACATTTGCTGCAAAGCTGAATGATTTGCGTGCTAATGAAACCACTAAAAAACACACAAGGGCGATGGGCGGCTTCCAACAAAATAATAAAATAGATTGCGAAGAATTAGACGACCGGATAAAAATCTTATACAGGTCTGTTCCGGTTTTCACTTTCGGTAAGATTTTTCGGAAGTGAATTTCTTTAACCTGCTCTAATATCATTTCGGCGAAGTTCTACGGATTTATTTCACTTTGAGCTGATGAGTTTAAGTCCGATAAATTGAAAAACGAGCATTTTTAAATACTTAGCCTGAATGGAAAGTGAATAAATGCATTTCACTAAATGTTATAAAATAAAAAGTGAAGACCGGAACAGGCCTGATAAATAAAACACATAAATTAAGTCCATAAAAAAAACCGCTTTTTTTTGCGCTTTTCTTAGAATATTTTCAGCTTTTTTTTTCCGTCTCTCCAGTCAAAAACAGCTTTTTTTCTTGATAAAAAATTGGCAGCACTGACCACAACCTCCCTTTATATTTTATCCAAGGTGAATTAACTATTAAGGTGACGTCGTCCGATGTGGTGAGGTTACAATCAATTTTTCACCTCTTCTCTCTCTTCGCTCTCAGAGAGAGCTGACAGAAAAGCAAATGCCTGCTTAAAATAAATAAAACGAGATAATTCAAAATAGTTTATAATATTTTAATGCATAACAAAAACAATATTATCAAAAAATTGAATATAAAATAAATGAAATGAATAAAAATTAAATCAAAATTAAATAAAATTAAACAAAAATTCATATGTTAATATATTTATGTTACTATAAAATAAACAGAAAAATAATTATAGTAATATTTTCAAATATTTCTTTTGCCCAATCAAGCGTTGCTTTTGTTTTTGTATTTTTAGTTTTTGGTTTCCCGAAGTTCTCTTACGGCAGAGCATACAATATGTTGTAGAAATTTTTAGATTTACTGAGCAACAAAATAATACACACTGTTAATAAAATAATTGCAGATTATAATAATAATAAGTTTATTCTTTTCTTTCTACGAGTTTATTCGTAAAGAAGAAGACAATAAAAAAAAAATGCGATACACAACCTCTTTCGACAACGTTTGCAGGCATACTGTCAAATGTTTGTAACCCCGAAAGAGAGCAGTTGTAGTGACGACGTCACCTACTTAGTAAATTCACCTTGATTTTATCAATGTAGCCACTGGCCACGATTGTAAGCAATTTTCAGCACTATTTTGTATTTTCCAGCACAATCGGCGTTTTTGCGCGAAAACTGGCTCTATTTTTTCCTGATGGCGAAATGGCTCCTTTTTTTCAGTTCAGAATCAGTTATTTTGTATAGTTTTAGGTTGAAGTATTATATTTATTCAATAACATAATCATTAGATTGAGATGAAAATGTGAAATACTTTGAAAATATGGGTTATTGCTTTAGGACCTAAAGTTTAGGTGTTTGTGAACGAAATATTTTTTATTTAATTAAATGCAAAAATAACAGCTAAAAACACAACATTTTTTAGTCAATTGGCTCATATCAATCAGATATTTTTAAGTGCTTTCAACCACGGTTGCCACTTAAAAATATATGATTGAGCCAAAAACAAACAAATAATTAGCCAAATTAACTAAAAAAGAGCCAAACATTTTTTTTTTGCAGTTTGTTATTTTTGTTTTTAATTATATAAAAATTATTACGTTCAAATTTTCATCTTAATCTAGTAATTATGTTATTTAATAAAAATAAATATGTACTTCAACCTAAAACTAAACAAAATAATTCTGATTCTGAGCTGATGAAAAAAAGAGCCAAATCGAAAAATTAAGTGCCATAGCGCCAACAAGAAAAAAAAAGAGCCAGTTTTGGCGCAAAAACGCCATTTGTGGCAACCGTGCTTTCAACTCAAGTGGCTGGCATTTTTGGTAGCCTTCAAAAATAATTATTTTGTGCTTTGTGGCGTTTTTTTTTTTGCAGATTTTGCTAATAAAAGTTACATTTTTAACAACTTTTTTCTGACAATATCAAAAATAGTCCAAGTCGGTAAACGCGGGAACAATTTTAAAAATTCCGACCACGTTTAGAGAGTTGTACAAACTCTCGAGAAAATAGCAACCACCCACCACCTCTTAGTGAGTTTAGTAATTTTTACAGCCCATAAAAACTAACAAACTTTAACATATTGTTAAACTTAACATACTGCTAACGACGACAGCGGCACACTCTTGAATGTATCATTTATGTCGGGACGGCGCGAACGCCATTCCCGGCTACCAAAAATTACACGCACGAGTTATTCACATTAGGAATAATCGCAGAGGTCAACTCAGCCGAAAGTGCAATGGCCAAGCCTCACTCCGGAGGAACCGCCTTCGTGATCACGGTTAACCTCTACGCCAGGTAAGTATGCTTTTCCCAGCTCAACAGCAGGGTTTCGATAGTCTGACGGCTAGAACCATTTGGGAACTACAAGCACCCAGCATAGTAAAATCGTCGATAGAAGTATGCAACAAAATATTTACATTCACTATTAACTGTGACACACAAAAGTATGCGATGATTTTTTTGTAACTGATTTTTCTTCTTCAAATCCATCTCGAAATCAGCTCTTGTGAAAGAGATTTCATTTAAATTAAGTAGTCATTTCTGTAACAAATACATATTTTGGGGAACTTGATGAATCCTACTGAATAATTAGTATAAAAGGTTGGACGAAGTGCAATGCTCTAAAATGAGATTATGTTGGAAAATGTATGGCCGACTTCTTATCAGTCCACTCTCGTAATTATTTTGAATTTTCGAATATATGTTCATTATGGGAATATGTAGAAATAAAAAGCGTAATTATTTTGATGCTTTTCGAAAGTTTATTTCACTTTTTTGCTCAACTTAAAAGCTAACTGCTTGAAATGCAACAATTTCAAATAAATCGTTCGTCATCAAAGGTTTCGGTTCGAGATTCCGCTTAAAACTTGAACTGCTTGGTGTAGTAATCACGGAAGAAGGTGTAATCGAATTGTCCGTAGTTGGTGTAACCCTTGTATTTGTAGTAGGGCTCCATGGTGTCCACGTGATAGATGGCGACATCCTTGAAGTACATGTTGGGCACGTAGAATTCGTACTCATCGATCTCGCGATCGAAGGGATATCCGAATGGCAGATCATCGATGAAACGAGCGCCGGATCCAATGCCGCAGGAGTAGGTGTAGTCGAAGGTGGAGAATTGCTCGTGGGTGGCGGGTGCGGTGTATGGCGTGATCATGAAGAACATCTGCATGGGCATTCCCTTCTTCCAGCCCATGGGCAGAACGAGGCGATCGGGGAAGCCGCAGTGGGGCTCGCTCATGTCCAGTGGGAATTCGTACTTGCCATCGAAGGCCATCATCACGTAGTGGTAGAGTTCACTGTAGGTGGTGCGATCCTTGACAGTCCAGTAGAAGTCCTTGGATTTGCGGGTGACCATATTGCTGCCAGCCTTCAGATCGTAGAAGAATTCATCGATTTCCAAGAAGTTCATGCGGTTCTCCATCATCGAAATGACACGACCGAATTCATCAAACTTGGGTGCAATGAAGGCACGGATCACGACCTTCTCCTCCTTGTCGGACTCCACGGTGTAGGTGTAGGTGAAGGGCTTGTGATTGAGACGCATCTGGCGAGCGTACAGCGACTTGTCCCAGACGAATTTACCCTCGTGGAAGATCATCTTGTCGTTCATCAGGTTGGTCACATCAAAGTCAACCAGATCGAAGTAGGTGACCAGCTCACTGACATCCACATGCTTAAGGTTCACTCCAGGCATCATCAGTTGCTCCTTGGTGTATTTGGGCAGGTAGTGCATGTACTGGAAGTAGACCTCGACAATTGTCTTGTACATCATGTAGAAGAGAGGATCACGCATCTGGGTCTCGAAGTTCAGCATGCAGTTGGGATAGACCTCCATCTGGTGGAAGTCCACGTCGGCGGTGTACATATGGGCGAACATGTACCAGAATTGGTAGAACATCTTGTCCATGCTGTCCACATTGCCCTGCATAAGATTTCCAATGTACTCGATGGATTCGGGTTTGCGCAGATCGATTGTCTGACCGTCGGTTGTCTTGTAGTAGCCCAGATCGATAATGTTGTGGATGCGCTTCATGAAACCGGTGATCTTGTCGAGCATCTCGTAGTTGCCATAGCTCTCCAGCTCGTAGTAGTTCTTGCGATAGCTGTAGCCAATGCCATTGTAGTAGACCATCTGAGGATCGTAGCCCATCTCGATCTGTTGGTACCAGGAGAACTCGGGAATCTTGCCAAAGCCATGGGACAGACGCTCCATGTAGTAGCGGGAGAGCAGCTGGTGGACGGTGTAAATCCAGAGCTCACCACGACGATCATTCTTCAGACCAAAGGTGGAGCCATCCAGGAAGAAGGAGTAGTCCATGTTCAGATAGTACCAGTACGAATTCCAGCCCAAGTCCTCGGTGAAGTAAGACAGCTGGGATTCGGCATTGTAGAAGTCCAGATCACGGGTATAGTCAACGGGCATCCACCAGACCTTCAGGTCCTTCATGATCTGCTGCCATTTGGTGTCTTGGTTGAATTCGTAGATGTTCTCGCGCAGGATGAACTTGTGCTCGCCGTACCAATGCTCGCCGAGACCCATGAGTTTCCACCACTGCCACATCTTCCAGTCCTTCATGTACATGTAGTCGCCAGACTGGTACTGATTGCTCTGCGAGTGTCCCTTGTAGTACACATCCAGATATTCCTTCTCGTACATGTTCATCTTGGTCCACATCTCGTAGTCGAATTTCTCAGCCTCGTAAACGAATTTGCTGTTGAAGAAGAATTGTGGGAAGATCTCGTGGATCGATGGCAGCATCAGACCCTTGAAGTCCGGACGATGGATCACGGCCAGAGTCAGAGCATAGACGAACATGCCCTCATTCACATGCATACGGGCCCAGGCCACGTTCTGCTTGAAGATCTCAAAGTCCTTGGCGTAGTAGAACATGCAGAACAGACCGCGAGCCTGTTTTGCATGCGTCTTCACCAGCTCGCCAAAGAACTCTCCCTTAGGGAGCAGCGAGCTCATCTTGAAGGCCTCGAAGAACTTCATCATGTAGTTGTCAAAGTGCTGGACACCAAAAACGGAGGATTAGATTCTCGCACATAAAACATAGATTTCAATTTCGACTTCTACTTACCGAATAGTTGGTCTGCTCAAAGTTGAATTTCTTGCCATACTTGATGTACTCCTCGAACATCAGTGGGTCCTCCACGCGGTAGACAATCTCCAGCAGGAACTTCTGCTTCGCCAGGAATTCCTTGTCGGCGATTTTCACCTCATGGGTCTTATGGAAATTGGCCGCAGCGACGAGGCCAACACAGGCCAACAATGCAATGGCAATTTTCATCTTGACGATTGATTCCTTTTCAACGGCTCCTTTTCAACTGCAACTGCTCCGGTTTTGGACACTCGACTGGGAATCCAATACCTAAAGACTGTTAACTTTTCAGCATCCCAACACCTGTTTATATACCCTGAAAGTCCCAATTCGATGCGCTGACGTTGTTGACTCATATCTCTATCTATGTGTAGACTCTGCAGTGGGTTCACAGTGTCACCTGAGTTCATCTCCCAGGTGATTTGAACATCTGTTGCAGCAGCTTATCACTAATGGCTCAATAGCTGCGGTTGTCAACTGCCAAAATTGATAAAAATTATGGCAACAACAATTGCAAGCAAATCCGGTCTTTGTTGAGATTTCAATTAATCAATGCATTATTGCTGCTTTTGAAATGTATTTCTAGAATATTTGACTTTATTGAAGCTGCTTTTATTGACGTCAATGTTCCAATACAAACTCTAGTTTCGCAACTTTTTTTTAAATGAACTTGGCAACTTTTATTTTAAAATAATAAAAACTAGTGTTGTAATTTATATTTTAAAATCAAAAATAATGATTTAATTTAATTTATTTTATTATTGAAAAGTCAACAATATCTAATATATTCTAATTTTTATTTAAAAATAAAAAGTTGAGATTTATTCAGTATTTTTCATTATAAAGAGATGTTAAAATTATTGATATCAAACAAGTTATGGATATAAAATACTTTTGCAAAATTTATGATTTTGATTTGACTTTGGACTTTACGACTGTTGTGTTTAAGTAAAGAAATGTTTAGATTAAAAAATAGGTAATAATTCAGAAAATAAAATATTTCAAAAAACCAAATCTTTTTCTAAGGTCATTCTCAAAAATTGGTGAATTTCGCAGCTTTGTTTCCTACAACTTACGAGTATTTCAAGCAAGTTCCCAATGTCTTCTGTCGATCTGGATTTACATACGATATAATAATGTCTGAGGCTTGATAACTTTGTTTTTTTATTAAAATGAATTAGTTTTTTCATGCATACACTTAAACTTTATTATTATTTTGTAATTAATTGGATATTTAGAAAGTTCTTCATTTTCTTCATTGTGTTTTGTTTTTGATGTTGCAGAAAAATGTTTGCTATCTAATATTACTTAAGTACATAATGATAATCGACATGAAAATTCCATATATATATATAGAGAGAGATATATATTTATATATATCTGTATGTGTTTGTTGTGTAGTTAGATAATTATTCATGTTGATTAATTGAAATATTAAATATGATTTATATTTGTCTTTGTTTTTTGCCTCTTTTTGTTGTGTTGGACTCTTGTGCGCTTAGCTGCAAAATCTGTTGCTTGTTTTATCTATATATATATTATATATAGAAATATATAATCAATATAATAAATGTATGTCAATTGCCCTTACAAACTCGTTGGAGTCGTAGATCGTAAGCCTATACCTCTGTATATATACTTGTTTGTCAAATGTTATTATCAAAATTGTCTAAGAACTCGACTTGACGCTACATCGCCTGACATTTCCAATTCATTTCAATTCAATTGAATTTCATTTTTATTTTCATATCTTTGCTCATGCGAATTGTTTAAATAAATTCTAGTTTTATATAAGATTGCAATTGTATGGATGTAACAGAAACTTAACAACAAATTGGTGACAAATGTATTACTTAAATAATTGTGTTTGTTATTCTTCAAGAACTAGAAAAATTCTGCTGTTTGTGTTTTTTTTTTTTTTGTGAAATGTATTGTCTGTCAAGATTTATATGTACATTTACTATTTATATAAGTATATTTATTTGTATTTGTTTATGTATCAAACCCTTGCCCAAAATTGTATCGTACAACTACCAAAAGGTATATAGAATACATTCATATCTTATCGTTCAATATCAAACTAGTTAATAAGTATTTAGTTGTATCTTTCGGATACATTTTGACATTCGATTATTGTCGCAAAGTTTAGATGTATTGTTCTTCACATAATATGCAAAAACGTTTTAAAGAACAAATTATGTATACATTTATTAATATATATATATGTATTATATAAAAAACTCCAATCATGCAAATAGATTTCAAAAGTTACAAAAAAAAACATTTGATAACAAAAAGTGGAATCTCATTTTTAATAAATCGCCGCGTTATTCCAAAAAGTTTTAGGCGTTCTCATTTTCATCAGTATTCTTATTATAAATATTCAGTATTATTATTATTATTATCGTCATTGTAACATTCTTAAGAAGCACCACAGTAGTCAGTAGCAATAAATAACTTCTATATGTTTCATATTTTAATTTTTTAGTTTTGTAGTACATTTAAAATGTGTAAAATTATTGTTTTGGATTTCCGTTCATTTTCATTCCTCTTATGCATTTTATTGTCATGTTTCGAGCAATCTCTTAACTTATTTAATTCTTAGCTTACAAGCGAAAATTCTTTGCGCACTTGTTTTTTATTATTTATTGTCAATGTGTCGCTTTGTTTTTTATTGTCGGTTTACACTTTACAAATTAACCGCTTTTGAGCTATACAGATACATACATATATATGTATATAGATTTAGATGCATATGTATAAGTATAATTAGTAGTTGTTTCTAGAAAAATTACAATTTTACGAGTATTGTGTAAATGTAGATGTATAAGTAAGTTTGTCCGTATGTAAAAAAGTAGAATTCCATTTACGTAAATATACAAAGAGCATTCGTAGCACAAAACATCATTTGTGTGGCAGGCCTCACTGTACTGTACTGTAACATCCACCAATGCCCAACACACACACGCACACGCACACTCTAACACACGCACACACACACACTCACAATAGTTTCAACAGTTTTACACCTTATAAATAATTATAAAGATATGTCTTTCAGATGATATTAGCCTGGTTGTTGTTCTTCTAGTTGGAATATGTCTAATGCTTGCCAAGATCTCCAGGAAATATCGAATTGGAATATCGCTACGGAGGCAATGAAATTACACTGATGGAAAAAATAATAGAAACGAGACTCATTTAGACATTTTAAAATAAATTTGTAAAATTATGATGATAATCGAAACATTGCTTAATGGGTATGAAGTAAAAATTATAAAACAAAAGAAAAAAACTATTTAAAAAAAAAGCTATCGTTCCTAATATTTTATCCATCACCGTATATAAATTCGTTAAAAAAGATTTCAATATGGTGCTTAGGGATTTGGGATATGACGCCGAGAGATCTTGAAACACATTGAAACTACGATTCAATGGCCAACAGACTATCAGGCAAGTCGAGGCCGTCTGACAACCAGGCTAACAACTGTTAAAACTATGCAGAGCATTAAATGATTACGGCCCAGGTGAAGATTATCGATGGCACCACTTGCGCCCGCGTCCACCACATTGATTTTCCAGCCGAGGTTGTTGTGGGTGAAGCACTAAAAGATGCGGTGCATAAGTAGGGATACATACATATTTGATTGATAAGTCAACGACTCACCTGATAATAGAGCAGATCGGGTGCATCCATGGGCACTGTCCAGTTCATATAGCCCGGCTCTCCATCTTCGCACTTGAAGACCAGCGTGCTCTTATACTCCTCGAACGTGGCGATTTCTGCGGATCGATCGACGGTGCGATGCTCCCATTCACAATAGCGTCCCGCTGTGGGAGACATACAAAAAAAACGATCTTTTTATACTTGAAAATCACAAAAGTTAATTGTAATTTGCAATTAAATATTGTTTACAATATTTACAATATTTTAACATAAAGTTTACATTACTTCCAGTGCTTTATTGGTTATGTTTAGTTAACAGACGTCGATCAATATTCTGCAATAAGAAATTACGTTGAAAGCTCGCGCTGACGGCGACTTTTCATATACAATTGCGTTGATTTCAAGAAAATTGTCATAAAAGAGGGACGAAAGACAACTCTTCAAGATCTTAAAAATATTGTATATTTAAAAAAAAAATAGGTTTTTTTTTAGAGAAATTAGCTATTTTCAAAAACATTTTTCTCAGTTCTTGGGTAATTTTAATATAATATAAAAAAAAAACCCAGAGTGAGGTATGTGTACTTACCACCCATGGGTGTAGCATTGCCATCCTCATCATATTCGACGCCTGCATAAGCCGTCTGTTTGCGCGCTTCCAAACCCGTCTTTTGACCCAATCCTCCCTCGGGGGAGTCCGTGATGTACAAGGGATGGTATCTTGAAGAAGGACAATTAACAATAATTAAGATATTGTAATAGAATTACGTATTAACTTACCTGGCTGGCTGTGTTGGATCATTGCCGCCTTCAATGATAAACTCATAGGTGAGACCACGCTCCACGGTTATCTCAGGTATCAGCAGATCGTTGATATACCAGGCAATGCCCCAAGAAGCTCCTCCTGTAATGGCCGTATAGCCGCGTTTTCCACCCGTGGGTCCAATAACCGCTCGGAACTTTCTCTCGCCTTGAATCTTGCGCGTTGGCCAAGGTTTCGGTCCACTCTCATCTTTCAGATCGTACAGAGAGTTCTTGCAGGCGTGATCGTTCTGTAAATCATTCCAGATAATTAATATATTCGATCTAACTGTATTTAATCGATATGGCTATGTAAACTTACGCGTTTCGAAAAGTTGATGCGAATGTCGTCTTGATTGTGATCGCTGGCCGTGTGGGAGTGCGCATTGGCCTCCTTGCGGGCGTTGAGTGGACCCACTGCGGCAATAATCGACACATCGCGATCAATGGGAATGGGCATATCGTAGATGGCCTCGTTCGTTTGCAGCAGACGCTTGTATCGAATGCTCGTGACGCCGTTCTTGCGATCTCCACTCACTGAAGGAGA
The DNA here is from genome assembly GCA_037043435.1 of Drosophila suboccidentalis. Lineage (NCBI taxonomy): Eukaryota > Metazoa > Arthropoda > Insecta > Diptera > Drosophilidae > Drosophila > Drosophila suboccidentalis. The sequence continues at coordinate 333,982 of JBAMBK010000130.1, forward strand.
GGAAGGTAGAGGTGAAGAATATAAGTCAAGCATAAGAGTTGTATAAGACGAGTATAAGAGTTGTGGTTGAGAGTAGTTAGACAAGTGTGGTCTGTGAACGACACAATAGTTGTATAAGAGCAATAACAATTTTATGAGAGCCGTATAAGAGTTGTATAAGAGCTCTATAAGAGTTGTATACAAGTTTTATACGCGTTGTATTGTATAAAAGTCGAACAAGAGCCGTATAAGAGCTGTATAAGAGTCGTTTACGACTTGCATACGCACCCACAATCACATCATTGCGAGCCCCAATGCGCTCGTCGGGACAGACACCACGTTGGCCATCGCACTGCGATAGATCAGAGATAAAATAATCCTCAGCCCGGAAGACGCGAGCATTGGTATCGTAAAAAGCGACGACAACGTCAGACTGTGCCATCTGGGGTCTTCCATTGGCGCCGGAGAGACCAAAGGCCATGTACTGATCCTCAGTGATGCGTCCGAACAGTTCGATCTGTAAATACTCGCCCAGCAGTTCCCACTTGACCTGCAACTTGTTCGGCAGAATCTCACGGCAATTGGAGTAAACGGGACGCGGAGTTGTTGTTGTCTGGAATGCAGAGAGCGAGATTTGCGTATAAGATGGGGATGATTGAGATAGTTATGACAGCATGCATGAGATCAGGACTAGTACTTACGAGTGTATACCACCATGAAGGCTAATGCGGCGCGCATAAGTTTTTTTTGTTTAAAGAGATATACAGTTATGAGAGTTATGAGTGGGAATCATGAGCTATGGTTAAGTACAGGTGTCTCTCCTTGTGTGCGACCATGTGTGTGTTAGCTTTAGTTGCGAGTACTCTACACTCTACACTTACCGTGATCTTTGTCTGTCCCAATGCCGGCGGCACATCCAAGTCCTTGGGTATGAAAACATGTCCAAAGTTGTGCCTGTATTCCACGCACCACACGGCCAGCCAGTCAATATCGTAGACAGTCAAGCTGCCGGGTAACTGTATCTCAATATCCTCGCCCTGATAACCACGCAGCGGCTCCAGCGATCCAATCTCATTGGGCACCTGAAAACAAATATTCGAGTTTATAATAGTGAAGAAGTAACAAGAGTCTAAAACAGCGGGTGACAATATCGCCTCCTGCTTTGTCCAGGGACCGTAACGATTATAATTTTTAAAATATAAATTATGAAATAAAACTTTTGTGTTGATTTTTATCAATAGAATTAAATGAAAACTCTTATTTTTCGATCTAGATAAAAAAATTATAAAATAATAAAAAAATTTCAATTTTTATTTAAAAATTATAATTTAACTCTTATTTTCAATTTTTATTTTATCAATTAAAATAAAAGTTATTTTTTAATATATTTTATATCCAAATTGAAAATAATAATTATTTTTCAGTTTCTCATAAAACAATAGAATCCATGATATCAAAAATTTTTTGAACCTATTAAAAACAATCAGCCACAACAACACCCACCTCTGTATCGACTCGAGACGCTGAACACAAATTAATTTTAAGTCATATCAGAATCTTTTAACAGATCAAAGCCTTATAAACCTTTTTCTTCTACCAACCTTGACACCCATGATATTTGGTTCGCTGCCATTGCCCACCCAGAAATAAGCATCGGGTCCAGCGCCGTCATAGTGCAAATTGGGACTACAACAATAGAGAGTTAAACATTAATACCAATTAATTAACTAAGCTATATAAAAAATTTACTCACATGTAAAATGTTTTAGCATCCAAAACGCTTATGTTGCTGGAACGTAGACCGTGGGCCAGACGTCTAAATTCCGGCAGCACACGGGTCTTGGGAACATCTAAGCTGGGCGGTATGAAAACTTCTCCAAAGTCAACCTGAAATATACCAAAAAACAAAATAAATACAGATAAAAAACTGTTGTTTTATACCATTTATGACAGAAGAAATTGATTAAATATTTAAACTTGACATTTAAAATTTGGAATTTTCGAAAAAGTGAAGCGAGAATCCTTTGCTTAAAAATCGATATCGTAAGGTACAAAATAAAAATAATATAACTTAAATGCAGATGAAAACAAGAGGCGAAACCATGATCTAAAAGTTATTCCACTTATATATCGTACCAGTTGTGACAATGCTATAAAAGTTGGACTGACTTTTGACTTAGCAACTATTTAAGAATTTCAAATTTGAGAAAATAATTTGATTAATTAATAAGGATATAATTTATTAATTTTATTTGAAGGAATCGTATCAAAATATGCAAAAATGTTTGAATTGTGTAGTCTTAGAATCTATGATCTATCAGATTTTAGTGGAATGTCTTATGTTTTCTGACTAATTTCGAACTTCATTCTATAAAATCTATAAAATGAGACTATATTGAAATTTGTTAATATGGAAAGGTATCTGCTTTAATCTGTATCAAATAAGAACTGAATTATAAATTGTTACAAAAACTTTGTGTATTTTATATTGTGAAAATTGCATTAAACATTCTCTATATATATTCCAATAATTTGTTGTTGTATACCAACAGATATTGGTACATAGCAGTTTTACAACAACACACACACACACACAAACACATGCATACATATACATTATGTACATGTATGCATGTTTATGGGTTTGTGGAGCTCCCCCAAAAAAATGAACATGCGCGCGCAGAACTCCACAAAACAACACACAAACACCCAAACACACACACACACACACACACACATACATACAAAACATACCCCCAATCTGTGCTGTTGGTGTGTGTGTAAGTGTGTGTGTCTGTGTCAGCCCCAAGAACTTTTTTGGCTGTCAGTCAATGGAAGCGGAGAGACAGAGAGCGAGCGTTACACACACATACACATACATAGGCATACACACACACACACACACATGCATACAACTGTAGCTGAGTTTGCGTGTATTTACAAGTGTAACAACTCGGCACCCTGTATTATTTGCTTGTATGCGTGGGTGTGTTTATGTTTGTATTTCTATGTGTAGGTGTAATTGTGTATGTGTGTGCATGTGTGTGTGTGTGTGTGTGTGTGTGTGTATACAACCACTTGAGTTAATCAAAAATGTCTGCTGTAATTTATTTTACTACGGCGGCCATCTTTGGCTCCCCTTTCTCAAACCGAACCACACCCCCCGCCCACAGCCCACAGCCACTCCCCTTTGACGCCCCCAACAACTGAAAAAGGAGTTTTGATAACATTTTGCATTTATTTGATTTCATTTGAAATGCACTTTTATTTGCCCAACTGAAACACAAGTAATTTTGCTGTTCATTTTCGAAGTTGCAAGCGAGCATAATTTTTGTGTGTACACCAAAAAGGGGAGAAAGAGAGGGAGTAATGCAAGGGGTTGTGATAAGGGGGTGGAGAGAGTGCCCCTGAAATGGGGTGCGGTCAGGCAGTTGGTTGGCTGGTTTATTTTTTGGTTTTTATTCTCCATTCTCTATGCAGAAATGTAATCAAATACCTAAAGCAACCTAAAAATAAAACAGAACAAAAAATGAAAATGAAAACAAAGTTTGACTAAACTGACCCGCATTTAAGTTGGAAAAAAGCTGCACTTTAATTATTACAAGTAATATTGTAATGAAAAAGGTTAAATTTATAGTGATTTCATCAGAAATACATGATACATTTTGAGTTTTAAAAACCTTGATTTACATTCAATTTATTTCAGAAGTGCCTAAAAATATGCAATGCATTTGTAAATTTTATTTTTTTTAGTATATTTATTTTATTTATATTTATTTATTTAATTAACATCCTAGTGCTAAAAGTTGTAGAGAAACTTATGATTATTATTAACAGCTCAGCTAAAATTTATTAGTTGATAACATTTAACTAACTAACCTAACTAAGAATATATACAAATTCTGCTCGTATTCTTTCTGATCAAAAAAAAACTAAGACTTAATGAATATGAATAAAAAAGTAAAGTATAACTTTAAGTAAATCATTATTTCAAAACCAAAGACTTTTAAATTACGGTGAAAATACAAATATTACACTGTGCTACAGCCAAAAAACTTCTGGGATGCGACATAGCGTAGGTTTTAGATCTAGTTGAATGTTGAACATTGTGGCATACTAGAATTTTTCGTTGCACATCATAATCACTGCGGACGGCAGTCCGCGCTAGTGACGAAAGCAGCACGAAGGGTGCGAAGGCGACTAGCATATATACACAGGAAGAATGGAAAATTTGCTATGACTGTCCGATCAGGTCGAGTTATATACTGATCGAAAGGCATTAACTTAACTTACAAATGTGCATACTAAGACTTTTGGAAACTCACCTGGTTCGTGAGATAAACAGGTGTAAGTGGGAGGGGAATAATTTAAATTATTGGAGCTAATGGGGCCGCTGGAGCTTTTTTGAATTTTCTTTGAATTTTTTACAATTCTCATTAAAAAATACGCGTCGAATGACACCTCGATCATCGAAATCGGACAACTGGTTCGAAAGATAATTAATTTTGAAATTTTTAGGGGCCTTCCGAAAATGAGATGAAAAGTCAGTTTGTCTGTTTGTCCGTTTGTCTGTTTGTCTGTTTGTCTGTTTGTTTGTTTGGATCAAATCGTTGATTTAGCTCAAATGTTTGAATGAGGACTTGTTCCTGTTAAAAAATCTAGAAACGTTTGTTCAACGACTTTTTCGAAAAATCGCTAGTTTAGCGGGAAATCGCTAAAAACCGCCAAACTTAAAACCCCCATAGCATCCAAGCGATAGAAGCCACAAATATGATCTATATATCGTTGAAAAGGTATTCTGAAGGGCTCTTAGGCATACCTTCGAAGTTTTATTTTTAGGTAAATAGGTAAACAGCTACAGGTGAAATAAGGTATTTTTCTCCACATTTTGGCGGTTTTTGAGAAAACGCCGCTAACGATTTTTTTTAATTTTCAATATGTTGTAGTTTATAAAATTTCGCATTTTTTGATATATGAAACATAACTTATAGCCAAATGGTTTGGAAGATAGATATAACCAGTTAACTGAAAATATACGCTTTCTTAGATTTGGAAGAGGACCCGTTTGTCTGTTTGGATAAAGTCTTTCTTATAGCTTAGAAGTTTGAATCAGGACTTGTTCCCGCTCAAAAATCTAGAAACGTTTGTTCTACGACTTTTCCGAAAATTCGCTAGTTTAGCGGGAAATCGCTAAAAACCGCTAAAATTGACACCCTCATAGCATCCAAACAATAGATGCTACAGATGTGATCTATATATCGTTGAAAACGTAGATCGATGGGCATTTAAGCATAGCTGTAAACTTTTTTGCTGAAGAACACAGGTAAAAAGCTACAGGTAAAAAAAGTTATTTTTCCTCACATTTTGGCGATTTAAGAAAAATTTGTATTTCAAATCACTTTTAAATATGGTATATGTTGAAGACAATTTCATTCCGCGTTTTTTGACATACAACACATATCTGTCAGAATTAGTTTGGGCAAGATATTACCTATTAACTGAATATACCATTTTTCTTTCCACTCCTGCTTGCTCACATGCAGTATGTACACTGCTTGCTTGCTGCTGAAGTATACTGCTTGCAAGTGGTGAATTCTTTTTGCGGCAGCAGCAACAAAGTGTCATTGCAGCCAGAGTTTGAGAACGCTATTAGCTTTTGCGCTTGGCATGTTGGCATGCCATACAAATTTGACAAGTTATACTGTCAAAAAATATTGAAATTTTCAAAATTTATAATGTCTTATTCAAAAATTTCTGATATCCCATAAAAAAACCTCTTTACGCGGAAAAAGTCTAGTGACGAAAACATTTTTATGCCCCAAAATTTCTGATATCCAATTTTGTGACGAATAATATTAAGTTTTACATATGAATAAAATAAAAAAAAAATTTTTGCATTCGGCACTGCGCAAAACAGTCAGTTTTATTTGGTATGAAGAACTGAGACATTTTAGCGCAATGTGCCGAGTGCCAAAATTTTTTTTTTATTTTATTCATATGTAAAACTTAATATTATTCGTCACAAAATTGGATATCAGAAATTTTGGGGCATAAAAATGTTTCCGTCACTAGACTTTTACCGCGTAAAGAGGTTTTTTTATGGGTTTTAAATAACGGTACGGATAATGAGGGAGCTATATGTAAAAATATATGGATTTTTACAGTTTTTTGCAACTTTACCGTACTTTTAACGTTAATTAATAAGTTAAGTTTGTAGAAAGCACCTTACTTTTGGCATGTATATTCAAAAAACAATTTGTTTTACGTCTTCTGCTTTTTAGTATATTAAAACCGGGTGATATTTAACTCAGTTATTAATTTATTTAGAAAAAGTCATGGAAAATACTCCTTTGTTAACTACCTTGCTAACTACGCAACTACAAATGAAATATGAGCGGATGGGCAAATGGCGCAAATATCAAAATTTTGAGCAATTATGTTTCAGAAAATCTACTACAGCTTTGCCAATTATTGTCCGATTTTAGAAAATAGATACACGTTCTACTCGTCAATATGTGTTCTTTTAAAATAAAAATAGAAGACAAAGGAGTTTCTAATAAGATAGTGTTCAAAAACATCAGCAAAGTCAACAAATGTAAAAAAAAAACACAAAAAATTTGTTTACATAGAAAATACTCTAATAACGGAATTGAATCCAGTTAAGTAAAGTATGAAACGTTTATATTATAAATTCTAGTATGCAATCCCACTCGAGAAGTTTAATTTTGATTCAATTTTTTAGCACAGTGTTATCGTTAAATCGAATATTTTTATAGTTCCTGCTCAATAGGTGATGAAAAAATAAATATTTCCTTTTATTACATATTTTTTAAAGTCAAAATCAATGCAATTACAGTTTTCAGTCGCTGCTGCAGCTCCATTTAAATTACACAAAATGTTAAAATGTAATTACAAAACGGTTTTTGGAGTCCCTGCACAAAAAAAGTACACATAATAAATCTGTTTGAATGGCGCGTGCCGTTAAAGAAAACCCAGGAAAAGTAGAAAGCTGGAAAAAAAGAAGGAAAACGACTTACCGTAAAGCGTCTGCACCACACGGACAGCCATCGAATGTCCTTAATCCTTTTGCCCATGGGTAAACGCAGTATGATGTCCGTATTGTTGTGCGCCTGCAAAATGGGCGGATCTCTGCGGGATGCATGGAAAGAGAGAAAGAGAGAGAGAGAAGAGATGAGAAAACGCAGAAGCGATAAGATGACATAGATGAGATGTTGATGATGATGATGATGACAATGATAATGATGAGGAGCGTAAACTGTGTGTCCTTCCTTCTTCTGTGTTCATTGTAATGAAAGCAAGCCTTAAAGCTCTGACCACGAAATACATACAGTGAAGCTTCATTAGCTCACCACAATAACAGAGAAAAGTTATATTTATAATGATCAAAGAAGTTGAATGGAAAAGCTTAAGTCTATAACACTGATGAAAAATGAGACAACTTTTAAAAAAAAAGTACAGGTAACACACAAAGAAGCGGTCTTACAATTAAGATGTTTTCCCAATTGCTAAGAAATTTGTAATCATCGAATTCTTAGAGCGACAGCGTCGAAATTTAAACCATTTTTCTCAAAACTTCAAATTGCCTCAAACAAGACTTAAAAGTAAAGAAAATATTTTCAACTAACGATTATATTTTATTCTAGACGATAGAATGTAGCTCTATTGTATTGCTGCCGATAGTTGAATATAAGCCAGGCATATTTAAAATATTACTTGTATATCGAAATATTTGAATGCAATCTTATCCAATTTGGACAAGTCGATTCTCCAGCTGCTGCTGCATTCGTCTTAGGCAGTTACCACTGTACGTTGACGAGTATGTAACTAGCAGTCGCCCTGTATCCATATCTATTGAGTGTAATGTGTGCTTATTAAGAGTCCGCTGCCATTGTGATAAAATGCAGTCCGCAGTCCAGTTTCGCCTCGGGGCTCGACTTTGTCCGAGGCCAACTGGTCAATAGGGCAATGGACAACGGACAACGGACAAGAGACAGCGGAGAAAGGACAAAAGGACAAAGGACACGCCTCCAATTTGCACAGTCAATATTGACGAGTGCTTGTAGTTGCAGCAGCAGAGTGTCATTAAAATTAAAGTGAAACCAAGCTGAAAATGCAACAATGTCAACATTGGATAATGTACTTTGTTGTCAATCTCCTCCTCATTCTCTCACCTCCCTTCCTCACTCATCCATTAACTCCCAACTGAATCCACAGTCAATTAATACTTGCATCATTTCTTTTATGGAGCATTTGCCGTGTTTTCTAAGCACAGCTTAAGTCTCGTTGCCAATAATGAAGAGTTTTAGCTTATGCCAGAGATATGAATATGTGGAATCCTTACGACAATTTCAGATACATAATTGAGGGTTTTCATACAGTGAAGTCCTTGATTATTGCAATTAGTATATGGGCATTTCCACAGAAATGTCAAACGAGGCTAAAAACGAAATTTTGATCAAAAACTCACATCTCGTGAAAATTCAAGTTATTTATTTAAGCAATATACGCTAGAAGAAATTCAATAGGATGAACATATAGATTCTACATTCTAATAAATTAACTTTTCTATATTTTTGCCCATTTTCTTAAAAATTTATTTCCAAAATGGAGCGTTTGTATTCTATCGATTACACAAAGAAGATTGTAACATAAACGATTTTAATACATAGAAACATATTGAAAGTTTAATTTAAAACAAGTTTTTCGAACTGTTTCGATATATAATTTAAAAAAAGAGAGACAGAAACAACTTAAATATATTGTGGAACGAAATGTCGCGTGTGACAGTGATTCAAATCAAATTTTAAAAAGAATTACTCAATATTTTTGAATCAAACAAAAATCATTTTTTAGATAAATGAATGCATTACATTTCAAAATTAATTGCATCAAAATATTCGTTCACGTTTTGCTGAAATCAGTGTTAGCAGTGGTCGCCAAAAAAAACGACTTTTATTTGAGTCGCGTGCGAATGCCTTGGTTTTTTTAAAATTATCTTGAGAACGAACAATTTCTCAAAATTAACCTTAGCACCAATTATAGTGCTAATCAAGACCTATAAGTTTCCCCTTTTGTCACAACAAAATAATGTTTTGGCATATGTTTTATTTCACTTTGAATGCGTACGAATGTCGCATTCGACATTAGAGAATTACCCATATGCAATTTTTAAAAAATCAACATATCATAAATCGCTTATTATTTGCAGTTGCAGTTTTCATTCAATGCGCAGTTTGTGACATAGCCGAGCAGTTATTTATATGTTTTTAAATAAGTTACTTCTACTAATACTTTTACAGAGATACTTTTTACAGAGAGATTCCAGTTAAAAAGTTACTTAGTTCAAGTTAGTTACATTTTTTAAATAGCATCATAACTTGCCTTTTACCTGGTTTAATTTGAAGTACATTTAAACAACCAAATTCGAGCTATAAATATTTTGACATAATTTGTAGATATTTATACTTCAGCTTTATATACTTATTTGGCATCAAAGCATTTTCTATATACAAACCCATTTGTTTTAATATTAAGCCAAAAATAGCTCAAAGCTTGACAAAAATGTGAAAATATTATTTTCAATTATGAGTTTTGTCTTTGCCAATTTTATCTGCTTTCTTTCGCTTAACTATGCTTTGGGTTTTGTTTTACAAAAGCATATCACAGTCTTAATTTGCATTCCACGCTGTAAATACCTTGAAATTTGTGTGTTTACAGAGTGGGAAAGAAGAAATTCTGTCTTCACTAGAATATTGAAAATAATAATAAACAACAGCCAAGATGGAGTAAAAGAGAAAAAAATCCCAAGAGGATTGTCTTATGATGATAATGATGAACAGTCGACTATGAAAGTAATGTGTCTCTCTTTCTCTGTTACTTTCTCAGTCAGTTAGTCAATCAATCTTTAAATCATTCAGTTGAATTTGTGGTGTAACAAGTGTCGACATCGGCCATAGACATTAGACACGGCTAAGCACTTAATTTACACCCTCGAAATGACGTTGTCCGAGTTTCTGTTTCAGTTTCAGTTGCAGAGTCAGAAGGAGGTTCAGGCTTTGACCTTTAATGAGCCCAAAACAAATTGAATGGTGCTGTGTCAACAACGGCGCAACGAATCTACGCACGTATCTCTCAGATACATTCATTCTCATTTTGTCTGGCTGTCAGGACATCTTCAGATTGAAGTCCTTGCGTGCGTGTATGTGTGTGTGTGTTTCCCAAAACAAATATGTGTACGCATTGTACTTTATTTGATTTGCTGAGCCTGCCGCCCTCTGTGCGCGGGCACAAGATACAGATACACAGATACAGATACAGATACATAGATACATTTACACACACACTCAGCTGAGATTTAGAGATTCATTGATGCACTCAGCAAACAAATCCATAAGCATTTATCGATTTATCTGCCTTTGCCACAATTACTTTGTGCCCTGTCTTGTTTATTTGTCTGTTGTTGGCCACAAAGATGGCCCAAAGTTCAGTGTGTCAATAAGTTATTGACTTGCCAACCAGCATTCACAATTTCCGTTAAATATTGCAAAAGCTTCAACAACCTGTTGCATTCTTCAAAACTCAACTCACTGACATTTCACACAATTTTTGACAAGTTTGCATAAAAAACAAAACGAAAGTTTTTCTTTGACATACCGAAGATTTTGATACCCTTGAAGAGTTGAGAGATATTTTGAGATATTTCAGAGACGTTATCAGATAATTTAATGCAAGTTTAATTTTTTAAGATTTTAGTTATTGATTTTCATATTTGATCTGTATTATATTAATGTGAAGCGATGTATTTCTAACAATTATACATTTTTTTGCCTTTCTTAATGAGTTCCAAAATTCCACTTTCTAAATTATGATACACATTTCATAACAATAATATAACACCCTCCGCAAGTATGTATATAAAAACGCACAACAATTGTGACTGGGCTCTCAATCTGGGCAAAACAATTGAGCCAAGTCAGTAGACAAACAGCCAACAAAAAAGCAGCCAACACAGTTATCAGCCCCAAATGCAAAGCTCAATCACCCCCGAAATACATATTTTATGTACTTCCTACCATACATACAAATACACATATTTCTAAAATTATTATGAATGCTTAATTCAACGTCACAAACAACAAGTGGCAACGGCAACGACAACAACAACCGACAGATGAGTCCCGGGCAACGACCACTCAATTAAATTTATATGAAAATATAAAATATGTCATTTCGAGGGGGGCGAAATTTCTGACAATGCATAACGCATAACTCATGTCACAGGCATAGCAAATGATCGGCTTCAAACTACCCAGTTAAATATAGGAAAGAAATATGGAAAAACGGAAGAAGACACTGAGGAAGTGTCTTTAAGCTGAGTAAGGAAACCAATTAAAGCTACGAATGGAAATAAAACTCTTATCTAATAATAATATACTTGTATAGATAGACAGATATTGATATATATAGATATAGATTTAGTTTTATTACCATTTTTTTTAGTAAGTTCTATATCAGTTTGCAATATACTCCTTTTAAGTCAATATGTTTTCTCTATTTTTAGAAACTTTTAGTTCTCGAATCCATTTTTATCGAAAATTAAAATTTTTGTTTTAAACTAAGACTTTTCGACTAAAACTGCGAGTACATATTTTTATTTTTTTGTTTTACTATAAAAAAGCGCAGTTATTAATTATTGAATTTATATAGGAAACTGAAGAGTCCGAAAGAAGGTAAAATATAGTAGACTCTATTGTATAACTTAATTTATAATGGTGATTTCTCTCTCATTGCAGCAAGTAATTGTTTGAAACTTATTTTGGTTGCAGGATGCGAGCGACTCTTATACAACTCTTATACAAGAGGCATTTCCAAAAAGTGACAGCAACAGGCGCAACTACTTGAGGCATATCTCTCTCTCCCTCCCTCTCCTCTTCCTGCCATTACCCCAACCGCTCTTATAGCAACTGAACAACTGAACTTTTTTTGTTCGGGCTTAATTAAGTTAAAGGCATTAAAGTCGCTGCAAATGCTGTTGGCAAATGGAAAATGGCAAAAAGCATTTTTGCGTGTTGCGGCTGCGTTGTCAACGTTGATTAACATTAACACAATGAATGATGGGGCAGCACTGAAGGGGGTGAAAGGGGAAGGGGATGAGGGAGAGAGGTTGGCAGGTTCGTCACGTGGCGCCTATTCTCGTCCCATCTCATTCAGCTCTTGACAATGGGCACAAAACTAAAAACTTCGTTTTGCCACTTTGCATGCAACACATTTTAATGAGATCAGCATAAATCAGTATCAGAATTCCAAAAGGGAGTGTGGGAGGGAGTGTGATGCACATTCATTGTACACAAGTTTTGTTGGAAATGCAAATGAGCAACTGCCAACGGGCGTCCGTTGTCCCCCTTCTCCTCTTCTGCCCCTTCTCAGCCACCTTCTCGTCCTGCTTCTCCTTCTCGTCATGGCAACGGGGCGTTAATCAGCACAGCGTAACAGCGTCGCTTTCATGCTTCTCTCTCAAAAAAAATTCTAATTTAATTACTTATGCTCGATGCATCCATTGTGACACACACACAGACACACACAGTGGAACAAAGCGAGCGTGAACATAAAAAGAAGTGAACAGCGCGACGTCGCGACGTCAGGCAGCCCTTCAACTAAACGGTTGGGCTATATAATTAAAGCTGATTGGCAGGCGCTCAAGACGAAGACGACGCGTCGCTAGAGCTGAAGAAAAGACAGGGTTGTCACAACCTGTGTGGCTCCACACAACTTGCTCCTCAAAAAATGACTCCTCACAATTCATTACTTATAACTCTGCTCCATTTACTCTAATGCAAACAAGCTGCTCCTCACAAGTCGTTCTTATCAGCGTGCTCCCCCAAAGTCGCTCCTCACTAATAGATCACAGTGTGATCAGTACAAGTCGCTCACAGCCCATTACTCCAAAGCAGCTCCTCATGATCTGCCCCTCACAGTCCGACAGTCCAGCTGCTCCTCCCAACTCACTCCTCACTCCTCAGACAGTACTCCTTACAACGTAGTCCACACTCTCTGATCTTCTTACTTCACGTCAAAAACCAAAGTCAAGTGAACGATTCCATTTCACATAACACATAAATGAGCTAGTGCACTATGGGCGAAAAGTCAATTTTTGCGGCATTAATTACAATTTTTAAGCTGGAGTTTTCAAATTTGGCATGAACCTTAGTTAACCGAAATTAGAATTTTGAAATTTTTTTTTTTTTGCATTTGGACCACGCCTTTGCTTTCCCCTATTCATCCGACTATGAGAAAAATGTTTAAAAAATTTAAATATTTATTTAAAATCCAAATATAAAGCTAGAGACCTGAAATTTGGCATGAATCTTAGATAGGCTAAAGTAGAACTACGTATAATACGTTTTTTTAATGGATCTTTTCTTCACCCCGTCTTTCTAACTCACTCAGTGAAAAAGTACATTTTTTTTATTCACTAAAATATTAAGCGATATATCTTAAACTTCACATGTTTGCTAATTAGACTTAAATAAAATTTTAAAATTTTTTGGAATTATAGTTTGACTACCATATTTTACCATATTTTAGCATACGCTTTATCAATGTTGCGCAAAAATGCGCAAAAGAAATTAATAACACTATATACTTTAATTAATAACATTCCATATTTAGTTGCTTGCACCATCATGCAATTCATAAGTATTACCTTACGGAAAAAACCTACATTTTATATTTTTTTGCTAAAAATACATTAAACAAAACAGTCGACAACAACAACTAGACACAAATTTTGTTACATATTACAACAAATAATTATTTACAGTGAGCATCACTTTCCATATTCAACTTGATTTCTTTATTAAAGCTTTGCTTATTAATTTACGCTTGAAACACAATGAACAAAGCATGTGCGTTTACAAAACAGCTGACTTTAAAGAGAAGAGAATATTACGAATATTTTTTAATCTAACTGAAGCGTTTACATTCAATAAATAAAGTCACATTTTGAAAATAGTACCATCAATTTATTGACTTTATGCCAGTAAATTTGTTAAATCGCCCAATGTGTAGTGGAGAAAAACAGTGGGCCAGGTTGACAATCAGCTGCATTTATCTATGCTTAGAATGTATCTATAACTGTGCATACATCTATGTATACAAATTTACAACTATACATGCGCATATAAATATCTAAATCATTAGACACAATAAATGCGCCCAAATGTATGCTATAGTTGGCACTTAACACGGGCGCCACATAATATAGCAATCATTTGCGTACAACCCTCTTACCAGCCATGCCCCCCTCCTTCCACTCCCCTTTGCCACATTGAGGAAGGTGCATGTGGCATGTAGTCAGTTGTGGCAGGGGTAATGTGTGTGTCTGAAAGCGTAAAAGCGTGCAATCGCTACCGCGACGCTTCTCGTTCCGGCCAAAGAATGCTCTGCTACCCCTCACACACACACACACACACAATCACTCTGGCGGGTATGATGAGGATAAGGATGAGGATGAGGCATGCCAGTGTTATACATTGAACTAATAAAGCTCGGCACGTGGCATCAACAATGAAACGCATTAAAGTCGATTACAATATGAAGTTGGATCTAAGAATGGAAACGGCTCTGGGTTGATGGAAGTGCAAGTCGAGAGTGGGAGTTTTGCTTTTTGAGTTGCCATCAAGCAACAACAACAACAACAACCATCCGGACAACAACAAAACCTTGTGAAAAACCGAGCATTCAACGCAAAGTGAAAGGGAAAAAACGTTTCAAAAACTTCTGTAAAACGAAATTTTCAGATATGAATTTATTCTTGTCCAATAAAATCAAGAACTCGGCTCTTGACTGGTATAAGTTTAATAGTTTCCTTCGATCATATAATACTTTATTGAGATATGTAATCCTTTTTGATGTGGAATTAATAGAATGGAAAACTCAGAACATTTTATATGATTTCTTTCTTGTAAATACTGCAGGTAACATATCTGATTGTTTATTGAAAAGGAAAGTTGAAAAAATATAGGCGAAATTCCCATATATTTCATTCACATGTCGTGCTGTTGTTTGCATTCGTATATTTTCTGTTTGGCACGTCGAACGTGACATTTTTGCATTGAGTTGTCATTGAAAAAATAAGTAAAGAAAAATCTTGGCTATTTTAAATAAATGTGTTTGCTTTTTCAGGGGCATGACTAAATGCCAATGACAAGTGGCTGAAAGGTGGCACTTTACCTTAACCTTGGCATGCGATTAGCTCAGTTTAATGAATATGATAATAAAATATGCAATGCCAATGCAATGCCTAATGGCTAATGTCTAATGCGAAATGTGGAAATGTGAAATAAGCAGCCAAATGACGACAAATTGTGTGTGAGATGTGAGCTGTGAGCCAAGGATCGCATTGCACTCGGATAAGCAGCAGCAGCCGAAGGGGAACTGCGGCTCGGCTCGGCTCAGCTCAGCTTAGTGTGTTCAAGTGGCCGAAGGAAAAAACGGAAAAAACCGGGAAAAGCAAGAGGTGTTTGTGTGTGTGTGGGGGGAAAATGGAAGAAAAAGGCAAGGTAAATAAAATACACAGTAGTGCGGCTTAACCTTGTGACGACTTCCAGTCAGTGCTGACGTTTTAGCTATTGTATAGCTAGACTTTTGAAGGATAAATTTGAAGCATGGGAATTAGCTAGAAGTCTGACTATATTGAAAACTGAAACTAGTGTTCCAGATTGCTGAATAATTTTAAAAGTCGAACTTCCCTAACTCTAATCACCATTATAGAAAGAAAATGTTCGCGTTATGGAGATATTCGACTTATAGAGCTATTTTTCTTAAGTTTATCAATTTTACTGCCACTCATTTAGCTTGAGTTAGAGAGAAATTCGAGTTATAACATAGAAGTTCGAGTTATGGAAGTTCAACTGTACTTAAAATACTTAATACATACAAATATTTGGGACATGGTTAGGGCAATGTTTAATTTGCCACTTTGAAAATTAAAGAAGAAATATGAAGATTCTGTCTTTCTGTCATCGTTGTCTCCAGCATTATCTTATATCCAAATGACCTTTCGTATTTAAAAAAAAAGTAAACTATACTCTAAATTTTGTTCTATTTTTTCTAAACAGTTTTGATTATTTTATTTTTAGCTATTTCTAGCAATTTTTTTTGTATCAGATTAGCTACTTTAGTCCTTGAAATTGTGGCAACTCTGGCATATGCACTTGTGTTTGTATCGCTGCCTCAGTCGCTGCCTCTGCCTCTGCTGCTGTCGCTGTTGTGGCTTTCATTGTTTGCTGTTGTGTGTACCCACATACATACATATACACATATGACCGCAGATCTAACGTAAAGAAATAAATGAGTTTTTCGCATTAGGAGGCAACGAAGCGACAACAGCAACAACAACACCCACAACAACAGCAACCACAACAACAACAAAAATAGCAACCACAACAACAACCACAATAAAGCATTAAACGGAACGAAGGCGACTTCGTAAATGGCAGCCCAAGATGAAAAATGTTTTTTAATTTTTAAAAGTGGTTTCATTGTCAACCGTGCGTAACGTAAAATCTGCAAGGATACATGTGGCTCACACACACACACACACTCTCTCTCTCTCTCATACACACACACACCCACAGTTAGTAAATGGGCCCCGTTGCGCTTGATCAGCCGGCGAATCCGAAAAAATGCCGCTAAAAACAAAAAAATTCAACAACTTTCAGCTTTCAATGCAGTAATAATAAAGATGTAAAAGTACATCGAAAAAACTGATGAATCGATGATTGTGTATGTTCATGTCCAAAAGTATGCAGCGAAAATAAAAAATGTGTATAAAAATGTAAGCTCTTTTAATTCACTGTTTTCCTTGGCGATAAATCGAGTGAAATATATCGAAGAATATTAAAATTTCCAATGAACAATAGAAACTAATAAAATATAAATAATTTCTATAAAAAAAATACGCGAATTAAGAATAAAATTCTACTTATTTCATTATTTGAAAATTTGTATATAAAATCGAAGATTCTGTCTAGTTTTCCCGATAAATCGATAGTAAGATATCAAAATCGAACGATGTTTAAAATCTAATCTTAACTCTCAATGTTCAGCTTGAATTTATACCATTAAAATAATAATAATACTCTATTTGATTGTAGTACATACGGTCCTTTGTATTCCTCCGGATAGGGTATAATATAGCCCTCGGGCGATGGCCGGGCCGTCTTGCCCACCCAGAAGAAGGCATCCGGTCCGGTGCCGTCGTAGGCAAAGGATTTAACAAACAGCGTCGACTCATCAACCGCATAGATGGAACCCTGTGTATGTCAAAGTTGTCAGAATCCTTACATTTCAAAATTGAGTTGGGAATTTTAACGAGTTTCTCACCTTAATTCCATGCGCAAAGTTTGTAAACTGTCCAATGTAGCGGCCATAGTAGGGCTCTGGTGGTGCACGGCCGGCAGCTGTAAAGTGGCAAGAAGAAGAAGAACAGGACCATGAATTAATTTGATTAGTTTTAATCAACGAAAAGTAGAAGTACACTCATAGCAGCATAATTTGCCTTGAATCTGAAATATTTAATAAATAATGGAAGTTGTCAAACTTTAAGTTTTGGCAAGTTTTCGTGGCAATTGATATTATTTCAGTTCCTAGACAATTGATGCTGGTGTACATATTGTTTTGACCAAGAGTGTGTCGTTAAAATCTAAAATGTTTTTGCGCAACTTTATTGCAGGTAAAACAGAGTAACTCTCAGATACAGATCTAAAGATATACGGACACAGATACATTCATCTACTTAGCTCAAAGGAATGCAGTCCGTATTCATAATCCTAAGATTCGGAAGCTCTAAAAACAAAAGGGCGTCAGCTGCTTTACAAATTAATCCGCTTTCCCAAAAACTTTGTGGCACAAAAAGTGCACGTAGCACGTTGCAAGTTGCAAGTTGCACGTTGCAAAAAGTTTCGCTTAGACTGAAAATGCAACTAACAGTATTCCCATTCCCGTTCCTTTAAAATTACAAAGTTCTTAACTCAACTGACTATCATGTGCTGTTGAATAATAATGAGACTGGCAATGTAAAGGGAATGGGAATGATATTAAAATTGATGATGTTCCTGATGTTGATGATGATGATGCTGATGATGGACTCTGTTTGCAATACTCTTGACAACTCCTTGGGGAGTTGTTGCTACCCCGCTGTGCCACGTTGCCATGAAATTGATTGAAAACCATGAAATTTATTGAAATTCAATGCTAGCAGCTTCAAGGGATAGAAATTGTACACGGGAATACAGACTAAACATGGCAGTTGCATTGCAAACATTTCAAAACACAAAAAATGGCTTTGTTTTCGAGCTGAGTCGAAAAGCTTCAAGGTCTAAGCTAAGCTAACAAAATATTACTACTCTTTGTTTTATTTATTTATAAACTCATTAGTGGAATGTGGATATTAAATAATGTATTAGATTTATTTCTTAGTTGTAGTTTCAGCATTCTATGCCGCATTCAATGCTACTCCAAAGTGTGTAAAGAGGGTGGTGAAAGGAAAAAGGAAAACAGAGGTAGCCTAACAAATGGTGCCAGGGTATTCCCCAGAATGTCTCAATTGTATCGACGACGACAATTGAAGATGATAATGATGATGATGGCGATGGCAGCCAAGGCAACGGCAACGGAACGGCAACAAGAGCGACACCAATACAAATACCAATACCAATACCAATAGCAACAACAGCAGCCACTGAACAGGACGAACAAGGACAACAAGGAGGACAAGGACAACAACAACAACGTGCGCTCACAACGTAATATGCATTAAATCTACTAATGCGTGCATTAATCTCTAAAGATTTGGACTTGCCCCGCAAATATGCAGCACGTGTCTCCATCAAATATACGTGCTCGAGGATATTTATACAATGTGATGACGAGCACGTCAACGTACCCCTTATTATGCCCCATACTCTAGCTGCACTCGAACAAAATAAAGCGACTCGTATCGCACATTGAAAATCCAGAATATACCTTTTAATGTTATTAAACAGAATTATTCAGAGAAAAGAAATTTCTAAAAATATCAAGTTCCAATTCTAAAAAAAATTTTTGTTTACACATTTCAGAAATTTTATTTAAAAAAAAACTGTAAGTTCTAGTTTTATCTAAAAAAGTAATAGATAAAACTAGGATTACAGGAACAAATAAATTTCTAAAAATATCGAGTCCCAAAAAAATTATTTTTTTTAAAAATGATATTAAAAAAACCTTTTAAGTTTAGCTTTTTCTAAAAATTAAAAGAAAAAATATCGATAGTAAATTTGTTAACTTTTTTCAAACTCTCACCACAATTTTTTTTGAGTGTAGAACTGGGGACGAGAATAGAGAAATGTGCCTCAGTCCGAGCCTAAGGCTGTCATCGTGTATTCTTCTTCTTTTTGTTAATAATGTTGAAAAGGGAGATGGGCATTGACAGTATTGGAAGAGTAAGAGATAGAAGAACAACAGCAAGTAATAGTTCATTGGCCATGTGTATCTTTCTAGCTGACTGACTGACTGAAGTATGCGCTATTGAAGGTGATAAGATTTATAAAAAGGAAATAAAACTGATAAGGTACTGCGAGAAGACATTGACAGTTGAAGGAAATTGATTGAAACGAGCGGGGCGAGTGAAATGTGACCCAGATTTCAATTGAAAATTTTGAGAAGACAAAATAAAGTAAAACTTTAACATTGACCTAGGGGATGTTTAGGTCCATAAAACTCTTCTCTCCAGCGACTAATCACATTTAAGCACAGATATTGAAGAGATGCAACCGTAAGCCTGAACCATTTGCAGACAGCATAAGCTCTATAAATTAACTCGTAACCATGGCTATCAAATGGGGCAACTCTGAAAAGGGGATGGTATAGTATCACATCATCAGTTTAACCAAATATCTGCATAGCTCTGTCCGTCTGTCTGTCTCTCAGTCCCAAAAGGGTTTGCCCGTATCCTCCCCTCGATTGCAAGTGCGTCAACATGCCATTGAAAGGGAAGTGGGACAGTAACTACAGAAACCTCTGCTGAAAGCCGTAACCACAGGCAACCAGTGAGAAACTTCCCAAAAAATAAGCGGATTTGCAGCCTTGTCTTGGAGCTACAATGTCAGCATTTGTGCGGGGGAGGAGGAGATTTTGCTAGACGAGCAATTCTAGAATCGGCAGTTGGTAAATGAGTCTGATATAAATGAGATTGATATCAAAAATCCAGAAGTAAATTAATATTTTTTAGCTAGTTATATTGATTTAAAGCATCCATAATTATAAGTTTTTAAATAAATATTCTTAAGTAGCAATTATTTTTACTTAATACACGATTTTAGAATTCAAATTCTCATGCTTACTTTTTTAAACTCAACTCTCCTTAGCAAGCCTCGATTCTAAGTATTTAATTAATGTCCACTCTAAAGAACATAGTACTTTTTATTATTCTACATTTATTATTAAGGTCGGGACGGCGCGAACGCCATTCCCGGCTACCAAAAATTACACGCACGAGTTATTCACATTAGGAATAATCGCAGAGGTCAACTCAGCCGAAGGTGCAATGGCCAAGCCTCACTCCGGAGGAACCGCCTTCGTGATCACGGTTAACCTCTACGCCAGGTAAGTATGCTTTTCCCAGCTCAACATCAGGGTTTCCATAGTCTGACGGCTAGAACCGTTTGGGAATTACAAGCATGATCTACAAGCAAAATATCCAGAAAGTAGGCAACAATTCTCGTTTCTCGTTCAGGTAGTAATTGCAATTAGTTTGCAGGCGAGCAGGGACAACGACAACGATAACGATGTTATAAATGCCGAGCTGCCAGTCTTATAATCTCTATATTTATTCTATTTATTTGAACGGGCGCTGCACATCAAAGGAACAAATGATAATTAAATTCGCACTAATCTGGCCGTAATTTATTTTATCACATGCCCATCTTCGACTTTGACGTCGTCATCAACATCCTCATCCTCATTCTCATCCTCATCATGTTGTTGTTGTTGTCTTCTTCGTTCCGCATGTACAACGCACGAGATTCCAAATCAAATTTTCATTTACTTCCCAAATAGACTCTCCCGGAAAGCAGGTTGTCCCCCTCTGCTCATCTCTCCTCACCCTTTTCGGTTCAATCTACCCGGAACCTTGGCCGCATCCCAAATGCTTGGCAAGCCTCTGGCGGGTTCATTGGTTGGTCGCCCAGTCGAGCATCATTAAAGAGCTTGAAAATATTCCTCCCCCAGGAATGTTGTTCTGTATGTCTCTCGACTCCCTTTTCTGCTCACAGGGAGCATGTCCTTCTGCTCTGCTCTGTTGTGTGTGTGTGTTGTGTGTATGGATGGCAAATCGAATAAAATTTAGCTGACTCAATAAAAATCAAAAAGCGTTAATGCTAACGATATGACTTTAACCTGAAACCGAGTAAATTGTTGCTTGTGTCAAAGCCAACAACAACGAGGGGGAAAAATTCACTCTCTTTATCCTCTCTCCCTTCTCCACGTTGTTTTCCTCATTGTCCGTCGTCTTTGGCTCGAGAAGGGCGTAAATTTAGGCGGAAAGGCAGCAGGATATGGCAACTGGAAGCAATATTGCACCGTAATCTGACAGCGACAATTTTCGGCTGCTTTTCTTTTGCCACGGCCACGACGACTTTAAGACTTGCCCCGTTTTCCTTCTAATAAATGATGATAAATAAATAAGAAAACGTGGAATCGTTGTACGAAAAACGCACACCAAGAAGCCAAAAGAAAAGCAGCTAATGAATGGCGCCAAATGGCATGGATTGGATATTCCTTTGGTTGGTATCCTAGCATCCTTATGCTGTCAATGATCGATGGGTTAACTGCCTGTCTAAACTTTTTTCTCTACATGAACATTTATTTAAATTACTATTTTTCCGCTGGATAGCAGCAATAATTTATAGCTCTCTTCGTTGATTTTTCATATTTTACTTTATTCTTAAAAATAACTTAGAAGGATCGGAAATATCCGAGTTTTCTGTTGCATGCTCTATTATATTTTCAGAAAACCAAGATTTTTTGCTAGATAGTATATCATTTGAAATTTCGCTACTTGTTTTAGATAATTCGGAGCAAAACAGGTGCTTTAAGATTTTCCTGATTTATCCATTTTAATGTTAATTAAATATTTTTTTTGTACATTTATTATTAATGTCGGGACGGCGCGAACGCCATTCCCGGCTACCAAAAATTACACGCACGAGTTATTCACATTAGGAATAATCGCAGAGGTCAACTCAGCCGAAGGTGCAATGGCCAAGCCTCACTCCGGAGGAACCGCCTTCGTGATCACGGTTAACCTCTACGCCAGGTAAGTATGCTTTTCCCAGCTCAACATCAGGGTTTCCATAGTCTGACGGCTAGAACCGTTTGGGAATTACAAAAATGATTTACAAAAAATGAAGCCTTACGATAGGCAACATAATATTAATTTTAAAACTCTGTACTCATAAAATCCTGAGGTATAATTATTGCTACACCTGGGGTCAACTCAGGTAGTTCTTAGTAAATACACAGATGAAGTAATACAAAAGTGTGTAAGACATTAACGGATGCGTGGAAGACCTAAGACAGTTGCCAAAAAGAAAACTAGAAAATACGCTTTAAAATAACAATTAAATTAGATAATAAAAACTTAAATTTGAAAACTGAAGAGATAAAAAAAGTGAATAAATAAGCCTCGAAACAATTAAAATTTTAAATTGATTCAAATTTCTTGCAAAGGATGAGAAAAATCACAGAAAAACAAAATCGTATTCATAAGAAGTATAAGTATTAGTTGCTAATTGTTAGGGATCTCAGAATAGCATATGGGTATTTCCAGGATCGCGAACTCGACATTCGTACGACTTTAAATGAAAAAAAAAATGGCAAAAATTTACATTTTCAAAAATGTTTTCTCACGTGTCTAATGCATTTTATCAACTCTATTTTTATGATAAAAGACAATCTTTGAAGACTTGTCGTTTTTTAATTATTTATAGAAAACAATGCATCGCGAACGCGACGAAAAATGGAAGTCATTTTTGACAAATGCGAATGTCTGCGAAATGTGGCGAGTAATTTGGAAGAAAATACTCTTAAACCATAATAAAATAATGTAGTTTTCCATTTTAGAAATAATTTTGATATGTAACTACCGTTTTATATATTTTACAAGTTTTCTTAGTAATTTGTAACGTGACAACGCGAACGTGACAAAATTTCCACCTAGTTTTTCCAAGAGTTTGTTCATCAAATTTTATTCTATATTCCGATATATATCTCTTAGAACTTGTTTTAAATTAAACTTTCAATATATTTCTATATATTAAAATGGTTCATGTTACAATCTTACTGTCCTACTAGGTGTAATCGTTAAAATACATACGGTCCATTTTGAAAATCAATTTTTAAGAAAATAGGCAAAAATATGGAAAAAGTGAATTTACTCCAATGTAGAATCTATATGTTCATCCTATTGAATTTTTTCTAGCGTATATTGATAAAATAAATAACTTGAATACATTTTTGGAAGAAAATTTCACAAGATGTGAGTTTTTAATCAATTTTACGTTTTTCGTCGTGGTGGACCTTTTTCTGGAAATGCCCATATATGATATTAATCAGATCAGTTTATTATATCAAATTAGCGAGATTATTAAATTGGCATGTTTTAGATTATATACATAAGAAGTATAAGTATTAGTTGCTAATTGTTAGGGATCTCAGAATAGCATATATGATATTAATCAGATCAGTTTATTATATCAAATTAGCGAGATTATTAAATTGGCATGTTTTAGATTATTTAATGTCCTCGCCAGGATTCAAGCTACACTCGTGGGAGATTTGTAAGCGACACGCTCCACTCCACTCCACTCCACTCCACACACGCCCCCTTTTCTGTCGAAGAAGAGGGCGTTACCGCTCAGCAGGAAGCCAGCTCAACTCAAAGCTCAGAGCTCAGAGCACGCAATTCTCACATCGCAACTCGCATTTATATATTTATTTCAATTTTATGACTTTATGTTGCCGAAAACCAAACCACAAACGAAATGAAACTCAAATATGTACACAAAGTTTCAATGTGAAGTGGGAGGGGCAGGGACAGGGAGATGGATATGGATATGGAGATGGAGAAGCTGCAACTGGGAATTCTGGAAAAGCTGTACAATTCGTAGAGATTAGAAAATGTTGCGCGGCATCATCAGAGAGAAACATTTGCCGCAAGTTGGGTGGTTGGGTGGTTGAGGGGGCAGAGTTGAGGGCAGGGGCGTGGCACATTAACACCCACACAAAAAGTCGCGCAGACATCGCTGTCTCTGTTGCACACACTGGTGACTTTGCTGCTGGTGGTGGTTTCAATATGCAACCACAGCCACTGACATGGAGCCTTAACCAACAACAACAACAATAACAATTGTAACAACAACAACAACAACACGAAAAACGACTGGGAATATTTCTTCGCTTTCCTTCGCAGCGCACGCTTCAGCTAATTTAATCTCTACAAATTGCCCGACAATCTGCACGGCATTAGAACTACACACGTGAAAAGCGAGCTGATACATGCCGCCTTCTTCCCTTCCCAACCCACTGCCAAGTGCTGTAGCTGGTGCGAATTAAATTACATTGCCGGAAACTCGGCAAAATTGAAGTTTTATTCGTTTAGTTTTATTGGCCATCGTTTGTTTAAATGCTCTCTGACTGCAAATATGCGATAAGCTTGTCAGCTTTTCCGCTTTTCACCAACTTCTCACATTGTCAACGCGATCACAAATCGCAATCTCAATAGCGTATCAAAGGCGGCAATGCAATGTCAAATAGTACAATATATAATCAGTTTGGTTTCTCTCTTTTGTTGGTTAGTGTAACGCCCACTGCATACAATTGAACTACCAAATAAATAAAAACAGTAAAGAAAACGCCAACAGAAGTTACAACAGACGGCTTTCAATTGGCTTCAATGTGAGTTGGCTAATTGACATTCAATTTGGGATTAGGCTTTGTCTTGTTTCCGAATGCCGTCTTTATAGCTATGACCTTCGATTGGGATTTACTTGAAGTTCCTCACCGTCCAACTCATTAAAAATAATAAAGATAAGCTATTTTTATACAAGTTTCAGCTCTTATTAAAAACAATTTCTTAGCTATGTTGACATTGAAGTTAAGCCCGATCTCTATTTTTTAAATTTTGATTTAGTGATAAAAACCCAAACAGGAATTCGAGTTAAGTTTTGAAATCCAAAAATCGACAAAAAATAAATAAATCGAATTGTCGTTATATCTCCAAATAATACCAATTTATCGAGTTTTCCCAAAAAAAAATAAACTACCGAGTTAAAGTATTTGAAAATCGCATCCGAAAATCGAGTTATCGATTCTTTGATGTATTTTTACATCACTTTATTTCAAATTTTCCAAAACATTTAGAAAACAGCCTAAGGGTATGCAGTATCTTTGCTTACTGTCAGAAAGATTGCGAACAACATACGGTGACAGTTTTCATTTAAAAATATCATTAAAATACCAAGTATACAAATACTCTTATTTATATAGGATCATAAAATGTTAAATTAAGCTATCCTTGAGACTATCTTCTATGTAGAAGCTACAGATCACTTTGAGAAGTCTTTAAGCTGAGTACCGTTGACAGTGGATCAAGATTATTACATTTAAATTAGGTTTAAAAATTCGATATTTTAAATTAACTTCAGAGACAGATTATCAATTTATTGATGCCTCAACAATTGACTTTTACATCCGAAAATAGTTGCAACACGAAAAGTTAAAATCCAACGATTTGCACTCTTGTTGAATCTATAACCACATAACAGAGAGACAGAAGGCAGATAGACAGACAGTCTGACCGACTGTTAAACTGTTAAAGTGTTAAACTTGTTTGGTAAGTGTATTTCCAGTCAATATTCACATCACGCATTCTGTGGTTATAGCGACAGTTATGGCTTTTGACAGCTGTGGACTGTGGATTGTGGACTTTGGATTGGGGACTGGGAATCGCATATGAAACGCTTACCTCGCACTTTTATGCTTACACGCATAAGCTTTCATACACTTAAACAAAAAAAACCCAAAAACCTAAGGCTACAAAAATTCATGTTAAGTATGAAAATTAAGAGGTTTATTTGAATTTAAGTATGTATATTTAAATTTAAAGTATATTCAATTCAAATTAATTCATTTTTAATTTATAACTATTTGACCGATTCCGTGTTTAAGTTTGAATACTAAAATTTCAGACCAGCTTTTTTTCTCTAAGTGTATACATATTTCGATACTTGCACACATTTGGGCCACGTTAATTAGCCGCCAAGACGAGGAGACTGCACGTTTGTTAATACTCTTGTAAAAGGAATTTTGTTATCGTCTTGAAATGTTCAAAAGATTGTTTTGAACAAACTGTGAGCTATACAGGTTTTCAGACCCAGTGCTAGAAATACTACATCGAATCGAAATCAAAGAGTGTCAACCAAACTCGCAGGACTCTGCAAGGGTATTTAATCTTCGGCGTGCCGAAATAACCTTCCGTCTAGTTTTGAATTGAGTTCAACGACAACGACTGCGCTTGTGCATTTCATTTTAGTAGTTGAGTCGCTTTTTTATCTCGTTTTTTTTTTCGAAAGACTCTCGTGTTACGTAACCGGCGGTGTGGGCCGAGTGACCCAGCTGCAACACTCGCCACAAACCGAAGCAGCCAAGTCGCAGCCACCTCTTGATGTGTAGCTTTTGGGCCAAGCTAGCAGTATGTGGGAACTGTAAGCCAAGTATGACAAGACATAGCCACATTCGTTTTTGTCGTCCGACAGTCGACAGTCGTCAACCGGTTTACACATTACACCATTCGCTTTTTTTTTTGGCAGTACTCGCACTTTTGTCTCTTCAGTTCTTCAGTTCAGCTGGAGCATTTTCAGCTAGAGTCAGAGCGACTGTCAGAGATATGAATGATTTACATTTAGTTTGTTGCGGTTCATTGGCCTTTCTAATGTCTTATCGCATTGTTTTGCATAATGCGATGAGTAATTCTTGAACATAAATTATTATTGATTCTCAGCAACGGCAACGGCAAGTTAAAATATATTGCCAAAAACGTCAAGAATAGCAAATAAATCGAAAATTGTGCGGATTAAAATACAGCTCATTAAGCAAACATATTAATACTCCTTTTTCACAACAAAATTGTTGTACATTTTTGCAAATGTTTACAATTTTTTATAAATTGAAGAGTTTAACAATTGTTGTCTGTAAACTTTGTAGAGAAAAGAATTTTAAAAATATTGAAAATTAAGGTGTACAAATTGATTTTTTCACTAACATTAAAACATTCACTAACACTAAAGAAGAGTTTAGCGAAATAGAAGTCGAATTTGAAATCCGGAACCCAACTGTTACTATACTCTTACAAAGCCTAGTGACTAATGAAAGAATAAAAAACAACAAAAGCCCGTGTGAATCCAAGTTTTTATTATAATTTGTTGTGTGTTCCCTTTCCCTTTGTTTTGCTGCTGACCAATTGCGTGACCAAAGGTTCAATGAACCAAAGAGCAACTTTACATTGTCTGTCTCTCTGGGCCGCGTCTAATTATGGTAATTAAGCAGCTAAAGCCAAAACAGCAGCAGACTTATGTATAATGTTATTATTGACCAAAAAACAATGGATTTTCTTTGATTTTAAATTCACATTTACCCACTGCTCGCCAAGCCAATTAAAGCTGTTAATAAAGCACTAAGGCCTCAAAAAGTAGTTGGTAAGAGATATTTACTATATTCGGTGTATTTTGGTGATTGTCGTACCAGTTAGCGGTAATTATAAGTCTGCGGCTGAAATCAGCGAGCATGTAATAAGTCTGTCATAGATCTTCAACATAAATTCAGCTCATTAAGGTAAATTACAAGCTTTTGCCGCAGCTTGCGAATTGTTTAAACAATTAGCGGCATCTTTTTGCGCACTAACAATACATACTTAATGTTAGTCATAATTAAATTGATTTATTGGCGATAAAGATAAGGCAAAAATGTCAAACTATAGAAGATTCCATAGCGATCTCCCGTGAAAAACTCATATTAATAATTTGTAAATAGAAATGGCAAATAAGATTTTTTAAGCAATATAATATTCGTTGAATTAAAACTATGATTATATGTTATGATGCTTATTCATAACAAGTACTGTCACTGTTATATATTATTAGCTGAACTCGCAAGCTAATTAAAAAGTCCATACCTAAAGATTATAAAAATAGGTAAAATATTTTCTACAAAAAAATCGATACAAGTTAAAATAGGAATACAGTTGAACTTCCATAACTCGAACGTCTATAACTCGAATTCACTCTAACTCGAACTAAGTTGAGTGGCAATAGCGTATACTTAACGAGACAAAAAGACTTTCATAAGGTGATTCGAAATAGGGAAGCTCGACTGTATTTTATTTATTTTAAATGGAAACAAATATAATTACATCAAAGTGTTTAAATAAAAAGAGTATTTCGAAATCGTGAGTTTTTTTGTAAATTGTCGAATGAGTTGCGCTTTTTTAATAGTGCAGAAGGCGTTATAAAGTTATTTTTCATTTTGAAAAACTATTAAAAAAAATCTCTATAGCTATGCAAATGACGCATCACTTTATTAAGACTACAGAAAAGCTGAGATACATTTTATGTTCATTATTTTGTAGAGCTCGCAATGGGCAGGTTTCAATTGAACAACTTGGCAACTTTGAAGTGCCGAAGACCTTGCCAAAAGGTGCTTCAATGAGTTAAGTTGAAGCTATTGGTAATGTTAATGGTTTTTGAATTGCGTCTTACTTCGACAGACAATTCGCAGTCATATCTAAATTATTGCGAATTAAGTACGCTCGTATAAGGTGCTTGTCCAAATTATTAGGCAAGTTGGCCACTTTTATTACCTTCCTCGCAAAACAAATACGAGAAAAAAGGTTATCTTGAGGATTTAATATCTTTTTAGAGTCCTGTGAGTTTGGCTGAGATATCTCCAGAAAGTTTTTATTAAAATTGTTTTTATTATAGTTGACGGTATTTTTTTAAGTATTGTTGAGCGATGTTTTCGATTCTTTTTAAATATGCTAAACATAGCGTTGAATAAGCTAAGCTGGCAACACTGCTTTAAATTTTGACGAAAGTAAAAAGAGAGAAAGCAACAACAATCCTTGGAGGCCTGGAAAGCTACAGTTACTTCTGATCTGATCTCTACACGCAACTTTTTAGTTTATCTGCCAAATGAGGGGAGAGAGAGAGAGAGAGCTTATTATGCTTACACATACACACACACACACTAACGCATACGCATTCTCTTCATTGATACGTTACTCACCTTGACAGACGAGGCTATTTAGCAGCGTTGCAACAGCAGCAACAACAAGAAACTGTGACCATGTAATGATTAATCCTGGCGCTGTTATTATTGTCGCCGCTTCGCTTTTAATCCTCATTCTCCTCATGGTTGCAGTTGCTATTGTTGCAGTTGTTGTTGTTGTTGCTGCTGTTGTTGCTTTTATTTGTTCCTGACGACGCGTTTTTCTCCACACTAACGGCGTTTCCATGCCGAAATTTGGCGCTTTCTTTTCCAATACAATAAAAAAAATCCTCTGGAATATTTGACGCTCTTTTTATTGCTGTTTGTTGTTGTTGTTCAATGCTGGACACTCACTTGTATGTGTGTGTGCTTTCTTTGTTTGTATGTATGCTGCTGATGCGGGGGCGAATTTCAGGTGGGATGCTGTATTTTTTTTCTTTTAACGTGATCTTTTTGCTGCAGTATTCGTTTCACGTTTAAAATCAAATTTTGGTGGGTGTCTTTTTCTAGTTGAGATGTTTTCCAGAATTTGGCGGCAAATCGTTTGATTGTTTTCCTTTCTCATTCAAGGTCTCACATCGTAATGTACACACACACACGCACTCGCCTGGTATTGGTGCAGGCTGCGTAAATGAGTGTGAGTCGCTGTATGTGTGTGTGTGTGAGGGCTCCCCTTTTGTGTGGTGGTATTTGCAAGTTGCTCTACAAAATGGCGTAGGTTTTATCGTTTCTTTGTTTCTCTCTTTATTCTTATCGGTTGTATAATTTTTTTTTATTTTATAATTTATTTACTAGCTACATGGATTTTTAATTGATATTTGATTTTTTTTACTTATTAATTTCTTAAAGAAATCTTCTAATTATTGCACAATTTCACTTTATTGTAGTTTTATTTGGAGTTTTGTTTTTTTTTTCTTTCTTTAAATTATATAAAAATTAAAACAAAAAGTTTTTATTTGGGCTTTGCCCATTTCAAAGTATTCGTTTATAACGGCACACTATTATTATTTTATTATTATCATTGCACACATTTAATAAAACTTTCAAAACTCAAGCAAAGTTTATTTTAATTTTTTTATTAAAATACTTTGGTTTTATTGCAATTATTGTTGCTAGCTGTTATTGTAGTTGTTTTATACTTGATATATATATATATTCAACGCCAAAATGTGTGGAAGAGAATGAGCAAATGAATAAAGCGTTTTAAACGCCGCGACTCGCAACACGCGCGTCAGGAACAAGCTTCGGCCTCAGACTGAACGAAAGCCGCGTAAATACAATTTTGTTCGTCGATGCTTGAAAAGCATCGGTGTCGTTTCGTTCTGAAAAAGTTTAAATGAACGGGTCATTAAGATGAACGAATGAACTTATTCATGTCGCTTTTGGCCAGTGTTGATCAACTGATCAAAACAAAACAAACAGCACACACTCATGTAGGCGGCGGCCATTAAAACTCACACGTACGTGCTTGCAAAACATCGGAGCCATGTTTTTATATACAACGGAAATAAACAATCGTTTGTTTTCGCCCACACACGAAAAAATCGCCCCCAGCTTTGAAACTTTTGGCAGCCTTGGTTCGGTCAGTAAAGTACGAAAAATGGGACGTGAGAGTTGCCACCTTTTTTTTTGCCAGTCTTAGCCGGGGCTGCCAGATGATTAGTTACAGTTGTTGGGGTCCACGGCCATGTTGGGTCAGACAGAGAGGCACAGTCTTTTTACAATCAACTATAGATGGCGCTGGATTGTGTTTTCATATATATTAAACGTTTAGCGTTGTCAAGGGAAACTACATGTAAATAAAGAAGAAATTGAATCCAATCGCACAACTCTGTACAAAATTCTAATTGTATTTTTTAAGAAATTTAGAGATATTTTTAAAGAATTTTCTGATCAGCTGCGAAATGAACGATTTAGTTCATGATTGGCTGAATAAGTTTATTCGTTCATTTTAATGACCTGTTCATTTGAACTTTTGCAGAACTAAACGGATGACAATTCTGAACGATTCGTTGTGAAAAGAGCGGACGTGTTTTCCTGTAGCGTTTTTACATTTACAAAATTATTTGTTATAGAATATACAGATTATTAAAACTGTAGAAGAAATACAAACAAACAAAAAAACAATGAACTAATGTAAAGGCAAAACGCGAGTACTTAAAAGCGGGTTTCCCACGTGGAACTCCATTATTTTCGTTTCCTAATTTTATGATGTGTGCCTGTGTGTGAGCAGCTTTTGGGCGGCGAGTAAGTACCACCGACGGACAGACAGAGAGACAGACCAATGCAGGCAGACAGACAGGGACAGGCGACAGGCCGAGCTGCAAACGCAACGGCAAACAAATACAATAAATAACAACAACCAAACGCTTCGGAGAAAAATATCAAATAGGAAGAAAAACTTATTCGATAGAAAAGAAAAATAGAAACAGAAAAATAACAATACAGCAAGCTTTGCTTAACAATTCCTTGGAATTGACCAAATTGTACATGCAAAATTAAAGCAAACATTTATTTTTTTCTTTTAATTATAGAGAAAATTACCGTGAAATTTTAGCAGTACTTGTTTCAATAATAATTTTAAACGTATGTGTATGTGTACGTGCTCGTCTTTCGTCTACATAAATGTCGATGTACGTTAGCATTTGCATTCGTTAATTATACATGCGAAAAATTTCAAATTCAAACAAAAAAAAAAAGGAAACGCATTTATTTTTTTTTTGTGCTGCAACTTGAGTTTGCAATTCGGCAGCTTGCAAAATTTTATGAAAGAAACAGGCAAAATCAAGAAAGAGTTTAATTATCATTCGAGTTTGCGTACTACGACAAATTCCAAGTCTGACAAAGGAGAAGGAAAAGAAGAAGAATTCGCTCGTATCGAGAAACAAACGTAATAAAAACAAACGCGCGACGCTTTGTCTTGTGCCCTTTTCGTCGTGGGGCCACCCCAAGTGTAAAAAAGACAACAACAAGAACTACGCGCCAGCAGCGAAGAAGTGCATAAGAATCAGCAGCAAAACAAACAAACAACTTTAGCGGGAGAGTTCGGCACTGGATAGAGAACAAAAGCGCAGGAAGCGGTAAGTAAAGCCACTCCTCTTTCCCCTTTCTACATAAATAGTAGATAACAAAAAAATGTAATATTTGCTTTTAGTTTTTATTTATTGTCCTTTCGCTTTCCCACACTCGCTTCATTTACCTACTTCTAATTGGGGGACATTCAATCGCTCAACATTTCCAATCAGATTTAGTGATTCTGTGGATCTTGTTTCGCCACTTGTTCACCCACACAAAGACGGCGCTGCCAACTGGTTTTTCTTTCTTCTCTCTTGTTTACAAACAAGGCAAGTGCGAATTGTTTTCAACCGAGTTGCAGTTTCAGTTTTCTATTTCTATTGTAGACACGCAACCAGTAAAAATGTTGCACTTACTGTTAGAACCGGTTTTTCCCCTTTCGGTGACCACATTCGATGAAGATGCACCTTCGCTGAATGTGGGCCGAGAAAAGCGCAAAGACGTAGACCAGGCCAACGAACAGATCCAACAGCAGCCGCTTCTCTCCCACGCAACGTTGTTGTTGGTTTTGCTTGCTTGCGTTTCTGCTTCGTTCAAATTGGCTTTGTGGTTGCTGCTGACTAAGAGCGCCACCTGTTGTTGTGTGTCATCAACTGTATACATAGCTCTTTATTAATATTTGCTCTTTCTATCTTCTTATTCTTCATTTACTGTTGATAAAAGTAAACGATAAGTTAAACGTCTTAAACATTTTTGTTTGTACGTACATATGTATGTGTTTCACACGCCCCATACGTGACATCATGCCAATTGATGAGCTCAATTAACAACAAAACTGACCGACAGTCGCTCTCCTGCTCTCTCCCTCTCTTTCTATGCATTCCAATTGGAAAATTTGAATTTATTGGTTTTCAGTTTTGAACTGTTGACGTTTGAGAGACCCTGTACTTATGGGCAAAAACACAATATCTTTCAAGATCTTTCAGTGATAAAGATAAAGGTATCGACATTTTAAGACGACATTCAATATTAATGTTTTCCCCATGATTGACATCACTAATAAACCCTCTGCGCTTTTAAAAACTGCAAGGTCTAAAATTATATAAAAAAATATACAAAATATATATTTAAATGTTAGTCTGCTAGAGCTTTAAGTATTTCTAGTGCTTTTTTATTGGTAGCTTGCTTAGTTGTAATTTACTTGGGCTTTATACATTTAAATAATTAGCATGACATTTTTTTATTTATTAACTTTTTATTAATTTTTTGCACGATCATTCATCGCATTTCCCATGGCCCATGGCTTTCAATTCTCTTAATGCGTTTCATTTTCCATTTTCATCTTACTAACAATACAATTTTGTACATTTTTCGTTCTGTTCCCGCCTCCCGCTTTCTCTGTGTGTATGTGCGTGCGTGTGCGTGTGTGTGTGTGTGTGTGTTTGCGACTGTGTGTGTGTGTGTGTTTAGATCAAACGAAGGTCCTTCTATGTTCATGCCAACGGGAGGGGGTGGGAAGGGAAACAGGCCACAGCAGAATCACAACAACAACAACAACCATCAGAGCCAGCAACATCATCATTCGCACCACCAACACCACAACCAGCAACAACAACAACAGCAGCAACAGTCGCGTTTATCGCATCTACAGCAGCAACAGGATCAACAACAGCAACAACAGTTGCAGCAGCAACAACAACAACAAGCGACACACGCTGTGATTGTGCCACATCATCACCACCCCCTAGCCCCGCAACAGCAGCAGCAACAGTTGCAGCCACAACAGCAACAGTTGCAGGCAGCAGCACCACCACCACAGCAACAGCAACAACATCATCAGCTGCAGCAACAGATCATCTTCTATTCGAGCCAACCGCCGCCCTCTTTATCCGCCTACGCCAGCCACGCCCCCCACGTCCAACACGCCCCCGTCAATCACTCATCATCGAGCAGCAGCAATGGGAGCAATGGCGGCGCTGCTCTGCAATTGAGCGGCGCCGCCAGCAACAATACGCTGGCTCATCATAATCATCACCATGCTGGCCACAATCATCTGGGCCAACATCATCATCATGGCCATAACCATCATGCCGGCAGCAACAGCAATACAAATCTGGTGCGTGCTCTCAGCAACACGGCGACATTGCCGCCACATTTTACGCAATCAGCTGGACTGATTGCAACACCGGCAACAGCAGGAGTAGGAGTAGGAGGAGCAGGAGGCGGTGGGGCAGGCAGTGCCACGTTTATGTCCACAGCTTATTTGCCTTTCAATCATCCGGGACAATTGATGGGATTTGCAACAAATAATGCAACAGCAACAGCTGCTGCTGCCGGTTACTACACATCAGCAGCAGCAGCAGCGGCAGCAGCCACACAACAGAAGCAACAATTGCCGGCGGCGCAACAGCAACATGGTGTGGTTGCTGGTGCAGCACAGCCACAACCGATTGCCTACTATCATGCACCGCAGCTCAACAACCCTGGCGGCAACAACAGCGGCAACAACACTGGCGGCAACAACAACGCCAACAACACTGGCAACAACAACAACAGCAACACACAACGCGTCAACATGCGTGGTGGAGGACAACACCAACACCAGCACCAACACCGTTCCACACCGCCACAACAACCAACTTACTTTACCCCTTATGCAGCAGCAGCACCACCGCCCCAGCCACGCCCCCAGGTTGCCGCAGCGGCAACAGTGACTCCCATTTTGAGCACTCGCAATAATGCCTTGAACGGCAATCCGGCATTCCACATGCAGCCCACTTATTGTCCCAGCTTGCCATGTCCCAGTTTGACCACGGCACCATTGATAGCCGCCGCAGGATTGACGGCACCACCGTCTGCCTCGTCGACGGGACTGCACACATATGCACCACATTTGCAGAGCAGCGGCGTCCCAGTGGGTGCAGTGGGACCAGTCGCAGTGGGTGCCGTCAGTGCATCCTACTCGTCGACATCGCTGCACAGTAGTGCATCGGGAGGTCAGCAGGATAAGCAGGTGAAGGAGCGTCGTCATGCCATACCCATCATACATCCGGTGACCCAGGAGAATGTGCTCGATCCCAATTCGTCGGTGTTCAACAAGAAGGATTCCAATTGCACCCTGACCTCGAGCACGGGCAGCGATGTCAGCATAACACAGCATTATCTAAGGCACAAAACTGATGAAGGAGCAGCAGCAGCAACAGGAGGAGGAGCAGCTTTCAAGGTGGATCATCAAATGCAAACGGAGCTGGCAACACAGTCATCCACCATGGTATTCACTCCATCTTCAGCTGCAGCTGGAGCTGCAACTGCAAGTGAAACCTCAATATTGCCGCTAACTGATGAGGATAAAGTCAGCGTCATTGTCAAGGATATACTGGCCAATTCCGGCAATCCCGACGAGCATCTCAGCTTTTTGCAATTTAACGACGGTAAGTCGCCTTTTTTTATATATAATATGTATATTACAAATTAAAAATATATATATATAATTAATCTAAACAATTTTTAATGTAATTCACACCACAGTGGATAATACATCGGAGCATACGCCGGAGATGTCGAGTAATACAGTGGAGACGTATTTCATCAATGAAAACTCGGAGATGCCAGTGATGTTCCAAGAATCATTAAAAAACAAGGCACAGACGCGTCCCAAGTCGGCAAACAAGCAGAGTAAGTTGCTTGACATTTGCATTCATTTAAATTTGATTTAACTGTTCAACTGTTGTAGGTACTGCCACGCCCACATCGATAGCAACGGCCGTTGCCGAGGCAGCAGCTGCTGGCAGCGATAAGAGCATTTCCATAATGCCCAGCATTGAAAAGCAGTCAGCTGTTGAGCTGTTGAGTCCCACAAAGCAGGCGGCAAAGCAGAAGCCAATTGTCCAAAAGCAGCAGCAGCAACAACAGCCACATCAACAACAGCAACAGCAGCAGCAACAACAACAACAAGCATCGTCTTCTTCATCTGCTGCCTCAACGCCCACGCATCAGCTAAAATCGCAGTCACAACACCAGCAACAACAACAACAACAACAGAAGCCAACAACCTTGGGAGGTGGGAAAGCAGCAACAGTTGCTGCTGCAGTTGCAACACCAGATGTTGCCACTGTGCAGCCTAATAGCATGAGCAAGAAGAGTCAGCGCAAAGCGCAGAAACGCAAAGAGCAGGAGAAGAAGAAAAATCAAAAGGCAACAAGCACAACAACAACAACTGCCACCGGCAGCAGCAGCAGCAACAACAGCAATGCCAAGAATGCACCCAATGCTAAAAGTAACAACAACAATGGTGCATCATCAACCACAACAGCAGCAACAACAACAACTGACAACAGTCTCATATTTGTGACAACAACAACAGCAACTAAAACTAAAACGATAACAACAACCACGACGACTGATAAGCTTAGTGCAACAACTAGTAATAACTCTAGCATAAGTTTTAGCCTAAGGGACAAGAAACCCAAAGATGATGATGACCAAGATGATCATGAGACGAGTTGTAAGTAGCACCAACCTAAACTTATTCAATTGCATTACAAAACATCATTACCTTCTCATTATCATTAATTTTTGCATTATATTTATTGTCATTAACAATAAATAATGAAAACATAATTAATAATGAATTTAACTTTCATTAGCATTAAAACAAATAATGTTAATGAATATTACCTTTCATTAAGATAAAAAATAGTAATGCTAATATAAATCCAATATCACTTGCATTAAAAGCAAAGCTAGTAAAAATATTAAAAAAATGCATGTTAAAAATTAATGATAATGAAATCAAATATCATTAGCATTAATAAAATTAAGATATGAATAGAATTCCAGTAGCATTAAAAAAAGTAATGTTATTAAAAATAACATTTCATAAGCATTGAAAATAGTAATATCTAATGAAAGCATATTTCTATGCTATTGAAATGTGATTTTTCATTAACATATTTTTTTTCAATGCCAATGAAATGAGAAATGCGTTAAAAATACAGTTAACTACACAACTCTGGCACCCAAAATTTAAAAGTATAAAATTTAATATGAATCTCTCTTTATTTCAGTTGACAACAAGGATGGGCTTGGGAGTGATAAGCATTTGGCCAATGAGGACATTGTGGCACAGTATTTGCAAAAGAGTTTGGACGATACGCCCAGCTATGCGGAGGCACAATTGGAATTCCTCAACAGCAGCAGCTCCGTGTGTGAGGATGAGAGCATTGACTACAAGGAGCAATCGAGCATCACGAATGAGAAATGCGATGAGAGTAATGTGGGCGAGCTGAAGTTTGGTGACTTTAATGAGGAGACGGCAACAACGGCGCCCAGTTCAAGCTCCAGTTTCATATGCAGCTCGACTTGGTCGAGTTCACAGCCAGTGGAGAACATCAAGACGGAGGATAATGTGGACTGTGCGGCACAGAGGAATGAGTTGCCCATTGTTGACAGTGGCAACAGCATCAACAACAACAAGAAGAAACAGCCGGAGAAAGCAAAGATTAAGAGCGTGTCCAGCTCAACAACAGCCAGCAAATTTATACGCTACAACATTGAGGAGCTGCGTGAACTGTCCAAGCTGAGTGATTCCCGTAAGCCGCCGTTGGTGCCGTGCCAGAAGGGCGATTGCATTGCCCAGTTGTTTGTGTCGCGACAATCAGGACAACAGCAGCAGCAGCAACATCATCATGGCCACCAACAGTATGGTCAACATGGCCATGAATCCTTGGATTACATGTCTGGCAAACGTGGTGGGCGTGGTCATGGCCATGGCCCGAATAAGAAGCATCATGACAACTACCAGTCAATGGGCGGTGGCAATGCCAGTGGCAACAGTTCAAATGCCGGCGGCAACAGCATGGGAAATCAAACGAATCAACGTTATATGGACATTATACGAGTCCAACTGTCGCTCAAAGAGGAGATTAAGCTATCGGAATGTGAGAATGCCTGGCAACCAGAAACACTGCGTCGCATCTCGATGTATACGGAGCAACCACAGCAGCAGCAGGCGGACAAAGATAAGGACAAGGACAAGGATAGCGACATGGAGGCGGTGCTTAAGAAGGTACGCGGCATTCTCAACAAACTCACGCCGGATAACTTTGAAGTGCTGCTCAAGGAAATGTCCAGCATCAAGATGGACACACAAGCCAAAATGACGAATGTAAGTATGAAGAACTTGAACTAAACACAATCTAATTGTAATTCCTTGTACTTTGTAGGTAATGCTGCTCATCTTTGAGAAGACAATTAGTGAGCCGAACTTTGCGCCGACTTATGCGCGCTTCTGCAAAGTGCTTTTCCACGAGATCAAGGCGGAGAACAAGTCGCTCTTCACCAGCTCGCTGATCACGCGCATTCAGCACGAGTTCGAGTCGAATGTGAACGATGCGAATGCCAAGGCCAAGAAGTTGCAGCCCACACAGGAGCGCATCAATTCGTGCACGGATGCAGCCAAGAAGGCAGAGTTGCGTGCTGAAATGGAGGATTTGGAATATCAATTCAGACGTCGTGCGTGGGGCACAGTTCGTTTCATTGGCGAACTGTTCAAGCTGCAATCGCTGACCAGCGATCGTGTGCTGCACTGCATCGAATCGCTGCTGGAGCATGGCTGCGAGGAGAAGTTGGAGTACATGTGCAAGCTGCTGACGACAGTGGGGCATCTGTTGGAGGCAGGTCCCTCCGAGCAGTATCAGAGCGGTGTGCGCATCGAGAAGATCTTTCGCCGCATACAGGACATTGTGCAGCGTTCGCGCAGCACCTCGAGCCGTCAGCATCAGTTGAGCATCAAGATTAGCAGTCGCGTGCGTTTCATGATGCAGGATGTGCTCGACTTGCGTGCACGCAGCTGGGATCAGCCGGCGGGCACAACACACTCCACCACCACAGCAGTCAACAGTCGTCAGCGTCATAAGCAAAACGATGATTCCAACAAGTCGCAGCAACATCAGCAACATCATCAGCAACAGCAACAACAGCGTGGCAACAGTTCACAGCAGCAGCAGCAGAACTATCAATATCAACAACAGAAGCATCATCATCATCATGGCCATGACGGTGGCAATTACTTTATGCAGAAAATGTCCAAGTCACAGCAGCAGCAGGATAATCAATCCCTGAGCATAGATCCCAATAAGTTGCGCTTCAGCAGCAGCAACAATGACGATGTGACCGCCAAACTGGGCAATTCATCGCATTATCAATGGCGCAATGTAGGCAATCGTCCTGTCAGCGCAGCGGCTCCTCCAGCTGCTGCTCCTGCTCCGCCTCCGCCCGTTCCCACTTTGTTGAAGCGTCCGACAACTGCTCAACAAAATACATTCTCCTATCCACCCTATCAGCAGGTGCCGCCACCAGTGTTGACCACACCGATCAACAATCGCAATAGCAACAATAATCACACGGAAAATGTCGCCAACGAGCTGCATTTGGATGGCAAACAGTGTCAAGCGCTGCTCACCAAACTGGTGGAGGAAGTGGTCAGCAACAGGGACTGGCAACAGGAGGTTTTGGCCATTTGGCGACATGCCATAGGCAAACAACAAGATGCCGAAACTGTTATACACTATGTGCTCATGGACTATGTGCATCGGGCGACGGTGAAGCGTCCACAACGCTTGGCCTGTGCCAATGTCTTTGCCTATTTGATGCAGCAGCAGATCTTTGACTTGGCCAACTTTCAACAGGCCTATGGCCGCTTCGGCGAGGAGTTTCCCGATCTGTTGGTGGATGTGCCAAATGGCTGGACGTATGTCTTTGAGTTTCTGGGTCCCATCATGCATGACGGGCATCTGGGATTCAAGGATGTCTGGCAGCGACGCTGGCTGGAGGACGCGCAGTTAACGGAACGTTTTGTGCGCTCCTTTGTCAGCTATTTTGTGCAGGAATTTGGCGCTGGCTATGCGCACAAATTGTGGCATGTGGACAACAGGTTGGATCGTGGACAAATCTTTTGGAGCGATGCACGCAAATATCGTGACTTTTTGCAGGCAAACAGCTTTCAATTTCTCGAGCCGAGCAATAGCAACACGGTCGTCAGTGGCGGTCTGCAGCGGTCAAAGGTCACGCGCACACCGGCCGAGCATGTGGAAAGGATTAGCTATCTGTTGAGCCTGTCCAGCGATACGGCCATTGATTATATCAATACCAATGTGCATATTAATGACAATTTTGTGCGACAACTAACGAAATTCCTTTGCTGCGATTTCGCCTTGACCGTCGTCACGAACAGCAACAACAGCAATAACAACAATCAGCAGCTGCAACTGAATGTGGAGAGATTCAAGAGTCAGTGCACCCCGTTGCTGCGACTCTGCATCGATGCCCAGGAGGCACACGAAGTTGCCTGCATCGATGAGATTGTCGACTCGCTGAAGGAGCATTTCCTCGTCGAGGTGGAGGACGATGCGATGGCCGCTGGCGAGACCATCTGCAGCACCTTGAGTGTTCTCTACGATTGTGAGGTGATCTCCAAGGATTCGTTTGACAAGTGGATCAAGCGGCAAATCGAACAGAAGTCGGACAATTGGCATCGACCACTTTTGGCCAAATTGCGAGCGTTTATCGAGGAAATGTGAAGAGAGACCCCGAAAATATATATACGAAATGAGAGCAGAAAATAAACCAAACAACAACAGCAACAACAATAACAACAACGAAGCAAGGACAAAACACATATAATCAAATATATGTATATGTATATATATATATATGTCTATGTAAATGTCTATGTATATGTATATATATATATATATCTGTATGACATTTTAGTCAATTCATACACCACGCGCGGTCGTATATATACATAGAACACACATGGACACATGAATAGAGACACTCTCAATCACACACATAATTTCAATTCAACACTGCAGAGAAATCGACAAACAAACAAACAACAACAACCACAACCATGATTATAAATTTCTGCAATAAAAAAACATAGGCAAAAACAAAAAATAAAAGAAAAGAATCTCGGAAAACAGAAAAAATATTAACTTTTAGGCAGGGTATATATTTAAATATATATATATATATAGAATTTATTACCACTAATTATTTGATTTACCTACAAAAAACTACAGTATTTTATTGTTTCCTTCAAAAACTTGAGAAAAAAGAATCTGTTTATTTGTTAATTTCGTTTCGTTTTTACCTTTCAGTACAAACAATTCTTATGAATCTGCATTATTTCACTTTTGACTTATTTGTATTCTTAATCTTACACTTATTATAATGACTATTTAATTATTATAAAATTTATTTATGTGATTTCCATGCAAAAGGCTCAAACCAACAGCAGGCACTTATTTCCTTAGAAAAGAATCTATTGCTATTTAAAAAAAAACATTTCGAGGCTTAGACTCAGAAAGAAAGAATAAAAGAAAGTATATAATGAATGTATACAAGTATAATAATAATAATAAATAATAGGTATACGTAAATAAACAATGTAAATTATAGCGAGAAAAGACATGTAAAGTATCTACATAAATATATATCTATTTAGTATACAATGCATGACATACAAATAATCCAAAGATTCAATTTAAAAAACTAGCTGTAAAATGAAAGGAAAAAATACAACAACTTTAATTTAGAAATTTAAACCAAATTGACAAACTATATTTATGTATTTCACTGCAAGCATAAACAAAATCGTATATGAAAACAAAAATAAACAAATAATAAGAATGAAAAGCAAAAACCAAGAGCTCTAAGCCGCCTTGAATTAGTTATTTTTGTAAGAATTCAAAAAAAAAAAAAGAAGAAAAAACCAATACAAAAAGAAAAGAAAAGAAAATGTAAACAAATTAATTTCAAAAATTAATATTTAAATAGTAAAAGATTTTCACAGCTCTACATATATAAAGTATATAATTATAATTTTTTTTTAGTTATTCTCTTAATTTAAACACTAAAAGTGACACACAAAAAAAGTGAAAATGGTTTGCGGCAAAATGCAAAAAAAAAAATTAAATATAAACATATTGTAAACAAAAGAAAAGTGTTAGTTAAGAAATTGTAAAGGCGCTTCTGGCACTAAAAACAAAAAAAAAAACAAATAATAATTATAGTCTAAAGCCAAGCTAAGATCTGTTTCCGACTCTGATCGATTGGCATTCGAATTCAATGCAA
Organism: Drosophila suboccidentalis; assembly: GCA_037043435.1. Lineage (NCBI taxonomy): Eukaryota > Metazoa > Arthropoda > Insecta > Diptera > Drosophilidae > Drosophila > Drosophila suboccidentalis. Next base: position 376,495 of record JBAMBK010000130.1, read on the forward strand.
GCATTTCAAATGTTTAGCCAAATTCTGGGATACATTTTTCAAAAAGAAAACGTCTTTAAATTATAATAATAGCAATGCAAAATAATAATAATTAACTTGAACTGTGAGCATTTTTAGCAAGGAAGCAAATTAAATAATAATAAAAAATTCATAATTAAAAACGTTAATAAATTTCAATACACAACAACAAATTATAAACAGCAAATAATTAAATTAAAAGTAAAATTTAAAGTAAAAGTAAATATTAAAATAAAGAAGAAAACAAAAGAAGCAAAACAAAAACAAAAAACAAATAAAACCCGAAGGCGTTTCAATCTGGGGACAGCCAAAGTAGCGCATGCTTATGAAAAAAACTAAAAAAAATACAAAACACTCACAATCACACTCACGAATCACATTCACACACTCACTCAAGCAATTCATGGTGAAGGCAGCATTTAAGTTAAGAGGTTTGATTATAACTTCACGGTACACACAAATCGTAAGCAGACTTAAGTTAAGTTTTATCATATGAAATGAAGAAAAAAACTGTGCTAATTATAATTTATTTCTTTTAAATAGATTAATAGAACAAGATGGAACGACGTGGACGCATTCCCGTGGCCAAGTTTCGCACGCAGGAGGCCAAGACGCGTAGTCGGAGTCGTGTGCGTGAACCGGACTATAATGAACAGGATCCGGAGCACGATATGTTCACGCTGCTCGAGGATAACATTGCCCTGAAGGAGGAGAACAAGGCGCTCAAGCTGGAGATTGAATCGCGTAAGTTGTGTCCCCTTCAATAGATGAATCTTCCACTCATTTCGACAATTACTTGGCAGACAAAACCACGCAGGAGGAGCAACAGTTGCAGCACGAGAAGCTCTGTGCCCAGCTGGAAGTGTTGCAGCAACAGCAGTTGAAATTCGAAACCGAAATCAAGGAACTCTCGGCCAAGTTTAGCAAAACACTCAACGAACGCAATGCTCTCGACAAGCTGCACAAAATGAAGGTGGATCAAATCCATAAGTAAGATCAGAGTTTTAAAGTAACTTGTAACTTTAAAAATGATTATTTTCAATCCGATTGCTCCTATGGCAGCTATATGATATAGTCATCTGACTTTGACCTAATTTGTTCAGAATGTAAGAAACAGTCCCAAAAATATAATCTGTGAGTTTGGTTGAGATATTCCAAGAAACAAAAAAGTTTTTCATACTAAAGGTTATTTTGCATCCGATTGTTCCTATGGCAGCTATATAGTCATCCGACTTTGACCAAATTTGGTCAGAATGTAGGTGACAGCTCCAAACATATAATCTGTGAGTTTGGTTGAGATATTCTAAGAAACAAAAAAGTTTTTCATACCAAGCAATTTCCTGACTTTTGACCCCGAATTTGACCCACTTACAGGTCGAATTTCTCAAAACGCCGTCTTATCGCACAATGAAATTATCTCATCTATGTTGTGTGCAGCTTTCTATCTTTTACCGTTTGGGCTACACGTTGATGCTCAGTCAGTCAGACAAAGAGTTTTATATATGTAGATAGATAGATAAATGATTTCATACTTTTGCCTTTTCAGTCTCACCAGTGAGCTGGAGCACATGCGTACGAAACAGCAGGAGCACTCTGGAGCGGGAGGTGATCCTCCCGCCGCTTTAGTTGGCTCCGTGGAGCTGCGACGCAATCTGCTCAAGATCTTGCAACACGGCAGCGCCGACAGCGGCGAAGTGGCCGTCAATGATGATCTGGACAGTTTGATTGATGTCGACAGCAGTCCAGGTGTCAATATAACCAATGCTTTGGTCGAGCGTCTGGTTGCCGAGTTCCTGGCGCTTAAACATGCCACAAATGGCGTCGATCTGCAACTTTATGAGGCAAATGAGAAGATAGCGGAGTTGGTAGAGCATGTAAGAATAAGAGTCGCATCTGTTTGTAAAACTTGAATAAATAATTCATTTATTTTCATAGCAACATTTGCTCGAGGAGGAAAACGAAACGCTGCGCACGGAGAATGGCAATCTGACCAAGGTGGCCAAACTGCTGACAGAGAACATGAAGGAGAGCGTGGAGACGAGTCAAAAGTGAGTTGAGCATCTCCAACTCAAGTTTAACTTTCACTATCAACATTTCTTAACAGAATGGAGGCCGCTTTAATTAAGCTTAAGCAGCGCAATGATGAGCTCACGGCCAAGACAAGGGATCTAACCGATGGTCAGTTAACGCCAGTGACGCCAGCGACGCCTTCGCCCACCACACTGCAATCGGAGGCGGAGTTCGAGGAGATCAAGGATCAGGTGCAGCAACAGGCGCGTGAGCACAATGAACGCATTGTGGAAATGGTAAGGCAGCAATAATCTAAGCCAACTGGTGATGGTTAAATACCTAATACTTAATCTTTATCTACACTTTATCTGTCTCTCTCTTTATTTCATTTATCTAAAAAGCAAACACGCAGCGTGTTTAACATTTTCAAACCGTTTTCGAACATATTCAAAAGCAATTGAATATGAACTTAAATCGGCACACACACACATACAAACACACACATTTCTTCACCTTTATGTAGCCTTATTTAGTATATATGCATGGAATCGGTCCAGCTGTTTGGTTAGTTGTAACTCCAACATCCAAATCCTTTCAACAGTTTTTGAAGTCACTGAAAAATATTGAAAACGTAAGCGGAAAGCGCTTGCTTGCTTGCTTTCTCTCTCCCACACACGCTCTCTCTCTCTCTCTCTTTTGCTCTAAGTGTTGCTCTCAGTGTTGCCAGCATTTCTAGCGATAAAAAGCAGATTTTGATTTAAAAAAGTAGCTAGATATGGCTAAAAAAAACTATGAAAAGGGCTCAAAATTATTTTACCAAAATTTAGTTTATAGATTAAAAAAAAATATACAATACATTAACGATATCGATAGAATCTTTATAATTTTCGGATTTCGAGTTCATTTAAAAATGTTTGAACCAAGAATTATAGCCGTAACCTTAAACGTAACCGTTAACCGGTATTAACCGATTAAAACCCGTAAAACCGTAACCGAAACAAACCTTTTTTATTGTACCGAAACCCAAAAACCGAAGTTATTTAAACCAAAATAACCGTTTACTAACCGCTTCATGCATAACGATTAATTTCGTTTCGGTCAAGCAAAAAATGTAATTATGTTATTAAGGTGTAATCCTGGTTCTCAAAATAAAAATGATTATATTTTCTAATTTATGTATTGTTCTCAATAAAATGATCTTAGTTTTTGAAAATTTTGAATACTTTTGTTCAAATTTACAAGTCTTTAACAATTTAAATAGTTGTTTTTTGTGAACCGATTTCATACCGGCATTTCGAAACCGAAACATACAAAAAACCGGTAACCGTTACGTAACCGATATACATATAACACTTTTGTGTTACCGATAACCGAAAACCTAAATGCTAACATGACCGAAACCGTAACTGAAACTGATATTTGTTTGGGTTCTAATTCCTGGTTTTAACAATATTGTTAGTTGTAGAAAAGTTTCAGAATTTTAAAAATGTAAATTATATATTTTAATATTCCAATTTAGAATTACTTCTGACTGCCCTTAATATATTTTAAACAAATAAAATAATTATATTAAAGTTAACTGGTAATCGGAAAATGGTAATTAATTTTTAGCAATAGTTAAAATAGTTTTGCAATTACAAAATTCGAATATCTAGCTACTTAATAGCTCAAATGGCAGCACTGATGTACCTCCCACTATTTCGCTCTCTTTCTCTTTCTCTTTGGCACTAACTAACTCGCATTGCAAGGCATTTTAAACTAATTATTATTCTACTAATTTTCTGCCCCGCCCCACGCCCCTCGCCCTGCTGTCCGCCCTTGCTCCAACTCCAACTCCAAATCGTAGCAAAATCTTATGGATGCGGCTATTGCAAAATCTACTAACGATGAACTAAAACAATTACAAGTTAAGTTGGAAATCCTCGAGGAGCAGCTGCAGCTGGCATTGACACGTGCCGATCTCGCCGAGCAGCAATTGTCACGTTATCAGCAATTGGATAAAACTAGTGTGATAACAACAACAACCGTCACAGCTGCTGCTGCCCCACCTCCACCACCACCGCCACCGCCACCCATGCCCAAAAAAGTGGTGTACATTGCATCGACATTGGGTGGGGCAAGTTGTGGTGAAGATGGCAGTTTTAGTCAGCACATTGCAGGCCACAATTTGCATAAAGGCGGCGGCGGCGATAAGATAATTGATAACGTGAAGCAACAGGTACAAGCCGAGGCAGCAACAGGTATGTACAGTATGTCAACTCCCGTTTGGGCCAGCTTTTGCCAGAGATTCTTCACCCTATCTCTCATCATCATCTTCTACACAAGTGTCATACTCTATTACATGTTAATGGACATTAAATTTGCTTAAAATTTGTTGATTACGCTGCTTCGATGTAAATTTGTTCACTGATTTCACTCCAGATTTTCTTTATGAATAGTTATTTTTTGGGAAACGCTCATAAAAAACCATGTGTGAAAAAATTGAAAAGTATCTTGGTTAAAGCACTTTATCCACTCGATACAAAACATATAGATAAACACGCTACGAAATTCTAAGTGCACGGAATTAAAAGGCTTTCCTAAAAACTGGCTGGTGTTACAGGGCGTATGCGCAATCTTTCAACTCTATTTTTTGCGTGTGTGTGTGTGTGTGTGTGTATTGGCAATATCTTGTACGCAACAATAGTGCAATTTCATCGAGTTGTGCCATGCATAGTTTAAGTTTGAAGCAGAAAGTTGAACAACAAACTTAATGAACTATGAAAGCATCGATTTTTCAAACAATGTTTCATCTTGAAAATGCTGTAAAAATTAAGTCGAGTATTTTGATATTATTTGCATAAATATGCAGCTTATTTCGCCACAGTCGAGTGTATTTAAGTGGAGAATAAGTCCGACTAGAAGATGCCTTTGACTACGTTTATTTGGCATTACTTTATTATGTAAATGTTTCCATACGGATGCCTGTTTAATATGTCTACCATAATTGACACTGTCAATTGTCCGCCATTTCTTATCCTAGATCCTAACAACTGCCAGATGCAACTGCTGTTGCTATCTTTGTCCGACAATTTGGCCTACAACTTGTTGCTGTCAATTGGCCATTGGCAACAGGGAGTTGTTGTCCTCTGTCTGTCTGTCTGGCTGTTGCCCCCATCATCATCCCTGAGATTCTAATTGATTTTATGCATATTTTCTGCTTCGTCTGTTTGTTGTTCTTGTTGTTGTTGTTACCTAAACGTTGCCACGGCTTTGTTGCACGTTGCACATTGACCACGCCCCCAGCTGTGCGTCGCCTCCTTTCGCTTTATGGCCCATTGTTGCAGCATCGCCAACTTCTTCTTAATTAAGTTTGCGACGAGCTTTTTCAACGGACGGACGGAATCCACTGCGACAACTGTAAACAGGTGCACACACACACACACCTATGTATATATATGTATGTGTGTGTGAGTGTTGGGAGCAGTGTTGCCAACTACTCGCCGCAATAACAGGACAAAAAAACCGGAGATAATTTTAAAAAAATGGATGAACAAATTAATAAAAATATATATCGGAAAAATAGTGTAATCCAGTGAATAATACCGGAACCGGTGCAGGAACAGTTAACCGACATTAACCGTTTCATATTTAGTATCGGTTTCCGTAAATTTTTCCAAAAATTATTTAACCATATTAAAAAGTAATTTAATTTCAAGTAATTTAACTACGGGAACTTATTCTTATAAAGGTTTCGATGGATTTTTCTTAAAAAGTGATTTTAAATCTACAGTTAGGCAAGCAAGTGTTTTGACAAATTAAATCCTTATTCATTTTTCCCACCTTATTTTATTCTCTTTGCTTATTGCTCTTAAAAGGGGTGTTTAAAAAAAAAATGTACAAGACTCATTGGGCTCAACTACTTTTAAAAATAAAGCACATTCACTAATATCCGGATAGGCTATGTTTAATAATTTTTACCAGCTAAAGTTGTTTGAAAATGAACAAATCTAGCCGGAAAAAGGCTAGATCGACAACTCTGGCTGGGAGCATGCCAGTAAAAATCTAATTAGCGTCGGCTTTACGCCTGAAAGCTGGAAAAGTGTAAAGGTAGCGGGAAATGTGGAAGCTGAGTTTTCTGCTTTGCCTTAATACATTTTGCAATCAATGTGAAACCGCCATAAATTATTATGCGCATGTGTGTGTGTGTGTGTGTGTGTTGTTGTTGTTGTTGTTGCTATAGCTATTGCACTTGTGGGACATCGTTGTCGTTTAATTTCCGCTTTTATAGCGTTGAAACAATTGTTTGGATATTGATTTAGATTTTGTGAGTTCAGCTCTCGTTGATTGATTCAGTTGATGGAGCGAATTGTATGATGGCAGCCAAGGATGAGGCTTCACTGTATGTGTACAAAGCTTTACACTTGTAAATGTTATGTAAACTTTACAGCATTTAATTTGACACAGATATGGCACAACTTTAAAATGTGACAAGTATATTTTTAAGTACAGTTGTATGTCTTAGGTCTGTAGGTCATAAATCGAATGAATTCATCTCGAGAATAGCTTAAAGATAACAGAAAATTGTTGAAGTTTAGCTCGACAGGTTGCTTAACAGATGTAACTGTTATTTAAAGTTAACATATGTTAAGTTAACATAGCACAGCATTAAAAAGTAACAAATAAATACTTGAAAGTAATGAATCTGTCTAGTTTCTCCGACAAATTGACAACTTAATGTTAGTTTCAATGCTTAAAGTTCAATTGCAAACTCGATGTTCATTTCGTTTACTCCGGTGTATCATAGCAAGTGCTCACTGTAGTGCTTTAAAGTGCCGTTTGTTTGCTATGGTATGTCATAGCCAATGCTGACTGTAGTTGTACATACAATCGTATGCAGACGCGTAACCACAACAACAACAGACACACACATACACATAGACACACCTCCATGTAAATATCATGAAAATGAAATCAACTGGTTGTAAAGCCCAACAAACACACACACATTTGTATATCTACACCCGCATATGATGAACACTCACACACACACACAGAATGCATAAGTGCAGCATCTGTGTTGACAGATATGTGCAAATGTTGGCAAGTGAAAGGGGATATATGTATACTCTAGAAATGTATATTTATATACAGAAATAATATCTATGCAATAGACTCGTGTCATCACATTGAAAATATGTACTCTTAGACAAATATGCATAAAATTTTAGTTGCAGCTACCTTTGTGGCATGAAACAAGCAACAAACACATTTACAGTATGCCAAGTAAATGTTGTGTCAACAAAAATAATAATCGATTGCATTTACTTTTCACTTTTTCTAAAATTAAATAAGAAAAATTATAAAATAGAAAATGCAAATCTTAAAATTGTCAAAACAGTTACTTGACTAACTGTATGCACTACCTACATACACTAGCCAGAAAAAATATGCGTACACACTTTTTTTTACTTTAACAGCTATCGTAAGTCAAGTCATCATAGTAAAAGAAATATATTTAAATTTTTCAACATTTATTCTCAATTTTTTCAAACAAATATTTTGATACAAAATTTGAAAAATTTTTTCCCAGTTACTCTTAGAATTGTTTGAAAAATGTTTCTGCATCAAAATATTTTTTGTAAAAATCGAGGAAAAAAGTTGAAAAATATACTTTATTAATTTCAAAATTTTCAATGGGTACCTAACGGGTTAAGGAAAGTTTTGCATCATTCAAACGGAATTATAATAGCTGTTAAAGTAAAAAAAGTGTGTATGCATAGTTTTTCTGGCGATATTCTAACACATATGTATGCTAACAGACAAAAGTTTGTACAGCTATGGCCCTAAAAATAATTAGTTTTATTGAAGCAAACATATTTTTTCAAATATAAACTGCATATAAATATTGTTGTTTTACGGCCCAAGAATATTGCTTAAAAAATATTTGCTTTTGCTCTATTTGCATGTACACTGCTGTACATATATTTGTAAAATCCGCTACAGTCGAACTTCCCTAAAAAAGTTCGAGTTAGGGAGACTTCGAGTTAGGGAATTTTTTTTTTTTAGTTTTTTAAATCAAACTACAATTTCATTCATTTATAAATACATTTACAATTGCAAACTTTTCTTGTTATTTTCAACAAAAATAAATTCCAGTTTGTTCAAGACCTGTCGATATTCTCAAAAATAGGTTTTATCGTTATTTTGCTGTATCCAGAAGAAGTTACCGATTCAAATGACATAATTAATTTTCCGTTTTTTAATGTAATGAAAAATGTTTCGTCCACTTTTGAATTTTTTAACAAATAATTTTAAAGATTTCTCAAAGAGATGAACATTTTAATACACGATCTGGTGCCATGGTGAATAATCTTGCACAGATGCGCTGACAGAGAAGTACATTACAAACATCTTTCCTAAAGCAATTTCACAAGCTTAAGTAATTTTTGATGCAATAATCTATCATATACTATCACCATATGTTAATGTACATCAATATTACGTATCAAAACGAGCCGGTAACAAGAGCATAGAATAGAAACGAAAAAAAAATTCAAACTTTATTGGGGATTTTTCCGAAAAATTCGACGTACAGAAGTACGGGCCACTATTTATGTTCGAGTTAAGGAGAAATTCGAGTTAGGACAGCAGAATTGTATGAAATTTGCTCAGTAAACTGCTATTGCCACTCGATTTTGTTCGAGCTAGAGAAAATTCGAGTTAGGGAAGTTCGAGTTAGAGAAGTTCGACTGTAGTTTTGCTTTAGACATGAATTTTATGTACATCAATTTCGCTTTAAGCATTAAAGCTAAAAGTTGAAAGTGAGTTGACTTTAATAATGATGGCTTACAATGTTGAACTGTATGAGGAAATGGCAATGATAATGTTATCACCAGCATAAGAAATGCTCACATGGCACTGACACAAATCAAAGAACAACAACCAACAACAGAAGCAGCAGCAGCAATAACAAAAACAACAACAACTGCCACATGCTTACACTCACTGTGATGGAAAGTCGAATAGAAACGAATTTTTAATTGCATGATAAATAGTTGCGCATGAATATAGAATCCTGTAGTCTAGTAAGCTTTAACAATCATTTAAAATACTTTAAAAAATAATACAAAAATTGTTTCTATTTATTTGTACATCAGCGTACACTCACACAACTACACTTAACTCAACTTCACTCAATTACAGCCATCGCTGTCACTCTTTCACTGTGTGTGTGTGTGTGTGTGTGTGTGTGTGTGTGTGTGTGTCTCATTCACTAAGCACATCCGTTTCCGCTTTGCCGTTGTCTACGTATTTGATTATTTTTCTTTTGATTTTTTGGCGCGCGCACAACGCGGCGTATGCGTAACGAGCGCTCATTCAGATCAATCAAGTCGCTTATTGTGCGAATATTTGACACGACACCGATATAAATATAGTTCTAGTTATTAACTGATATATATAACTAACTATATATTATAAATAAAATATTTCTATGTTATTTACGTATTTATCGAGCTGTTTAAATGCCGTGTGCACTTGTGGCACAAACAAACGCGCGTCCCGTTCGCCTCACTTGAAGCTCGTGAAGCGTTTGAGCTTTGGCAGCCAAGTGAGCAGCCACTTTACAGTTACACTGAACAGCTAACAAACAAGCCAACAATTCCTGCCACTCGTGTCCGTGTCCGTGTCCGTGTCCGTGTCCGTGTCCTGGCACACTCGTCAAGCTCTCTGTGCGTATTCGTGTATCTGTGTGTGCATCGTACAGTGGCTCGTTTGGTTAAAGTTTCAGGCAAAAATCTGTGTCTATTTAGCTAGCTGAGATATCGGTCTGAAAGTCAAAGTATGCATTTATTCATATTAATTTAAAGATAATTTTTAATAAAGGCTCAAACGTAAACTTTTCTTATTTTTAATACTATCATAAATGTAATAAAAATATTTTGAATATGCCAGTTTATTTTTGTTTTAACTAGTTTAAACTAGGCTTTGAAAATCGAGAATTGTTAAAAATTTGACTTCAAATAGGCTTAATAATTGCATTCTTATTGGGAAATTTAAAAAAATATTGAATTAAAATTACAAAAAATCTAATATTTGTTTAATTTTGTTTTATTTTTTGACGAGCCTTAAAACCTATAAATAAAATATTAAGTGAGTATGAAACCTTCTGCTTAAATTGTGTAAGTTAATCCTTAATTCATATATGATTTTGTCAACAAATTTTGCTAAACGACCCACTGTGCGTCGTCATCGTTGTATTCGGGCCAAAAACAAATGAAGCGAGTCTCAGAACGTATAAATTTTGTCGCTTGCTGGCGAAGCCAACCTGTAGTTTGTATATGTATGCGTGTATGTGTGTACAGGCATCATTCCGAAGATTGCCATAGCAGCCACTTGTCTTCTGTTCTGACTATTATTGTAGACTCTCTCTCTTTCTCTGTTCCTTGTCTCTTTCTATCTTTGTCGCATTTAGCAAGATTTCCGTTTAGTTTAAATTAATTAATTTCTTGTGCAATAGCAGCAGAAAAGGGAATACAAAATTCAAAGGGACATTTTGTTCTAAAAGTCATATTTGTGATCTCTAATTATAATTAATAATTTACGCATATCATAAAATGACAGTAATAAAAAGGTAGGATGCCACAATAGTCCGGCAGGACTGTACATATGACACATGTGTGTGTGTGTGTGTTATGCTCGAAAACTTGAATTGATTTAAGGTTTTGTTGTTGTTGTTGTTGTCAGAGCTGTATTTAGTCTAGAGCTAGAGTTGGCCTGGCTATTAGATGGCTTCCTGGGCCGAGGCCAGTGCCTTGGCAACAACAGCAGCAGTTTCAGCTAAAACAGAGAGGGAGAGAGAGGGAGAGAGAGGGAGAGAACTGTGTCTTTGGCTTTAAAGAGGCGTCAGGACGAAGTTTACATGTTTCACTCAGAGCTTATGTTACCCAACTCCGTTTCCGTATCAAATTCGATGAAGGCGGCAAGGCAGGAAGATGCCATTTATTATTTTTACGAGTAGAGAAGCGGAACAACAACAACAACAGCAACATCAGAAGAAGAAGATGAAGATGAAGAAAAAGGCGCCACCTTCAAGTCGCATTGTTGTCGCCTTTGTTGTCGTTGTTATTGTTGTTGTTGGTGTTGTTGTACCATGGCTTATTATTATTATTATTATTTGTGCGTTTTATATTTCCGTGTTTTATTGCGCCACTTTTCTTATACACAAACATACACACGCACACACAGACAAACAATCTCACTCACATACAGTGATGGACAAAATAATAGAAACAAGAGTCATTTTGTCATTTCAAACCAAATTGTTAATAAATTAATATAGATTCCTGTTGTTAGGTATTATAATAAATAATTATAAAACTAAAAACAATTATTTTCTCCGAAGCAATTTTAAAAATACATAAAAGTAAAGTTCGTTTCTATTATTTTGTCCATCACTGCACACAGAAACCGTACATTTTCATTGACTTGCTGTTGCTTATGGTACAACAAGTCGTATACGCAACGTCAGCAAACTTCATTTGTTGCCGCTGACAGTTGTTGAATGCGTGGGCTTAACTCCCCTCCCCTGCCCTTCTTTGCCCCACCCCTAACTCCCATCCCCTTTTGTTGTCGTGATTTATATACATTTGTCACATTGTCACCGCCTTCTCGTACCGCCTATCAAACAAATCCTGGCACAATTTAAAATCCTTTCAGCTTACTTGATTAAGTCAACAGTCTTAAAGCCAGGTAGGTCTCTTATCATTTTGTTCTGTTTTTGGTCAAGGGTTTTTCTATACGCTAACCGCATGTGGAATGAGCTTCCTTTTTTTATCCTTTATCATGTTGCGTATCCCTTTTTAATATGAACTTTTCTATGTGTATTTTTTCAGGTCTTGACGCTATAGTTCGTGAATTTAAATCGGGACGCGTCACGTTGCGACGCAATCGACGCAGGACGAACACGAGCGAGGCTCTCAAGGAGATGTTCCAGGTATTGGAGATTAGCCAGAAACAGAATCGCAACTCGAAGATTTGCGTCGATCTGAATGCAACGCGCTAAAAAGATTCCCTCTTTGGTCTCAAATCTACAACAACAAGCATTCCATGCATTTTTACTATATTTTAACTATATACTAACTTCGTATACATCTTATTTATTTATTCACTCGCCCCACTCAACTATTTATGCCTTTGTGTGTGCCTTTTATTTTAGAAGAATTTCAACTCGTTCTTCTATAACATCACTACACTATTTTATTATAAAAAATATTCAAAAATGTGTTCATCTACTAATTAATTAAGCTTCTTTTGCAATAACATCCCAACGAAATTAATTAAATAAAAGTTTTTAACCAAATAAAGAAAAAACAAATGTCTTTTTATATATGAAAATCTTTATATTCTTAGATGACCTGATTGTCCTTAAATGCCAATCGATTGGGTTTATCCTGGCAAGTCTAACGCATCGGGTCCTGACCAAATCCGCAAGAATATGGCCGAATTAAGACATATTTGGGTAAAATAATACACTTTTTGTAGCTCTCGCTTTTCTGTATCCTTGCTAATTCAAAAATTACACATTGTTTTTTAATCACAGTCATCTGTGCTATCAATTGGCATACAAGGATTGCAAGGATCTTATTAAAAAAATTACTCAATATTTTACAGAAAAAATACCCAAAAATCACAAAATTTGCTTAATTCAGTCAATTGAAGGACTACCAGGATATCCTTTAGCGTATAGATAGTCCTAAACCTATCGAATCAGAATATATTTTTAAAAGGACGAAAGTCCTTTAAACAACAGAGCTAGAAGGACTTTTTTGTGTAGAGAAAAATTATTGTAACTAGGGCATATCCTTGAATATCCTGACGAGTTTTGTGGCAAACAACTCGTCTTATTTAGGACTATTAACTGACGGCAGGACATTCGCATCGTCCTGTTCGTTTAAGGGCTATCCCGCATTTTATGTTTTTAGCAGGGACTGCAAATAATGATTATTTATTTTTTTTTTAAATAAAAAAATCAAACACTTATAAAAGACCTAGAAAATAATGGTTTGCACCAAAATGTTTATTATTTTACAATCTTTGTGTTTCCACCATGATTTTTATTTTTATGATTTTTACTTTTTTACTTAATGGTAATCATTATTTTTGAGTAATTTTATAAAAATCAAAAATAATCATTATGAATGAGTTTTATTTTTTTCGCTTAAAATAAAACTCAAAAGTAATTTACGGCTTCTGTGTTAAGATTTTTACCAATATTACTTTATATCCCTATAAAGGGACACCATAGCTACCTCCCAGCATAATCTTTTTTTTATCGGAGTACGGTAACCCATTTAAACTTGCATAAAACATGAAACAAAATCGAAAAATCTATAGTAGAGTGAATCGATTTGGATGGGTCCGAAAAATTAAAAAAATGGTAACCCATTTTCGTAATCTATGGTCAATTCTAAGATGTTTTCACCAAGAAACTATAGTTCTAAAATGAATTCCTGGTCCGCGCTTTTGAGTTGAAAAATTCATTTTATTGAAAATTCATATCTTGGGTTTTTATGGTCTGATCCTGACAAACTTGGTGTCAATACTTTTGTTAGGACCAGGACTTTTATAATTCCTTAGAACCAAAGGACGAAATGTCCTTTAAACATAATTTTCATCCTTGGAACGATGATTTTGCGATTCGATTATATCAAGCTATATCCTTAAAACTTAATTAGAATTAAATATAATTTTGGCCTAAAGGAAATTTTTATCGTCCTTGAACCTGTATTTTTATAAGCAGAAAATGTAAAACATATTTTAATACAATTTTAATACAGGTTTAATAAAATAAGTTGTATATTTTCTGTTAATGAAAAATATAGGTTTAAGGAAAAACATTTTTTGGCCAAAAAATAGCTTTAATTTTGACGAATTTTTTAAAATAGAGACGAATCGCGAAATCGTCGTTCAGTGTTTTTACACTGATTATACATTTTTCGATGTTTTGATGCAAGTTTGAATGGGTTACCGTACTCCGATAAAAAAAAAGATTATGCTGGGAGGTAGCTATGGTGTCCCTTTATAGGGATATAAAGTAATATTGGTAAAAATCTTAACACAGAAGCCGTAAATTACTTTTGAGTTTTATTTTAAGCGAAAAAAATTAAACTCATTCATAATGATTATTTTTGATTTTTATAAAATTACTCAAAAATAATGATCATCATTAAGGAAAAAAATTAAAAATTAAAATATAATCATTATGATGTAATTTTTATAATATAACTTATAATGATTACGGTCCCTGGTTTTTAGATAAAATTCTTAAGCTTTCAGGCAGAAAATTGCAAAGCCAAAGATCCTTAGGTAAACACATTATCCTTTAATGCCAAACAAAGAAGTGCATCCTGAAGAATGTAATGCAACAAGTCCTGGCAACATACACAAGGATACGGCCAAGTTGTGCATATTTTTAGTTTCCCCTTATAGGGGTATTTTCTAGTCGCATTCCCAATTCTCTCCCAGTCCTTCAACACAGAATAAAAATGATTCTTTTAATTTAACCTAATAATTCTGGGTTATACGTTTATTGGGCTTAATTGTACTTTATTATTGCTTAATCTTTGGCCGATGCACAGATCGCAAATTACGTAAATTACACAAAAGTTGCTTAGACAAAATATACATACAAGTATATATCAATATTTATATATCTATTTAAATGTGTAACAAAATGTAAATGTTTATTTGTTCATCTTTAAAAAGTACTTAACGTATTCAATATTTATGGCTAATTGTCGTAAATGTTTTCATAAAATTTGTGTTGTATATAAATCTAAAAAGTTTCAATCATTTGTTTTAAAATTTGGCTAATTTTTAAGAATTCTTGTAATTGACTTTTAATAGAATTTGTGCTTAAATAGTAAAATGTTCGACTGACATTTTCATTTAATTTTCCTCTTGTAAATTGTGGCACTTGTTTGCATAAGAACGTACAAAGTTGGTCTTAATAATTAATATAAATTGCATAATACAAAGTGACTTGTGGAAGACAAGCGTATAAGAGTGCGTATAAGAATAGTATATATGTATATATCGAATACATATGGTAAATGTAGAATTAATTGTAGATTGGTAACTTAGGCGAAAAATGATGACATGTTCAACATAATATCATTTCAACATATTTAAACGTAAACACATATGAATTAAACATACATATATTTTGATTGTTAATTAACTTAAAAAACTATTGCGATCGGTTTTTGTTAAGACACTAATGCCGTGTTTATCTATTTGGTAGTCGGTCATGTGAGGCAAATGTTGATTGATTGATTGATTTTGATCTTGTTTTGATTAAGTGCTATACATGTAATAACAGCGAATATTTGGCACTCGACAACAATTTTTGTTTCGTTTGTTTTCTTTAAATTAATGAATTAATTTGCATATAATATTTTATGGCGCATCTCTGTCGTCCTCATGGAATGTGTTTGCTGTGCCGCAATGGCTTCGGCGGCGGCGTTGGCGGACGCGGTTTGCTCGAATCCTGAATACCCGGCAGACTGAAGTTGGTGGCCTCCAGATACTCGTATGTGCTGTTTGTAATACTGGTCTTTGTCATGGTTGTTGTGCTAATGCTGCTGCTGCCGTTGCTGCTGCTGGTTGTTGTCGTTGTATTGCTGCTCAGCACATTCAACATGGTATAACCATTGGGATTCCAATCCAGACTGTGCGTCAGACTGCTGAAATCCGTCGAGTCGCGTGTCTTTGCCGGCAATGGCGGTGGTCGAATGTCCTCTTCCGAAGTCGAATCCGTTGTTTCTGCGCAAAAAAATAAAGACAACACCAATTAATATCTATAACAAGTTGTACAACATTTAAATTATGTGAATTGCATTTATAAATTTTAAAATATTAAAGTCACTGCATACTTTTGGGCGCTCACAACTTAAAACAACCATAACTATCGTTATATTTATCCGATCGCGAATCGCGATGCATATTACTGAGCAAATAAAAAATGATAGAGTGTAATATTTAATCATAAAATAAGCCTTTTAATTTAAAAGCTGTGAGTTTCATAAATAAAAATCACTGCATACTTTTGGGCGCTTTCAACATAAGACACCCATAACTAATGTAATATTTATTCGATCCTGATGCGATTAGGTGAGCGAATTAAAAACGATAAAGTGCTAGTTTTAATCTCAAAAAGTTGACGCTGATAGTAAATATGTATTTATAATGTATCTATCTTCAATTCATCTTACCAACTGAGTTGCGATTGCTGCTCTCGGACAGCGATCGTGTGTCTGCGAATGTCTTAATTGTAGCAGTGGGCGTGGCAATGCTTGCGGGCCGCGACAGACGACGTTCCTTTTCCTTTTCCGAGCGCAAGGGACGCTTGGGTGTTAACTGAAAATGCATAAAACTTTTAATAAAGGCAACGAATTGATTGAAGCTTGTTTGATATATTATTACCTCCTCAGTCAGCACACGCGGATCAGGCGTTTTGGGTCCACTTAATGAGCTGTTGGAGGCACTGGCTAAAGAATTGATAGACGTATTGATTTCCTTCTCCGGCGTTGATGTAATGGTCGTCAAAGGCGGCGTATACCATTGACAATTGGCCACCGGCAAGCTCAAGGTGTCGCGATCCTAGAAGGGATAAGAAGACAACTTTAAATTGGAATCCATGTATTCGGACGGGGTTTAAGGGTAGACTTACCTTCTTCATGGACCGCCTTTTAGCAGGAGTCTTGTCCTTGTGCTTGTTGCCTTTGGTGCTGGGCGAGTGTCCGAGTGGCCTAAGAGAGCGATGACAATGAAGCAACAAAGATGAAAATAAAGTAAAACAAATTAAAAATAAAAATAAAAGCAAATCAAAATAATAACAAATAATTCAAATAAATTAAAGTCTCAAACTTAAAAATAAAATGGCAAGCAGCAATCAAAAGTACAATAATAATAACATGTAGAAAAGTGTTGAAAGAATTTTAGAATTTGTCAAGTGAATTAAAAAAGTGGCATTTAATATAAAACATTTCGAAAAACTCACCTGGTATTGAAACTCAAGCTGGCCAGCGTGGATTTGATGGAATTGGTGGGCGGACGTGGTAGAAAGGTGGACTTGGACAATCCGCTGCTGCAGTTGGAAATAAGTTAGTAACATAGACAAGTTAATAAGCATAAATAAATGCCACTTACTCAGAGGATCCCATGCTGGTCTCGGACAATCGATTGTTGCTGCTGTCAAAGAGCGCGGGCAGAAAGGAGTTTGTCCTTCGCATAATTACGGAATCGCGTTCAATCTTCAAGTCACACGACTTGCGACCGTAACGCGACTCCACGTGCTGTTGCATGTCCGAGAAACAACACTCCAGATGATCCTGCAACGCCCTCAGGCTGTCCGGCGCCTTCTGTCGATGCAGCCGAATGGCTAAGGATACAAAATGCATAAAGAAAATTAAATTAATTGTTAAAATTCATAATTGTTATAAACTTATTGCGTGTTTAAATAGTTTTCAAAACTCTTGCATATGTGAATATGTTTTTACTAATTTGTAGATTTAGATTTCGTTTTCATTAAATATATGTTTTCTTGAATCAAGTATCTTGATCTGTTGTAAGAACAAAATGATGTTTAGTTTCTTGAAATCAACCCAAATTGAATTTTTTGGGTGAAATTCTTTTTCATTAAAGCATTTAAAGCAATCGGTCTTATTGAAATATACACTGATCTACTCAAAATTTCAACCTACTTCATGTTAATTTTGACATCAATGGAAAGGTCATTTCAATCCCTTTTAAATGATTCAAAACTTTCCTTAGCCCATTAGCTACTTTCAAAATATCATAAAAAATACTAGCGAAGAGAAAAAAGTTGACGAAACGTTTTACTGCCTTACACTGAAGAAGTTATATGAATGCAAATTCGAACTGTCGCATCGCAAAAGAGAGCAAAACATCAGTTGCAGTGTATGATTAAAGTCTACCGCTGTACGGTCTCTCTCCATTGAACGCAGCTCAGCGACTGACATCAGAAAGCAATTGCCGATCAGATGCCTCGTGAGAGAATGAAAAGCCGAACACACGCATCGTGAGAGCACAAGCCGCCGAGCTTTCTATTTATAGAACACACGTATTCTCACTCTCTGTACGTGCGTCGGCTGCGACGTTGGCAGACTTATGAGTTCCTTTTGGCATTTTGAACAGAAACTCTCAAACTCTTTCAACTTCGGTTTGCCGAAGGTAACCAGATATTTCTTGACAAAATTTAATACACACCAATACTCAGTAAGGGTATTTGCATGGCAATCAATTCCTTGAGCTCCTCAATTAAATCCTTGTCGTCGGGATGCTGCTCCAGATACTCGTCCGTGAGAAAAGCCTCCTCGTACTTGGCGAATCCGCCCATGACAGCGGGATCTACAATTCCATTCAGTTTCATGCTCAACGGATTAATATGCAGACTCTCGTCGCTCTGATGCACAATGACCAGCTGTCTGATGTCCTTGTTCGTGTCCTTCATGATCTCCACGGCCCGTTCCAGTGGCGATATCTTAAACGTATGCGTGTCGACAACGGGGAACCAACGCAGGATTCCCGGCAAGGGAAACTGTGTTATGAGTTCAGTTCGCTCCAGCCAAAGGTTCCGCACATCATCCATGGATCCGCCGCCGGTGCTGTCGCGGAAGGGACGCGAGAATTGAAACTTTTGCACATTGTTGGAGGTGAAATATTTGACAATCTCATTGGAGATGATCTTGTCATTGAACTTGGCG
Source organism: Drosophila suboccidentalis (assembly GCA_037043435.1). Lineage (NCBI taxonomy): Eukaryota > Metazoa > Arthropoda > Insecta > Diptera > Drosophilidae > Drosophila > Drosophila suboccidentalis. The sequence continues at coordinate 395,292 of JBAMBK010000130.1, forward strand.
AAGGCCGCGTCCATAATGGGCTCCACCTTGTTCACTTGAATGTACTGCCCATCGCCGTGGGTTATATCCTCGCCAGGAGCCTCCAGTGTTTGCATCAGCTCCGCCTGGGGATGCTGAACCAACAGACGGGAGCAAAAGTCGCTGTGACGCTCGTACTCCTTGCCCCGGAATATGTAGACCCTGTTCTGGAGCATTCGGGGAAAGCCGCGACCATAGAAGCACACCCGAAAGTATTCCGAAGTGTGACGCATCTCCTTGAGGATCTTCTCATAGAACTGCGCCATGCGCTTCAACAGCTCCGCGAGCTTAATATAATCATAGATCTCCTCCTCGTACTGCTGGGCGAGCACCTTGCACATGTCGATGGCACACTCCCATTGCATGCCCTTGTCAAAGTTGTCCATGATCTCAAAGTACAGGGCCTCCTTCAGCTCCCGATGGGTGCGACAGCTGCTGTGCCGATAGCTCCTCAACTGAGGCGACAGCTCCGTGTCGTTCCAGCGCAGCAGCTCCGTGTGCAGTTTCAGCGTGAACGCCGCCTCCGTGTAATTCTCGAACTCCATGTGAAGAGCGCACAGTTTGTAGACATAGCGTATGTACATCTCCTTGAGATCCACCTCCGAGTAGAACTGCAGCAGTGAGAATGTGCACGCCATGCGATTCTCCTTGCTCTCGTCCTGGATAATGCAGCGATACTCCAGCAATTTGTCCATCAGCTTCGTCACCATCGCCACGAAACTGGTGCCATCCACGTTCAAAGTGTTGTGGGCGGCACAATACTCCAGCATGATCTTCTTGAACAGCTCCTTGTACTCCGCATCGCCCTTGCCTACAAAGAGGTAAATAAAAGAGAATTGGAATTAATAAGAGAAAAGAAAGAAACTCAATTTTAGTATGTATTATTTTCATTCAAAGTTGTAAATATTAAAAAAAGTATTTAAAAATAAAAAATCCAAAAGCGAAAAAAAAACTAAAAACAATTATTTTTTTTGGTGCTTTGTGATTTTATTTTAGTATTTGTTCTTTATTTGATTTTTTTTTTTTTTTGTATTTTGTGAACTTTTTTTAGTATGTGTTTCATAGTTTTGTGATATTTTGAAAAATTTTATTTTTTGCAATATTATAAACATTTTAAAATAACTTTTATTTTTAATTTAAAAAAATTAAATAAAAATTGAATGCAGATTTTTTTTGGTATTTTGCAAGAATTTTTTTGGTATTGCGTGAAAATTTGATGCATTTATTTTTGAAATGCAGTACATTTTTAATATTTTATATTTTTTTCAGTATTAATTTTAGCATTTTGTGAAATTTTTTTTGCAATGTTATACAAATTTTAAAAAAAAATTTGTTTCAAATTTTTTAAATGAAAATAAATATTAAGATTAAAACATAATTAATTTTTTATTTTTTTTTTTAGTTTTTAATTAAAAAATGGAAATCAAAATTGAATGCAAAAAAAAATCAGTAAATAGTGTATTTGTTTAGAATTTTTTTTAGTATTTTGTGGTATTTTATTATATTATTGGATTATAGAAACTTAGAAATAACTTTTATATTCAAAGTAAAAAACGAGACTAAGATTGAAATTTTCATTTAATTTGAATGTGGAGAATATTGAAACTTACCGGCGCCTATGAGTATGTCCAGTTTCTCGATCATGGCCGTCTTGAACTCGGAGAAGTTGCCCTTGTGGTGGGCATTGTTGTGCTTCGTGTCGCCGTAGCTCTCCAGCTCCAGTCGCGAGCTGTAGTACTCGCATTGCATCATGTCGAAGAAGATGGGAATGGTTTCGCGACGCAGCTCCGTCTCGGGAATCATGCTCATCTCCAGAATGGGCTCCACCAGTTGCGGCACAAACTTGGGCTTGTGCTTGCCCAGCTGGAACCACATCTTGCGGATCTCCTTGGCCGTATCCTTGCGAATATCCCGATACCGGGCAAAGACAATTTGCCGTTTATTGTCATTGAAATCGTTCAACTGCAGCGGCGATTGAACCAGAAATGCGATCGAACATTGAAAGAAATTCGACCAGATTTGCTTGTCAAATACGGGACACAGGAAATAGTCGGTGATGACCATGCTGAGTTGTTGCAAGGCGCCGAGTATGACGGTATTCTGGTGCATGATCATGTCCATCCAATCGCGGGGAAATACCGCCTTTTGATGCGGCGAAACAAGCTCCTCAAACACCAGCAATATTTCGATAATGAAATCCTTGAGCTCGCCCTGCTGATGCAAATCATTCACAAAATACTTGTAATGCTGGGCATCCATGCGCTGAAGTATGCCCAACATAATGGCTATAAACTGGCCCACAACTCCAGTATCGCGATCCAAGGTATGCGCCGCTTTCATCACCTGACGCAAGAGAATAATCATGATGTCCCTCACATCATTATGGGTCGGTCCCACATCCGAGCGGTAGAGCAGCTTCAGAATGTTGTTCATTATGTTGATGCACTCGGCGATCTAGCGATACAGATGATTACAGATGAATCGATTAATCACATTATTTGGGAAAATTGAAAAAGAAATATTATTCTAGAATCAAGTGCTGTACTTCAAGTTCGCTGCTGGTCAACCTGTCCTTATATGTAAATAATTCAATTTATTAATTTTAAATTAGTTTAATTAATAATAAAAAAACACAAATAACTTTGTAAATAAATTTGAAAGAAAAACAAATAAACAATGCATTGCAAAAGGGCTGCGCAATAACATCAAACAAAAGTGGCGCCAATACCAATAACGAGCAATTTACATAAGTATTGTTGAGCTTTTAAAGCTCTCGCATTGATCTGCATTATCACGACTTGAAAGCTCTGTAAACTGCTCGCCATTGGCATTGAAAAGCTTACAGTTTAAAAGCCATTGAGCGTAAAAGTGCACAAACCACCGGCAGTGCAAAATGGCAAAGAAAAGCTAAAAAAAAACATAACTTAAGTTACAAATATTAATTTATAAATAAAGTTAAATAATATATTGTATATTAATATAAATTATCTTTAGCCTATTAATAATAAACTGTTTCGTTTTAGGACGTGCCTGATCAGATTTCTGAAAAGTTCTATAGTTTTCTTTTCTATAAATTAATATGCTTGCAGAGATTATAATAATTTTGTCCAAAAATGACCATAAATCATCATTTAGTATGAAAATCTTAGTTGTATCTCGAGATTATATTATTTTATACATCTCCAACAATTTTTTTTATAATATACCAAATATGTAGATCAGCGGTGGGCACGCATTGGCTCCGGGAGCTACCGGCTGCTCCCAATTTTATTTCTGCCTTTTCGGTGCCGTGGGAAACATCGACCAAAAATTTAATTTCCATTTGGTTTTCACAAATATTTTAACTTTATTAAATAAAATATCTTATTTACTTTAATATGTTTACTTGAAAAATGTATAATATATCAGGAACTTTAAAACTTTTCTCAAAATCTACAAATCTCTGCAAGTGTATTAAATCTTCGGTGTGCCGAGGATGATCCTTCTTTCTTGTTTTGTTTTACCTTTTTATTGGCAGTCGTTTCACGTGTGTGCAGATGGGATTTTTTTTGTCCAAGCACTTTGGCGGCTTTCGAAAGATTCTTTTCTTGCTGCCAGATATCGGTTTTGGAGTCACCCTATTTTGTTGTGATTATATATATAACACAATTATGGATAGCGTGTACACCCACACAATTTGAGAGTGTAGGATTGGTTTATAGGGAAAAACATTTTGAGGGGGAAAACATTTAATTTGATTATGAATTAAATCAATTGAGAATTATACAAAGAATTTTACGATTTAATGTGATAATTAAGAGGCCAAAAGAAGATATTACAGACAAATGAACAGAATGTGTAACAGAGTGAGAGAGAGAGGGTGAGAGAGAGAGTGAGGTGTTCGTTCCAGGTGTACATACATATACATTCGCATTATATACTGTGCCTGTGTGTGTGTGAGTATGATTGTGTGTGTGTACGTGTTTGATATTTGTACTTGTATGTAAAACTAGAACCGTATGGGCTGAGGGTTGGGGAGTGAGTATGTGAGAGCTTTATTGAGCTTTTCAATGTGCTTTAATGAGCTTTGGAATGTGCTTTAATGTGCTTTCATGAATTGCCGTCTATGCAATTGCGATATAAACATTGATTACAGACATTATACAATCTATTTAATGGCTCAACTAACTAACAGCAATCCCAGAATTATAAACACTTGTAGATACTTCTCAATGACGACGGTGAGAGTATCGATTCAATATACATATATCAATTGACTAACATATTTCATATATATATCAACAATCTATCAGACATTCTAAGTACTTACATACTTAAGCTAGATAACATAAATTACATATTGGGTGTGTGTGTGTGTTTACAGAGTGCTTAATTCTAGGACATTGACAATTATCAAAATAATCAACAAAAAAATACAAACACAAGACAAGACACGAAAACAATCACAAATTCAAATTCATTCAAATTAGTTGCAGTGTTTTCCAAATTAATCACTAAAAATTATAAAAACGCAGACGCAGCATGCTTAAGACTAACTAAAAATTTCATTCAATGACTACAAATAAATAATAAATGTAAACCTAGATCATAGGACTGCAAAAATAATAATGATTCGATAAATATCGATAGTACGTCAATCGATAGTAATACTGAATACTATCGATTAATTAGATTGATAATAAAACTCTTTAGAAATTTCTATAATCGATAATAAAACAGGATAATACCCATTATATCGATCATCAAGACTTTATCATCACAAATATCCTTTGCTTCAACGATTAAATCAATATTAAAATCAACCGATAGTAAAAGTACCCTTACTATCGATATCATTATCGTTACATTTGCAGCTCTTTTCGATCTTATTGAAACTAAGCAAAATTAAGACACTTCACATGCCAAGTTGATGTCGCAAAATTCTAGCGCTTTAAATGTAACAAGCGATTAATTTCACATATTAACATTGAATTTTTGAAGCATTATGACAATGACAATTCAGTTTAAATTGGTGAGTTGGCATGTTAAAATTGTTTTTGTAGATTTTGTATATTAAATGTATCGAAAATTAGTTACTTTATTGCATAATTAGTTGAGTTGACTTGAACATGTTCGTTGTTATGTTTTAATTTTGCCGTCTTGTTGGTGCATTCACAAGACTTGAGATTTACCATATATCAAATAGAAAAACACAGATTGAAACGATGCATTAGATTATAAACAAAATGCAATATCCGATGAATTAAATTATTAGTGTCACAAAGAAAATAATTAACTAGAATCGAACATACCTCATCGTTGCTCTCGAGATGATCTTTTATGTGCTTACAGAAGACCGGCAACAAAATCGCACGACATTTCGGAGAGCTAAACAATTTTGTTTCCACAAAATCTTTAATGCAGCCCATTTTCGATTGGGTTAGACGACGTTTGGGGAACTTTTCCAGAATCTCTACTATCGAAATGCTGTAAGAAAAGAATTTTGTCAAATTAATAATAATTTTTCTATACATGGTTAATCTAAAACAGTGGTGCCCAAATGCCAAAAGCCTATCCCATGAAAAAGGAACTCATAATTCTGCCGGCGTCGCAGCCGAAGCACGTGCAGAGAGTGAAAATACGTGTGTTCTATAAATAGCACGCTCGGTGGCTTGTGCTCTCACGCTGCGTTTGTTCGGCTTTTAATTCTCTCACGCGGCATCTGATCGGCAATTGCTTTCTGATGTCAGTCGCTGAGCTGCGTTCAATGAGGAGAGACCGTACAGCGCTAGACTTTAATCATACACTGCAACTGATGCTTTGCTCTCTTTACGTCGCCAACTGTAGCGATGCGACAGTCCATTTAATTTTTTCAGTGTAAAGCAGTAAAACGTTTCGTTTAATTCGTGTTTCGCTTGTGTGAGTTCGGGCACCACTGATCTAAAAACGCAATTCAAATTCAAATAATATCGCACCTGAGATGCACTTGATCGAAGACTTCCATTAGATCGGTGGCTATGATGTGCAGATTCTTGAGCAAAGCTCCCTCCGATTTCAACAGATTGCTGGGACATCCAATCATATCGATAAACATCTTGAGTAGTTCCTGCAATCGCGCGGCAAAGTCAACGTAATCCGTATTACAGTTCATCGCGGCGTACAGCACGCGGGATCGGATGACAAACTTCATCACATAGTGCAGATATCTGGTGGTCTTATAGAGACGACGCACCGCGGCGCTTTCCTCCAACTCAATGCCATCGGCTGACTTTTCGCTTGGCGTAATGGCATCTTTAATGTTTCGCATCAACACATCCATGAGTTTGCTAGAGTATAAAATAAATAATTTAATCATAATCATTTACAATTTTTTTTGGGACTTACGTATATGCCAACGTGGCGGAGAAACTCTCATTGATATAAACATCGAGTACGGTGAGAAAGTGTTGATACTTCAAGTCAGAGACGGTTTCAATCAGATGTATAATGCTCATAAAGACCAACTGATCGTACTTCTCGGGCTGATCATTCTCCACCAGAATGTTGAAGAGGGCATCGAGTATATCCTGCAAGAATTTGACCACCTCCTCGCCAGGCACCAGCGACAAGGCATTCAACGATTGCTCCAACGTCTCCTTGTGCGCCGACCAATGCAACAATCCCAGCAAGCTCACTAAAAGATACAAATAATGTTCATTTTAATTCAATTTGAATGCAGAATTAATTTAGATTCTTACCGCTCTGTGTTAGCTTCGTGCTGCAGAGATTCACGCAAATGGTGAGCTGATCCTTGGGCAGGAGACTCAGGCCAGTCATCGATGGCTTTGTGCCCTGCAGTTCCGCCGTGGTCGCCGGCAATTCCATGTAGCTGTTGGCCACCGTCTTGTCGTACTTCTTGTGATCGATCTTGTAGACGGCGAGGATGTGTTGGCCCTGCGGAATGGTCGTGCCATTGGCCTGCATCAGACGCACATAGGCCAGGCCAAAGGGCTTCTCGGAGCGATCCTTTTGCTCGTTGCTGCTGCGATGTTTGAGTGTGAAGCGCAGATGGCATTGCTTGAACTCCTCGATGGGCACATGGATCTTGAACGTCTCCTGCCACTTGGGCTTGTCATCGTGATAGTAGACAACCGACTTGTACTCATCAATCGGTGCATGGCCAGCTCCGATGCTCATCACCCCGGGCACCAATTGGCCGTGTTCGTTGGCCACACAGACGGTGACCTCCACATTCTTCTCCGATGTTTTGGCAATGCGAGCAAACTCGCCACCGCAAATGGTCAAATAGAGATCATTGCGCACATCTCCGGGCAGAATAACCTCGGGGAATCCCATCTTTCGGGCCACGGGAACATTGGTGTGCACCAGACGGGGAAAGTCCTCCTTGATTTGTTTAATATCGCCACGCAGTACTTCAAAGGTTACAGCCATTTTGGATTCGATCTTGTCGATATCCTTGTTGGCAATTAATTTCCGAAGTGTCCCATCCAGCGTATCCTTCTCGCACATGATGAAGGGCAGATCCAAATTGCCACGAAAGTCCTCGGGTTTGCTAATGATCGGCGTCAGATCCTTGCAGGCAACGCCAAAGGGACGACGCATCAGATATTCACTTGTACTGCCTCCCGATCCATTGGAATTGACCGACAACTGGGAATGCTTTCGACTCGCCGCCGTCAGGACACTGTTCGCAATACTCATGCTCGTTCGCTTCGATTCCATCGAGTCCTTGACCTCCATGGAGCCAATGCGTATCGCATAGCACACCAGATACATCTTCGAGATGCTCAGATCATTCCGACTGAGATCCGTGAAGAGCACGCGATTATTGTCAAACTGATCAATGTCGCGGGCAATGCCGGTTCGCGACCATTTCACCACATAATTCTCGCTGATCGGCTTGTGCGTATCCCCGTCGAAGAGCGTGAAGAGCAGATCCGAATCCTCCATGAACTTGCACACGAACGCATTCACATGCAGCAGGATGTTGTGCGAGTATTTGTTGTGACCACGCATCAAATCCCGATCACTCGACAGACGCTATACGAAAATTAAGATTGAGTTTCGCATTAATTAGAATATTATTTAATATGAAACTACAAAAATGGTAATTTTAATTTTCTGCTTAAAATTTAATATTACTACAGTTTAATTACAATTTTTTTAAGAAAAAAAAATAGCAAGTAAAATTGCGATTCACATAAATCAAGTTAAAATTTAATATGATATTGCGAATGTCATATTTTTTATAATTATTTTAAAATTTAAGATTACTACGCTTAATTTACAATTTTATTGAGAAATTAATTTTAAACATTTTAAATGAAATTTGTTGCATTTCTTTAATATATTTTTAAATTTTTGAAAATTTACTTTTTTTAAGGTTAATTACTAATATTTATTATTTAAAGCGTCTCAAGTTCGTTCATTTTGAAAATTTGAAATCTTTTGGCAAGTTAATTTATAACAATTACAAACCTTTGAAAAAGTCCTATGTTTTGTTATATCATGTTTATATATACATATCTATTGTAAATTGAATTATTTTAGAGTTTGTTTTTTGTATTTTCAAATAACTCAAAAATAGTGATTTCAATTAACTATTTACATTTTCTGGAACCCGACAAGTTTATGATTTTTATAATGTTTTAAATTGACAATGGAAATTTTAAAATATTTTAGTTTTTTTTTTAAACTAAATTACATAAATGTGGGCACTTACATTTGCCTTCTCAATGCGTTGCACCGCATTCACGTGGTTTTCGTACAGCTCGGTGGTGCAAATGGCATTTGTGTCCAGGATGTCGCCGCTCTCGTCCCGCACCACCATGTCCAGGCCCAGGAGCTTGTTCCCAGTGTCGATCTGGGCCGTCGCCTGCAGTTTCACCTTGCGCATCTCGTCCAGCGGCAGATTGCCGGATATTAATGCGGATCGATTATTGTTCAACTCATTTATCTTTCGACGAATCTTCTGAAAGCTCGGATTTGTGCTCTAAAAATACAATATTAGGTTAAAGTTTAAAATCCATTGGTGCCTTGTGAAGAGCTAAGCTTACCAGAAAGTAACTCTTGGCTATTCCGCCCCACTCCAGCAGGACTTTGGTGATCTCCTCAACGATATCGGTTCTCTGTATGCAATGCTCCCCATTCACAATGTTGTATTCGCACAGATGGACATAGCTCTTGGGGAAGATGCCGCGTGTTTCCTTCGCCCTGCAGCGGAAGCGACAAACGAGAAACGAGACAAAAAAACATATAACAATTATAAAATAAAAGACGAAAACATTAAAATGTGGCCTGCATATGGTACACACATATGTATGTTTGTTGATGCTGGCAAAATCAACAAAAAAAGACATAGTATATTGATAATTAAATATACAAATGCGAGGGCAGCTCTAAATGTTTATCAGACCTTAGAAATTTAAATTTCTGGAAATTTAATAAAAACAAAATTATAAAATAAATTTTGTAATAAATTAAGAACTATAAAAACAGAATAGCAAACTATTTATATATACAAATACGAGGGCTGATCTAAATGTTTATTGGAGCTCTGGATATTTAAAAGCTAAAATTTTATAAATTGAAATGTATAAAATTAGTTTTAATTTTAGTCTAAGAACTAAAAAAATTGAATAGTAAACTTTTATTTATGATTTAAAAAAGAGTTCCCAAGTTCAAGACAACATTTTCTCATGATTGAATGTTTTCTTATGTTCAAATAATTAAGCAACAGGACCACAAACTATAGTATAAGGAATACTTAAAACTCATCAATGAAGGCTACCAAAAGATTGCTTTCAACAAACTGGAACTATACAGAATTGTGCCATTTTTATCAGTTTTAAAAATGTAATAAAAAATAAATAAGATAATAAAATCAAAAATTAAAGTTTAAGCCAGCGGTGGGCACGCATAGGCTCCGGGAGCTAGCGGCTGCTCCCAACTTTATTACTGCCCCATTGCTCGCACATTTGGGTGATCGACAAAGTCGGTAGACTCTAATAGGGTTGTTGTTGTTGAAGTTTTGTTGTAGTGCTTCCGAATTAAGATTTCGTGCCCACCGCTGGCTTAAAATATCAAAATCAAAACTAAACTATCAACTATCACTACAAGGATATCAAATCTTGAGCGTTGCGTTCCACCTAGTAACTTTAAGAGCTGCCCTCGCATATGAGATATGTAGACATGTGAAGATATTTATGTATTTCTGTATGACTTATGCACGATATGCTCATTCGAGTGCTCGTAACTGCAGCATGACACAATTCATCGTCGCCGCTGATGAATTACTCAACTCGAATCAACTCAACCCTCGACACGATGTGCTGTGCTTGTGGTTGTGGTTGTTGTTGGTGCTGTGGCATTTATTGTCCGAGGAGAGAGGAGTGTGGAGGAAGAAGGGGGAAGGGGGAAGGGGCAGAGGAAGTGCGCGCAAAGTGTGACACTCGCAAATGAAATGGAATGCTTTAATTTGGCTCAATTCAGAACTTGACATGCGGGGTGGCCGCCTTAATTGAACGAGGCAACAAATATTCATATTCATTCATCATTCAAAGAACTATCAATCAGTAGATAAATACTCTTCCTATATAGACATAGTTAGTGTCAAATGAACTTGAGGCAGGTAACGAGAACAAGACTCGAACTGACCTTCAATATTTCAATAGTTTTTGGGCATTGATTGCTTTGAATTGATAGAGCAAACAAATTCAGTTTAAACTGGAGTTGCTTATCGTTGGAAAATCGTGAGAAAATGCACAATTAAAATTGATATATTTCCAATAAATAAACAGCATAAAGAAGAAGGCCAAAAACAAAAACAAAAGCAAATACGAATACGAATTACGAACCATAACCAGAAAAAATAAAAAAGGTTATCACAACGCATTGAATTTCTTTTTAAATGTCTCACACTCACAGTCGCTTTTATCGCCCAACAGCAATAAATACTCTCGAATGTGTATAAACTACAGTCTGCCCCAGCATTAACAGACTTCAACTTGATCTAATCTTTCACTCATTTCACAGCACTTTTGTTTACATTTCCACAGAGTTTTGTGTTGTGGGTCAGTTGGAAAAGTCTTTTAGTATAAAGGTCAGTTTGTCAATCGTGATATGGTTTTTGTTTCTTGTTTGTTGTTCAATGCTGTAGCTACTGTATCTTGAGTGTTGTTGTTGTTCTTCTTGCTATGCGATAAGACCCAAGACAACATATAGATAGATATATATGTAGACGAAAAAAAAACCCCCTAGCATAATAAAAGGTTTAGATACAGATACTGATTCTCTTTTGGAATTTCCAAATCACATTTGACCACATGGCCACATCTGTGTTGGGTTAAAGAAGAAGAAGATGATGATGATGAGGGCAAGGGTTATTCCAGAATGCATTTCTTTTTGTATACAATATACATATATCTATTCATCTATTGGGCAACTTGGCACAGATTCTGTAAACAACAAAAACAACGTGGCCAACAGCTGGTTAACTGATTTATATGCATCTCATACTGAATTCTGTATCATTTCCGTTGTCTGTGCCACAAATCTCTCGTCTTCTTCTTCTTCTTCTTGTTATTATTGTTATTGTTTTTGTTCTTTCGAGCCATTTGTTGCTTGTTAACAAAACAAAATCAGTCGAAGATCTGGAGCAAGATGGCAAATGGGAAGCGTGTGTGCAGAAATGGAAAGTAGATGAGATTTTAGTTGACCCACACACACTGAGTCTTGAATACCCTGTAGACAAAGGGTGTATCTGACATTGCTTGATGCAAATATATAACGTACACTGTTAAAACCATAACATGCACTGTAAATATCATAACATACACTGTAATTAACATAACATGCTCTGTATGTGTATTACAATATTTTAAATATTATTTACGGAAAATCTACTAAAATAAAGAAAAATGTTTCAAACTTTAATCTATTTTTAAATACCCTGTAAACATTGTTACTCGATTTTTTAGCATGTAAATAATATTTTAAATATCTTTAAATAGCTTAGTAGGGTATCTCTTAATTCAGCACACTAGTTTCTTCAGCAGTATTCTCATTTGTTTCCGCCTGTCTACAAAAAAACCCATTAATTTTCAATCTCAGAGCTGCAATCAACTTCATTGTCTTGTACATAATATGTAGGTGTATAAAAAACGATTAAAATTAAGCTTAATATTCAAATTAATTAGAGTATTTTTTGACTGCTTTTCTAATTATCTGTAGCTTTTTTAAAAGTAACTTTGAGACTCTTTCAAACTCTCAGCTGGGAGAGAGAGATTTGTACTTATAAATACTAAACTGAGTGAAAGCTGTGATGAAAATGGGAGATAATCAGATGAGATTAAATGTGATTTGCATAATTAATCAAATGTGATACTCACTTTTGCCGGTAGCCGTAGTACCAATGTGTGGTCTCTTTGAGAATTATGACTGTATCTCCCACATCCAAATTGAGTCGATGTGGCTTCGTATCCTGATCAAAATTGCATTTGGCTGTAAAATAGAAAATTGCTTGATTAGTAAAGAAATTTAAAAAATTAAAAATACTATAAATATGAATATAAATTTAGTTGAATCACCTGTCGCGGCTCAGCAGCAAAACGAAACTGAGCCGAGAGCTGAGCTGGCAAAATTAAAGCTCTACAAAAGCCCCCAGGTTTCTCTATCTAGCACATCTGACATTTTGTATTTTTATTTTGGGGTGAGGGTTATCAATTAGTTAGTTAGTGGGTTGGTTGGTTATCATCGGAAACTAGCACTGGTATCACTGGCCAAGCGGATGGGGATAAAAGCATTCGGCATTGGCTCAGATAATTTGCTATATTTTTTATATTTTTGATGACTACGTGAGATTTATCTAACTGCACACTTCCTATAGTTGCAGCATTTTACAAGTGTTTCACTTGATAAGCTTCTATTTAAATGACGCATTTCGATCGAGTCGAGTCGAGTCGGATCGGGAAAAGAAATGCAATAAAGTGTGAGATAGGATTGAGACAGAGTTAAATACAGAGAGACGCCGATGGCGATGGCGACATCGTCGTCACTTCCTTGCCCGATAATGAAAGCCATGTACATATAAATATATATACTATATGCTTGACTGTAGATATGTAGATACAATTATGCCACACAGCTGCAGGCGACGCCAAACGCAACAACAACAACACAAACAGCAGCAAAAGCAGACGCAGCAACAACAACAACAATTTAGAATGCTACTGTCGAGCTGCTCGACTGTTAGATGCCCGGTACGCGTATCTTCAAACCGTTCAATTTAATGACCAGTAAAATTGAAGAAAAAAGATACTGAAAATAAATACTATTTTATATTTTTATGATGTATTATTTATTTTATATTACCTAAGATTTATTATTTATGAGTTATTTTTTATTATTTATTTTTTTTTTTCAATTATTATAATTTTTCTTTTATTATTTATGACTTATTATTTATTATTTGGTATTTAGTATTTATGATTTATTTTTTATTTATTATTATTAATGATTTATTACTTATTTTTTAATATTATTTATATTTTATTATTTATTATTTAAGATTTATTATTTAATTATTATTATTTATGATTTATTATTATTTATTTTTCATTATTATTTATTTTTTACTAATTATTTTTGCTTTGGAGCAATCTTTTCGATTCGATGTATTGATAACACAAATGTAAATTACACAATGCTCGCAGTTTTAAAAAGTAATTGAATCGTATCCCTTCAGGACGAGTTATGCAACTTCTCATACTAAAGGATGATTTTTTCGAAATAGCTTCAAAACTTAGACACTAGAATCCAATCAAATCAGTTGTTCACTAAACAGACAGACATTGTCACCAACCCCAAAGCCTGTGTGCTCTTCGGGTGCTGGGCTACTAAGTAAAGAGGGGAAGCCGCCTTCGCGTGCCACGCCCCGGGTGGTGGCGTCGTCGTCGCCGTCGTCGTCACTTGCCACCGTCCCGGTCCAATGACCGTTGTGTGGTTTGGTTGATGAACAAGCATACAAACATATGTATGTATGTACATATAACAACATACATACATATGTGCATATAATAAAGAGCGAGATCGACCTCCACATCACAGCACAGCACATAAACGACAATGAGTAGCAGCAATTTGCAAAAAAGGTATTATTTATTTATTTCTCTCGCTGTTTGTGTGTGAGAACTTTTTCGGAATCTGCCCAATTGCATGGAAAGTTGACCCACTCAATTACCAACTAACAACAACAACAACAACAATAACAACAACAGCAAGAAAAAGGAAACCACTCGAGCACGTCGAAATTGATTCAAAGATTTTCACATAGACACAACACTTGCAATATTTATATTTATGGAATGCAACTTCAGTGCTTTAATACAGACATGAGGAAATTGCAGCTGAAATAAACAACAAATTAATTATTGACTTCCTTATAAACATGGTGAATATATAAACTAAAAGTAATAAAGCTATTGGTATATATTTTTATAACCAAAACCACACTTCATACTCTGATATATATATTTAGCAATCTATTTGCATAACTACTTGTGATTGATTAGCTATTGAAAATGTTACTTTAAGATTGATAGATTCGAAAAGTTAACAAAAAGGGAAAAAAAGACAACAATTATAGAAGATATATAATTCATATTTCTTACATTGAAACTATGGAAATCTATCTAAATTTATCCTAAAAGAGCCAAAAATTGGTTTAGTTTTGCAAAGTTGGAAAAACTCGGAACACTAAAAGCAATGTTGACTATGGATCTGTGAATAATATTTTTCATTTTTTTGTATTTAATTAATTAATCTTTTAGTGAAAACATGACTCCAAATTGTATTTCAAGTGTAAATCTCCTTAGCTTTTATGAGATTTTAAAGAATAGGAATATCGTTTCCAATGCACAAAAGGAACTTCTTATGAAAAAATTGTTATAAAAACCGGAGCTTAAATAAAATTAAACGCCAATATTCACATAACAGAAATTAAATATATATTTTCAAAAGTTTCTCACAGTCTTAAAGTGTCGGCCAGAGACACAGATACATTTTCTTTATCAAATTTCTCTGTTCCTTATTGCAATGCATTCTCAGAGAGGAAGAGAGAGAGAGACATAAGTTTCGAGTTGATATGTTCTTATGCAAACTCGTACTCGTATCAAACTCCAATACATACATAAGTGTTTACTGGGAAATGGCGAATGATTCATGTCGATGACGATGACGATCGCTGGTCAGTCAGACAATCAGACAATCAGTCATCAGTCATCGGTCGGGTGCAGGGAACACACCTTACGTTGGGACATTGGCAATCAAAAGGTCATTAAATTGAACTCATTTCCTTTTTGTTGATTAAAGATTGAAACTATCTATGGACTTGACTAGACCTTAACCAATTGGAATACCCTTAATGGAATTTGTGGGCTAACGGAAACAATCGTGAATAATGAAATGCATGCAACAGAAACCGGGCTATAAATAAATAAATAAAAACGCGAGGGAGCAAGCCAAGTCACGGCTCAATGGTATGAGAAAGAATATAAATAACACAGAGTATACAATTTAAAAAAAAAAAAAAGGGTACAACACAGGTAACTCAGGTAGCCAACAATAAAGCCGACTTTATGGCCAACCCACAGACAACAGTCAACAGAAACAGTTAACAGCAACAGGCAACATTAAAGTGGCAAGTGGCAAGTGGAGGCGACTCTGTTTGCAGCGGATGCACTTGAATAAATGTTGCCACCTTCTCGCCGCTCTCATCCAGCCAACGAAGGGGGCACGTGTGCTTGGACAGGTAAAAAAACTAGTGGGCGGTGCTACAGTCGAGCATACTCGACTACCGAAGACCCCGTACTATGTAAAGGCAAACACTGCTTAATACAAGGTGGCTCCGCCCCTGCTCATTTTGCTCGCCTACTCTACGTTCGGCTACAGTCGAGTGTGCTCGACTGTAAGATACCCTGTGGCCTTGGCACTCGGAAAGTTCAATAAGTATTTGCACGATATATTATATGATCTAGTGAACCGATTTAAACCAAATTCGATCATAATGTAAAAAACAAAAGAAAATTTCCAATTTCACAATTTCATACTAAATCTTAATTTTTATATAATGGTCCGATCCTAATTTAAGAGCAAACTTGATCTGCGTGCAATATAAACGAACCTACATACTAAGTTTGGAGTGTCTAGCTCTTATAGTTTCTGAGATCTAGGCGCTCTTACAGACGGACATGGCTATATCGACTCGGCTGTTGATGCTGATCAAGAATATATAAACTTTATGGGGTCTGCACGCCTCCTTCTGCCTGTTACGCCCTTTTTTTTTTTGAGACAATGTAAATAGACACTTGTACTTTTTTTAGGTGCGGGGTCTAAAAATAATAATTGTAATGCAATATTATATAAATTGATTTGATTTATAAGTAAAGGTAATCAAAGGTTGTAAGATGCATAAATTTAAGCTACAAGTCACCTGTCCAAGTGCAAATGCAACTCAACTTGAACCAAAACAAAATAGTACAAAATAAAAAACAATCATAATAAATGCAATAATAATAACAATAACAACAAATTGCTAGCAAGCAAAAATAAAAAACTACGGCGCTTCGTCATTTTGCCGCAATACACTAACAAACATACATATGAAAGTATGTACTACATACATATATATATATATCTGATATTATAAGTATATATATAAATATATAACGACGATCGTGACTGGATGAAACGAACGAAAGCGGCAACAACATCGGCGTTTTTGGCTTATTTCAAATTTCTGGTTTGAGTATGAATACAAACGAATACAAATGAATACAAGTGCATGCATGTGAATACATGTGAATAAGTATGAGTACTCGATACACGCTAGACACGAGTGCTAAACTCATGATGTCTGATTCAAAGTCACAGTTCTGAATGCATTCAGCATTTTTTTTATAATTTTATTTAACGACGCAAAAATTTTATAGAGTTTAAATTAAATTGAAAAACAATTTTAATTTTTGATTAAAATAATAAAAATATAAGTTAAGTGAGAACTGAGAGTGATAAAAATTCATACATATCAATTATAAATATTATTTGGAAATATTTTAAATTTAATTTAAATTGATATTTAAATAAATTCAAGATAAAATAAATATAAATAATATAATAAATAAAAATATGTACGATATGAATATGTATATCGATCATAAATATTGTTTTGAATTATGACATTTTTTTTAAATTCATTATCCATTAATTATTATTATTAAATAGCACAAATATTTTTCCTATTTCTGTTAATAGAACAACAACTTTTCAGCCTCACTGTGTCGGCTTTTCTCATCACTAATTCTATTGTTGTATATTTTGTCATTGTTGTTGTTTGTTTTGTTGCTACGATGGCGCATTAAGTTAGCGTGTTCTCCAAGCACTTTTGTTGTTGTTGTTTTGGCGCCCGGTTTTGTTCTAAGCAGTGAGCTAAGCTATCCGTATCTGTAGCTTAAAAAAATACACAGATACATAGATAAATAGATACATACACAAACAGATACAGATACAGATAGAGATACAAACATGTGAGCTTTGTTTGAGGGTCAATTATAATGTGCCTCAAACAGTTAAGACGCAGCTCGTCAGGCCTTAAATACATTTTTTTTTCTAATTTTTCTCTATTTATTTTATTCTCTCTCTGGGAGAGCGCTCTTTTTATGGGTGTGTTGAAACCAGTGTTGCCAATTTAGCATATTTCAGGCTAGATCTAGCATTTTTGAAAATGAAAAAGCTTATAAAATTTGCAAATAGCTTATAGCCTGAAATCTAGCATATTTTAAAATTCATATAGCATATTCTAGCAATAAATGTTTTCGTGACATCAACGAAATATTTCATAAGTTTAAAATAATACACGGCATAAAAATATCGGATATTGTTCTTTGTTACGTGAACTTGATACTTATGATCACAAATTTACGATCATTAGAATAAAGTTCACGTAACAAAGAACAAGATATCTAATCGGTGGTGTCATCGATATGATGATTGGTGTGTTATCGCCGATTTTGAATTGTGAAATCAAAGTGAAGCTTGCAAAAATGCCAAAAATATTGTATAAGCAACTATTCTGCGATGCTTGGCTGGAAAGTAGTGAATTTAAGGATTGGCTACGGAAGTTGCCAGCTGACGCAACAAAACCATATTGCTGCTATTGCAAATCAACAATAGCAGCAAAAGTTTTAGATAAAAGGCAGCATGAAGCGCCCAAAAAACATTTATCATCAATGGGCACAATAGTTCAATCACATGAATATGTTAGTCATATTCAAAAAAACAATAAATATTTAAGTGAGGAAGAAAATAATGAAATCTATGATATGTTACCCAATTTAATTTCAGCTAAAACCTAATGATTTTGTATGTTGTTTTGTATTTTCTTGCCATTTTAAATTTTTAGCTTATTTTAGCTTATTTTTACTCAAAATCTAGCTTATGCGAGCGCTCAACTCCTGGCAACACTGGTTGAAACTGAAATTCCAAATCTATTCTTTCTACCTCTCATGTTTTGTTGTTGTCATTTTGCAAAAGTTATTAAACAAACATAATATTTGTGGCTGGCATAAAGTTCTACGACAACAAAGACAAAAGAAAAGAATGAACCCCAAAGTGTAGATAAGATTTTATGGCCAGTTGACAGTTACAGTTAATGGCGGCCGCGGTCGTAAAAGCCACCAGAAGAATTACTTGAAAATGAAGAAACCGAAACCCAACTAAAGGAATTACTCGAAAAGCAAACAACAAATAAAATAAATAAAAATTAAAAAACAGTACAAAAGATACAAGTTATTATTATGGAGCGAGAGCCATAAAAAGTGCGCAGCGACAAATGTTGGAGAATATAAACCAAAACTTGACCTATTTGAGTTAAGGAAAAACATAAAAAAAAGAAGACATTCTATACAAGGACTCCGAGTCTTTTAATTTCTTACTCTTAAGATAGTTTCTTAAGATACTTTCTTAAGATACTTCACCTATAGTAACTGATAAGATATATGTAATACAAAGACAATGATATGATACATGAATAATGACTCAATAATAAACTGTTCTCCTGATTCATCTAGCACCTTTAACCCAGGGTCTGTAATACTAGAAGAGACGATAAAACGAAACCAGTTTCAACTGCCACACATATTAAGCATGAGTCACCCGATACCGATGCCGATACCAATGCCGATGCCGATACAAAGGCCGCCCACAAGTGAAGCGCCGTTACTTTCTACTTGGATTCAATTCGCCACAGAGGACAGAAATTGCGGTCTACACAATTTATGCTTAATTAGAAGCAATTTCAGCAACGAACTTTTGCTTTTTAAGATTCCAAATGCCAATTACAGTTTGAAACTGAGAGATGTGACAATCTTTTGACATTTTCGAGAGGGGGGAAAGAAGATAAACGATTGAATTTCAATTTGGATTGCAAAATGGAAAGCGCAGATTAGAATCAAGAGAGTGCGTTACAGCCGCCTGGAAGCTGGAAGTTGAGGGAGAGGGCAAGTGGATTGTCAACTGTGTGCATTGTAGATATCTAAATGGAAGTGGAAGTGACGCTTGACGTTTTGAGTAGATTGCGCAATTGCCCTGGGGGAGACAAAAGGGGGAGAGGGAGAGCTGCAAAGGGGGAGGTTATTGTTGTTTGTGTTGGTGTTGTGACAAATAAAACTTGGAGCTGCCCCGCAAACAGAAGATGCCTGCCTCCCTTTTGTATTTAAACAAGTGTTAAATCTGTAAATACGTGTAAGCTTGGAAAATGGAAAGCATTTGAAATTATGCAAATAAAAAAGCATTTCATGCGCCACGTAAACTTAACGAGCAAGAAAATTTTAATTAAATTGAGAAAACCAAACTCGGAGTCAAAGCCACTCATCAATTCAATTCAATTCAACTCGACTCTGACTCGAGGCAACTCCTCTAGGTTTTTTTTCTATGTAGAGCCTCATTAAGTTTTACATTTGCTTTTCATCTTGTTGTTGTTGTTGTTGTTGCTATTCAAATTTAGAAGTAGAATGCATGACTGACTGCCTATCCCGCTCTCACTCCCTGCACAGAGATGGAGATGCATGCAAAGAAAGTAGTGCCTAAAGCGGTGAGTCAAGTGTAAACAGCAAAGGACAGCAGCGGGAATGGAAAGAGGAGAGGGAGTGTTTCCACTATTGCAGGTGCAGGCAGACACTCAACTAAAGCCAATGAACAGTAGAGTAGCAAAGACAGCGAGACGACAAGCGACAAATCAACACAAATAGACAGACAACTACATAGTGAGAGCGAGATGAAGGGAGGCAGAGAGTTGGAAGGAGTGCGGGTGTCTGCGTGTAGACATACATATGTGTGCGTGTGTGTGTAAGTGCTCCCGCTACGCACTGCAAGGGGCCACATTGGAAGCAATGGAAGCGATCTCCCCCTTTATATTTTGCATTCAAATTGGAAGCCTTTCGAAGCATCAAAATGACAAATAAAAAATATACAAACAAAAGCTTAAGAAATTATTTCTATTATTTACTCAAAAGTGGGACAGCGAATCGCATTTTTATCGCATTTCGAAATGCGTTTGCATTGTTGTTGTTATTGTTGTTACACACACATATTTGCTTAGTATTTAAAGTTAAAGACGCAGGCGTTAAAATAAAATACGAGTGTAACCAAAAAAAAAATACTATGAGATAATCGACTTAAGGATACTCCTTAAACAGAAATCAACATAGAAAATAGTAATAATTCTAGCAATTTTAGACAACGACTGCTCAAATATATCGTTAGTGATCCTACGCTTATCAGTTTTAAAATTACAGGGTATACTAGCGATAAGACAACAAACAAACTATTGTTGATAAGCTAAAATTGAAGTACTAACGGCAGAAATTTCAGGGCTAACAAATGCAGTGAGGATTGAAGTTGAGCAAACAGCCTTAAACTTACAAGATACAAATGTATCTGTAAGTGTACTAAACATGTTACATACATATATGTATCTATGCTTGTATCTATGTTTATGTGTGTACTTTTCTCATTACAGCGACAAATGAAACTAAACTCAATGTCGTTTCCAAGCTAATTTCGATATCGTTATTTAATATAACGCAAATCAAATTTGATTAAGTTTATGACACAGACAAGCAAATCAATCCAGGCAGAGAGAGAGAGAGGCGGAAATATCGACACTGCAAGAGAAACACGTGTAAATATCAAGAGCAAATATTGCGACTGGAACTTGGAATAACACAGTTATAACTCGATTGCGCTGGAAGTGGGAAATTGCGACAGTGTAATTACAGACAGACAACAACCCATCCATAAATTTTACACACACACACACATTCAGGTGTACTATCTAACTATAATTCAGGCAACCGAAAAGGTCAACAAACAAAGGTGCCGACAATAAAAATTAATTCACACGTACATTTTGGGTCGATGAGAGCATTTCAAAAAAAAAAATAAAATAAAATAAATGTTACAGTGCTATTTCAATGTCATTGCCAATGAATAGACTGGAATAATGCATGAAAATAGATGTGTTCTCTTCTCGCATGCATGCACTTACTTATGTAGGTAAGTGTAGGTGAGATTAAAAAAAAAAAAAAAAAAACAGGTTACAGCAACAGGCAAAGCGTTGAGTGAAAGAGGCTGTGTGTGTAAAACAGGATGAGATTGAAAGAAAAACGAAATTAATGTGCAGCAAAGCCGAAGAAAGGGAGAAGCGATTTGTTGACACAGCCGACCACATGGCCGGCAAGTGCAAGGGAGATGCAATGACAGCAACAACAACAACAAGTTACCGTATGAACGCAGCAGGGGAACAAGAAACCAAGATCCAAAGTCACAAATGTAAGAGAGTGCAAGGTAAGAAGAGAGCACGCAAACTGTTGTTGTTGTTCTTGTACTTTTGTATATCTTTTGTTAGGTTTTTTGGAAGTGAGATTCACGCAGCGAGAATGCTGGGAATGTTCTAGGAAATGGCAGCACTAAATTAAACACTTTGTTTAAACATTATTTGGGCTATTGTTTGTTTAACTAATAATATACATGTTTCGCGCTAAACATTCCAAACAAAAAACTAAATAAATTATCATTGAAATTGTTTTTGCATTTGATTTTGTCTTTTGCTTTTTGCTTTTTGCTTTTGCTAAATTCAGACTTACCAATGCCAAATGACTGCTTAGCATTGCAATCACTCCACACCGTCATCTTGAATGGCTGTTGTTGTTGTTATTGTTGTCAACTTTTACCACAAACACACTTTTATAATCACACACACACACACATAGGTACTTATGTATGTATGTCTGTATGTGCTGCTAGACACTTTCGTTGGCGCAAATAAAGAAATTTGCTAACAAAAACAACACTAAAAAACAACTTATAATTTTAAGCAACACGTAGTTGAATTTCCAACTTTAAATGTTCACAAAGCCGACAATAACATTTGCATTCTTTGCTGATTTAAACATAACATAATTTATTGCACAATTCCATTTCTTTTGTTGTTAATTTCTTTTCATTCTTGTTATTTTTTTGCACTCGCTGCGTTTGTTAATTTGTTCTCATTTTGGGAGTTGGCCGCACATAATAATCTCTGCTTACGCTCCCGCACGCACACACGCACACACTCGAGCGGGCATTTTTCCACTTCGCTGTTGTTTCGTTCACAATTAATTAATTAACCGGAATGAACTCCGCGCGCAGCAATCGTTTCAACTGTTGCTGGGGTTGCTCATGAGTGAGTGAACAAAAAAGAGTTGCTCCCTGAAGTGAGCAAGTGAACATGTTCCTTCCAAATTGCTCTTTTTTGTTCACTTGTTCTTTTTTGTTCACTTGTTCTATTTTGCTCAGTTGTTCTGTTTTGCTCAGTTGCTCAGGCTCACTTTGCTCGAATTTTTCTCTGTGCTCTTAGACCTCTTAGGGCATTTTGTGCAGCTACTTTCTTTGAAAATACACATTGTTGGATTAGTGCCAAAGCTGAATACTCATTTTAAGAATTCAGAATGTCGCTTATCAAAAAGTGTAGCAAAATATGCAACCATTTCGTAGATGTCGGAGGTCAGCAAGCTAAAAGCAAGTATTGTAAATGTTTTTCGAGCTGCTGATCACAGAGCTACATGAGCAGCCATCAGATTTAAATTGAAATGTAACGTATGATATTATTGATTAGTTGGGTGAGAGGCAAACTGAATAGCTCAGTGAATGACTGAGCTACTGAGCGATATGAGGGAGCAAGTGAGTAACTGAGCAACTGAACAAGTGAGCAGCTGAGCAAGTGAGTAACTGAGCAACTGAACAAGTGAGCAACTGAACAAGTGAGCAATCTGAACAAGTGAGAAACTGAGCAATCTGAGTGAGTTGACTCACCTAAAAAGAACAAGAGAACATGTTCACCTAAATTGGCAACGTTTACCCAACACTACTCGACTTCTACTGCGCAATGTGACCAGACGCGCCAAGTGATAAAATGCCCATAGGTTTGTTAACAAAATAAAATACTAAAGTTATCTATTTCGACCACAAATCAAATATGCACAACTTATTTTTAATTTATTACTTATACTACTTACAAATTTAAAGAACTTTTAATGAAGAACTACAATTAAACAGGGCTGCAAAGCCCTTGCAGAAATGCAAGAAAATGAAAAAACTGAAAAAAAAATAAAGTTTGTTGAATAAATATCTTCTCTCTCGCTCGCTCTTCACTTGTTGACTCTCTCATAAAATATCGATAGAAAATTGGTCCCATGTCATTATCTCTAATGAAATTAATTATTTTCAAAAAATGAATTAAAAATCATGTCGAGGACCACTAACTCTGCTGCTTACTATAATAATAGACTTGTATTCTAATTGTATTTCCCTAAGACCAACTTAAATTGACCAACTGTGAAATTAACGATTTAGATCATAATTGACTGAATATGTTCATTCGTTCATTAAGATGACCCGTTCATTTGAACTTTTTCAGAACGAAACTACACAACTCTATCCGCTTGCACTTAAGTCTGGCCACACTGTTTTCTTGCGTGCCAGACATCGTGAAAAATATTTCGGCGCGCCATTTCTGTTTTTGCTTTATTTGTGCACTCGCAACTTTTGCAGTAGTTTATCAAGTTAAATTTTAAGTGAATTAAGTGTTATTATTGTTGAACCATCAACTTGTCGGCTACTGCTATCGCCGACCCCATTCAACGGACGGGCGCACCTCGCAAGCTTCGTGTTGCACACACATTGTGAAATTGCGAACGCGACGCCTCAGGAATTTTGTCATTTGTGGCAAAATTTGAAATAGTTTATGTTTGTGCTTTGTGTTTATTTTGATAGCTGACAAACAACAAGGCGAATATGTTTGGTGGCGCTAAACCAACATTCGGCACTGGCGCCGGCAACACGGGATTTGGCACATTCAGCAATTCCCAAGCGGCGGCGCCTTTCGGCCAAACGGCATTTGGAAAGCCCGCAACTCCAGCGTTTGGCGGCACGCCCGCATTCGGTGGCCAACCGGCGCAGCCCTCCATGTTTGGCAGCACGGCGGCACCGACTCAGCCGGCTGGCGGACTCTTTGGCGGCGCAACGACCTCAAGTGCCTTCGGTGGCACCACAACAGCGCCCAGTTCATTTGGAGGTTAGAAACGATGTGCATTTTATATTTATTTTCAATACCCTGTAGCAGTATACTAACTTTGTGGGAGGTTTTGTTACGGGCAGAAAGAGGCGTGGCAGTCTATATAAACTTTATGCAGGGTATATTGCAGTCAAGCACACCCTAGTGTAGATTAACCCTTTGTTACTCTTATGACAATTTTGTTTATTTATTTATTTAAAATTTTTAATTATGAAATGATTAAAAATCAAAATGTAAAAATTATATTTAAATTTTAATAATTTTTATTTAATTTCCTTTAGCGTTCTCGCAACCACAGCAGACGTCGAACATATTCGGATCCACGCAGGCGCCCGCGAACACTTCGCTTTTTGGCCAATCCGCACCGAGTGCCTTTGGAGCCGCCAAGCCGGCGACTTTGGGCATGGGCAGCTTTGTGCAATCTCCGGCCGCCCAGCCGACCACATCCTTGTTCGGGCAACAGGCAACGGTGGCCACCAGTGCCACGGGAGGATTTGGCAGCTTTGGCCAAGCGGCGCCGACGACAACAAATGTGTTTGGCAGTGGAGCTGCCTCCGCCTTTGGCCAGCCACAAAATGTCCAAGTGGGTGCCGGTGTAGGCGGAGGAGGCGTCAATCCGGGCACATCGTTGGCCAAATATCAGCCCACCATTGGCACGGACACGTTGATGAAGGGCGGACAACCGAACAATGTGAATACGAAGCAACATTGCATTACAGCCATGAAGGAGTACGAGATGAAATCTTTGGAGGAGCTGCGCATGGAGGATTACTTGAGCTCGCGCAAGGGACCACAAGCTGGCAGTGCGCCCGGCGCCTTTGGTGGCTTTGGCAGTCCGGCACAATCCGCTCAAGGCGCCACCGGCGGACTCTTTGGCTCCCCCGCCCAGCAACAGCAGCAGCAACAACAACAACAACCGGGCACAGGCTTATTTGGTCAGGCGGCGGGCCAGGAGAACAAGAGTCTATTTGGCAGCTCGGCCTTTGGACAGCCTGCAGCGGGCAGCGCCTTTGGGGCCACCAACCAGCAGCAAAACTTTATGCAGAAACCATTTGGAGCGACCACAACAAATGCATTCGGTGCAACCACAACGGATGCCGCCAATCCGTTCGGGGCCAAGCCCGTGGGATTTGGCCAAGCCGGTGGCAGCATGTTCGGCCAGGCGGCGCCGACCAGTGCCGCGCCAGCTTTTGGTCAGACCAACACAGGATTCGGTGGATTTGGCAGCACAGCTGCAGCGCCGACACAACAAACTTCACTGTTTGGCTCCACCAATCCCCAGGATCCCAATAAGCCCGCCTTTGGCCTGGGCGCAGCTGTCTCGCAACCAAATACTGGCTTTGGCGGATTCGGAGCAACTACCACGAGCACAGCCGGTGGTGGCATCTTTGGCTCCAAGCCGGCAACGAGTTTTGCGGCGCCGGCTTTTGGTGCCAGCTCCGCGGCCAACACGGGATTCGGCAACTTTTCGCTGACCAACACGAATGCGGGCGGCGTGGGAGTGGGAGCCGGAGGCGGTTTATTCAACACTAATATGAACAAGCCGGCGACGTCGGCCTTTGGTGGCTTTGGTGCCACCTCGACAGCTCCTCTGAACTTTAATGCCGGCAATTCCATGTTCAGCAATGCGGGTAAACCAGCTGGCAGCTTGTTTGGCGGCGGCTCCACGTTGGGTCAGATGCCGGGCAACACAGCTGGCGGCGGTGGAGGACTCTTTGGCACCAGTAACACGGGCGGCGGCTTTGGCACATCCCTCGGCGGCGGATTTGGCACACTTGGTGGTGGTAACTCGGCGCTATCGGGCATGGGCATTGGTGCGTCGCCAGCTCAGGGTGTCGTCCTGGTGCCCATCCATCAGCAGATACTGTCCAAGGTGACGTCGCCATATGGCGACACTCCCATATTCAAGGATCTGAAGCGTGGCGATGATGTGGACGCCACACGTGCCACAAATCCGGCGGCACAACAGGCGCTCCTGGACATGAACAGCAATCAGTTTAAGATTGCACAAAAGGAGAGTCCGATTGGCATTCGCGTGAAGGCGCTGGGCAGCTCCAAGAATCACAAGTCCATGTTCGATGGCCTGGAGGAGTTTGACGCCAGCGTTGAGGGCTTCAATCTCAAGCCGAATGTCAAGAGATTGGTCATCAAGCCAAAGGTTAAACCGACGGGAGCAACGCCAGACAGTGGAAATCTGAGTAATCCTGGTCGCTCCCAGCGTGAATCCTTCAATGGTGCGATACCAAATGAGCCTCCAGCCACGAGCTCCAGCAATTCCCCAGTATCCGCTGCAGCTGCTCCAAATCCAGCAGACAGCAGTCGTCGCGAGTCCTGGCTGCATCCAAATAACCTGGCCAAGGTGCGTCAGCATAATCTGCAGTCGGGATTGGATCAGACACATCTGAATAACACGCTCACGGACCTGGCGCCACGTAAACCACTCGATACCTTCAAGAATTCACCCACGGCACGTCTCTCCGTGTCCACCATACCGGAGAATCCCTTCGAGGATCAGTCCAGTGCGATTGCCCGTCGAGATACTTTCGTTTCGGAGCAGGGCAACGAGAGCACACTCTCCAACCGCACACAGCAGGAGGAGGAGCGTCGTCTGGCCATCGAAGCACGCTCCGAGACGGATGCCAATCCCGATGTGGACACTGAACCGCATCCCACGGGCATTGTGCTGCGTCGCGCTGGTTACTACGTCATTCCCACGCTCGATGATCTCAAGTCGTATCTGGCCGAGGACGGATCCTGCGTGGTGCCCAATTTTACAGTCGGACGCGAGGGCTACGGCAATGTCTACTTTGGCAAGGAGCTGGATGTCGCGGGTCTCAATCTGGACGAGATTGGTGAGCATTTGCACTAACAACACAATATATATGGTTACTATAATCGATCACTTATCTTCCTGTCCAGTTCACTTTCGCAACAAGGAGATCATCATTTATCCGGATGATGACAATAAGCCAGCTGTGGGCAGCGGCTTGAATCGCGAGGCGCAGGTGACCCTGGACCAGGTGTGGCCCGTGGATAAGACAAAGCATGAGGCCATCAAGGATCCCCAGCGTCTGCTCGAGGTGGATTGGGAGGGGAAACTGCGTCGCGTTTGTGAGAAGAATGCGACTCGCTTCATTGAATATCGACCGGAGACGGGCAGCTGGGTGTTCCGTGTGAAGCACTTCTCCAAGTACGGACTCAACGACAGCGACGAGGAGGAGGAGCTGGAGGAGCAGCGGGTGCCCACCGATGCCAAGAAGGCCAAAATGATAGCGGCCACATCCACCGATCAAATGACATTGAATTCGTTGCGCACAGCGCAGAAAATCTCCGAGGAGGCGGCACGTTGCATGGATCCCAAGTCCCTGGCTGCCGTTGGAGGCGCCAACGGATTTCGTCCCATGGACAACTCGGCCGAGTTTATGCTTATGGATAAGACACGTAAGTTGCATTATAATAACAGGTTTCCTATTTAAATAATCTATTATTTCCTCTTGCAGAGTTCTTCCAAGTGGGATCTGGCACAGATTTCTCCATGTTTGATGCTCCACCGCGGAATGTGACGAGTCCGACGGCTGCCTTGGCCCAGGAAGTGGGCAATCAACCGCACAAGGTGCAGCTGATGAAGACCTCGCTCTTTATCGAGGACAATCCAAGTGACGAGGAGATGGGTGCGTACACAAATTTCACTTGGACTGGAAACTTCAACTACAATTTTCTTTATTTTCCCAGAGTCGCAGTGCAAGAAGAACATGTTCAATCAGGACACGAATTCGTGGAAGGATGCGGCCGCCTCGGAAACGTCCAGTGAATGTGGACGCCAATCGCCGACCATGGAGGATTCCTCATCGGCCTCCGTCACCAGCATCATCCGTGAGATGCAATCGGAGGAGGTAAGAGTTGACGAGCTGCCTTCCATGATTCTATATTCGAATGTCGAAAAATATTACTCAGAATACGAAAATTCGGGAAAAAGAAAATTAGGAATCGAATAATTAGAAATACAAAATTACATATCCGAAATTATACAGTTATTAGGAATCCAAAATTAGGAAGACAAAAATTGGGATGAAAAAAATTAGGAAAACAAAAATTATGAAAACAAAAATTAGAAAAAGCCGAAATCAAAAATATTTGTCGAACCATTTATTTCAAAATCAGGACTTCGATTGCCAGCGCATGTGGCATTTATTCGAACCATTTATTTCAAAATCTACAGTGTGCCACTAATGTCTTCATACACCATCAATTTGTCAAATTTGGGTATAATAAATATGTTTTGATGCGGGCTTTTTATACTAATCTTTCATTCACTTAAATTCCGTTCGAATGATACAAACATTTCTTTAATCCATGGAAAATTTTGAATTTTAGAAAAAAAGTATATTTTTCAAATTTTCCTCGATTTTTTCAGAAAAATATTTTGATGCAAAAAAATTCTTGAAACAATTCTAAGATTAATTGCAAAACAAATAATTTTGCTAGTATTTTTTATAATTTTCTGATTGTTTTCTCCGATTTTTTTTTTCTAATTTTTGCACTCTGAGTATTTTTCTTAGTTGAAATTCATAAATTATGTTTCCTAATTTTTTTTCGCCCAATTTTGGAATCTTTAAATTTAATGCTTGGTTTTTTTTCTTTTATTTTTAAATTCCTTAAAAATGTTTCGGAATTCGTATGAGGTACCCCCTTCTATATGTTATTATATTATAATTATCATAAATCTCTTCCAGACTTCATCGATGGCAGCTGAACCCGCAGAGAAGAAGGTTTTGGGCGGCTTGAAACCTTTCAACTTTGTTATTAAACCCCGCGTGGCGCCTCTCAAGCTGTTTGCCTCCATGGTGCCATTGCCTCGCTCCATTGCCTATGGCCACTACAATCATTGGTTTGCCGATCTGGGCTTCTACAAGGGACGCGGATTCAAGCTCGGCTTTGGACCACAGAATATGCTGATGGTGCCCAACACATACAACAATCTGCGCAGCTTACACGAGGGTAGGTCTTTGGGTTACGGTTATTTACTAGGATACTTACTTATTTGATCGAATTTGTTGATATTTCAGCCAATGACCATGTTGTGGTCCCTTCAATTGCCTTTGAGCCGCGTGCCTCGAATGATTTCTCGCCCAATCTGTGGCAACTGATGCAGTTCAACACCGTCAATCTGTACGAGGACTTTTGCGATAGCATTGTGCCGCATTTGGAGGTCCAACTGCTGCATGGATGTCACCAGCAGGAGGTGGAGGACAGCGATTGTCCCTGGCTGCAGTCCAAGAACGGCACACAATTGATTGCCAAGCATTTGGGCGAGGCCATCCAATTGAGCCATGTGTCTCCCTATGCGGTGTCCGTCTGGTCGCTGCTCTTCGCCCTGTGGGGTGAGCACGATGAGCTCAGGGGACAGGATTCCAGCTCGCACTTTGCGGTCATGTGTCGACGGAATCTGCTGTCCGAGTGGCTGGAGAATACGCTGGTCAGCAAGGATCTGCTCTCGAAGAAGATCAGCAGCAACAGCTACTTGTCGCACATGCTCGATCTGTTGAGCTGTCATCGTGTAACCGAAGCCTGTGAACTGGCCTTCATGTATGACGACGCCAACCTGGCCCTGATCCTGTCCCAGCTCAGCTCGGGCGCTGTCGTCCGTATGCTGATGGAGGAGCAACTCTTTGCCTGGCAGCAAAGCAAATCGGATAAATATATTGCCGTGGAACGCCTCAAGATGTTCATGTTGGCCGCTGGCGTGCCCCTTATGCAATCCGCCCAAGGTGCCATCAATTTACTGGAGGACAGCAACTGGTTGACTGTGCTCGCCATGCAGCTCTGGTACTTCACCGCACCCACTTCGTCCATAACGGATGCTCTTATGGAGTATGACAAGGCCTTCCAATCGGATGAATGCTTTGCGGAGGCTCCCAAGCCAAGCTATAAGGGATTGGGATCGGAATCGCAATCGGAATCGGAATCAGGTTCGGCCGTCTACGATCTACGCTATCATCTGCTGCAGCTCTACTCGCAGCGCGTGCACTCCCTGGAACAGACACTCAATCCCATTACACACACCTCCGATCCCATGGACTTTCGCCTGAGGTGAGTCTCCATTCGAATCGTTAATAATAAACGAATATCGGTTTCAGTTACGGTTTCGGTTATGTTCGCATTTAGGTTTTTGGCTATCGGCTACGCATAATCTTTGAATAAAGGTTTCGTAACGGTGAACCGGTTTTTGTATGTTTCAGTTTGAAAATAGAATTATATTAATAATATAGTAATTATTAAAAAGGCATTACTTAATGCTTCAGTTTGATGTAGTTAGTTACATTGTAACAATTTGAATATTTCATTTAACAAATTTATTTTATTTGCGCTTATTCAGTGCTATGAAAATTCGATCATGAATATCACAAACAAAAATTCAAAATTAAACATAAGAAAATTAAAATCAAAATGAAAAATACAAAACTAATAAAAAAATATCAGAGATCGCAAACAAGACTTATGAGTCGGAATAAATAGAAACAGTTAAAAATTGAAAAACATGCCTTTAAAATTGTATTTAAAAGTTACCCCATAACTCTTATTTGCCATTTTTAAAATAACAATTAGAAATACAATTTTTTTTTTTCAATTTTTATTATAAAAATTGGAAATACAAATTGAAAAAAAGTTTTTTTGGATTACCTAAATTAACCCTTATAAATGAAACGGTTACTAAACGGTTATTTCGGTTTACAGAATTTCGATTTTACGGTTTCGGTCAAATTAAAATTTTATTTTTTTTTTTGTTACGGTTTTAAATTTCAATCGGTTGCTACCGGCTAAAGGTTACGGTTTCTGTTAGGGTTTTAATCCCTGTTAATAATAATTATAAAAAATTAACGAAAATAATTACAATTCACAGCTGGCTTCTCTTACAAACCTTGGAGGCACTCGGCTATCGGCATTGCAGTCCCTTGGCCGATGCCCAACTTAACGTGGACTTCGCCAGCCAGCTGGAGAACGAGGGTCTCTGGCACTGGACCATCTTTGTGCAGCTGCACATCAAGGAGCGCAATCAGCGTGAACGCGCTGTCCAGAATACACTGCAACGCCATGTCATCGTGTCCGTGGATGTAGCCCTCAGCGATGAGGAGCAGTTTGTCATACAGCAACTGGGTGTGCCCGAGTCGTGGGTGGACTATGCCAAGGCGCTGAGAGCGGGTGCAATTGGTCAACGACATTTGCAGGCCAAGTATCTTCTAAAGGCCAAGCACTGGGCGCTGGCTCATGAGATTATTTTCCAGTATATTGCACCGGATGCTATAATTAATGGTACGTAACAAGATCAATATGATTCAAGATGAACTGAATTCAAATCCTATCATTTATTAACAGGCAAAATGGACTATTTGTACAATCTGCTGAGGCAGTTTGAGTGCACGGACAACAGCAGCCACGTGAAGGTGCCGAATTGGACAAATCAGGGTAAAATCCTGCTGGACTTTATAGAGATTAGCGCCAAGTTTAAGCACATCCACAATGTCAGCAGCGTGGAGGATATTCACGCGCGCTGGGAGAACCTGAAGCCACAGCTCAGCGAGATCTGCTCGAGGATTAGCCTGTTGCCATGTCCCACGTCGAAGCATCGTCTCTGCCAGAGTGAGATCTCGAAGAGCCTGAGTTGCCTGGTGCATGGCATATGCATTGTCAGTCCAGAACTTGAACCGTGCAGCGTCTTAAAAATGGCCATTGAACGTCTACCAATGCCTCAGGAATTCTCCACCAAAGAGCTTAGCAGTCTGCTCGACGAGCTTATGAACAAGATTGAGAGTCAGCCGCCGTTCACGGTGGAAGCCCCAATGCGTCCCGCCAATCGCCAGATTATACCAATTTGAATAATGCAAAAATATTAATTAGAATACTAACTAAACCGGGAGATAATTAAATGAACGATGTGTAGCTTAGGTCACAATTTAATTAAGATTTATTAATGTTCTGTGTATGGAATTAATGGTTAGGACTTCTCCCCCACACACACAAAGACAACAAATAGAAATCAATAAATACTATTATATTTTAAAAAGTAAGAAATGCTTTGTTACAAAGACAACCACTAAAAATACTATTTGAATATGATTATTGTTAATTTGTTTATCATTTTAATCGCTCAAAAGTTTATAAATATGTATATGTACTTCTTTTTTTCGAAACAACAAAAAAAAACAACAATAAATTTGCCGTTTGTTTATGACATTTTAAGCTGGAATTTGAATTTAAAGCGCCAACCCGCGATAGTATATTTTAATTATAAAACTGATCGATAACGTTTATAAAGTTCGAATTCCAAAAGCCAACCGCGTTGATGTCTGCTTTAGCGATATACAATTTATCGATAACACTACGAGTAGATCGCACTGGAATACACCTGTTGCTGCCGCAGTCGATAGGCTGGTCGATCAGTCGTCAAGTGTCTTTTGATAAGAGCGGATTAAAGTAATTTGGAGCGGAAGAACTTGTTAATTAATATGGCCAATTCAACACCGACTTCTTGGTGCGGTCGCGGGGACAAACCGCGCACGTTTGACAAGCACGAACCGATTATCTGCTATGACAAGCCGGCGGCGGCTCTTGTCGCCAAGGATGTCTACGATGTATGGCCTTAGAAATCAAGGGATCGACTTAAATAACCGTTTTTCTATTCCTATTCTCAGGATAAACGGTTTCATGCACTAACTGGTGACATTGTGGAGACTTTGATTGTGCCCAAGCGTGAGGCACGCACCTGGACCATGCAGGAGGGCGATCTCTGTCGCATAACGGTCCACGAAGGATCACAGGTGGGCGATGTTAACATGTGGAACTTGGAAAACACGCAGGAGCGTTTCTATTCCGGCAAAACGCGTCAGCTGCATGCAGCGCATCTCAAGGTGTACGATAGACTTTGGAGCTGCTTGCCATATCTGCGTCCCATGGCCACCTTTGTGTTCGATACTCTAGCCAACTATGGCGTCGACGAGGATGGCGGTGCCTTGCACGATGTTATCGGCACCCGTTGCGATGATTACACTTATAAGCTGATCACTGGCCAGGATCGCGTGGGCAGCTGTCACAGTTCGCTCGTCAAGGCCGTGGTGGAGGAACGAGGAATGACCGAACAGGATGTACATGATGTTTGGAATATTTTCATGTGCACCGGCATCACCAAGGACACTGATCAATATTTCTGCAAGCCAAGTCCGGCTCGCAAGGGTGACTTTATTGAATTCATAGCTGACATGAATTTATTGGTGGCTCTAAGTGCCTGTCCCCAAGGCGACGTCTCCATTCCAGTGGGCGCCGAGGTGCCCGACGAGAATTGCCATCCTCTGAAGGTGGAAATATTTCGGAAAAAGTAATTTTTTATGCTTATGCAAATAAAATAAAGAAGTTTATAAATTACGCCTTTTATTCCAAGAAAAGCATCTCAATTTACTTCCAACACAACTACTTTCCAACAGCTGTTAAAAGCCTTCCACGATTCGCAATATCAAAACGTAAACAGAGAGCCTGAAAGTGGAGAGCGCAACAGGTTGTGTGACAGTGTTAGTGCATACAATCACACATTTAGGTAACAAAGTGGAGCGCTGAATGCGGAGAGCAGCCAAGTGTTTGTTAGTGTGAGTGAGCAGCAATATTTACGTTCAGCGTATGAATCGCTGTTACGGGAATGAGAGATCATATAAAAAGAGAGAGATATTTGATTTGCTTGTGTTGGTGAGTTTCATATAAATTTCAAATACCAATGCAATTGGCTCTCTCCAAGTAGAATATGTGTATTCGGATCTGCCAAACGGCGGTTTCTGAGTCTAACTTTATCAAACTTAAATTCAGACACTCCAGGATCGGCACCGAGTGCAGTTATGGACTAGGAAAGGCTGTTGGGGTCCAATCTAATAACTGGGAATAAAAGAACAATAATAAATGCATTTAATGCATAATCTAATGTGAATAGAATAAGAAAATCTATCCAAGTGTTATTTTTTGTAGTCGAATGCCGTTTAGAAGTTTATTAGTAATTTTACAGTAATTTTCCACTGACTAATCGTATCAATCAACCTACATAAATTGTTTGTTAACAACAACACGCATACATTCAAACCAGCTTTTTATTAGCTTGGAGAAGATAAGTGAATTTAAAAGCCGCAGAAGGAGCTGAGGTGGAGGGAAATATTATAGGAAATAATACAGGGTGTCTTTTATAAACGTTTAAATATATGTATGTAAGTAAAGTAGGGTAAAATTCAAATCTCATCGGCAACAAATGTGGGTGTGTTTGAGTATTTGGCGCTTACCAGCACTTGTAAATATTTATATGCAAATTGGTTGAATATTATCCACACAGTTTCAATTTTAATTAAGGTTTAATCCCTTTAAATTTAAATTTACGATTTCTAAGCAAGAAGTAAAAAATACCAAGCAACAAGTCATTAGTGACAAGTCGCAGTGACATTTACTTTTAAAAATACTTGTGATGAGTAGCAGTAACGTAGGTATCGCCACGGTTGACACTTAAAAATATCTGACTGAGCCAAAAGCAAACAAAAAATGAGCCAAATTGGCTAAAAAAGAGCCAAATCTTTTTTTTGCAGTTCATGTTATTTTGCATTTAATTATATAAAAAATATTTCGTTCACAAACACTTAAAGCAATAACAAATATTTTCAAAGTATTTCACATTTTCATCCTTATTTAGTGAATATGTTATTTAATAAAAATAAATATGTTCTTCAACCTAAAACTATACAAAATAACTGATTCTGAGCTGATGAAAAAAAGAGCCAAATCGAATAATAAAGTGCCATTGCGCCAACAGGACAAAAAAGAGCCAGTTTTGGCGCAAAAACGCCAATTGTGGCAACCGTGGGCTATAGCCACTAAGCAAATAACCTATAGAGAACCCATCCTATACAACTGAAATGTCACAGAAAAAATGCTTGCGAAGCGTCCACCGCAACGTGTTACCGATCTGGCAATATTGTTCTAGTGGAATTCATAAGAGAAGCGATTTTATTTTTGAGGCCGATGCTTGCGAAACTAAGACATGTGAAATATGAAATACCCTCTTCCCTTAAAACTTTTAATCCACATTATTTTATTCAAAACAACACCCTTAATTTTTATAAATTCCACTCGAACAATATTGCCAGATCAGTAACACTTCGCGGTGGACGCTTCGCAAGCATTTTTTCTGCGACATTTTAGTTGTATAGGATGGGTTCTCTATAGGTTATTTGCTTAGTGGTATCGCCCATCTCTAATGTGCATTTGTATATGAATTTTTTGTCTCGCTTTTCAATAATTGTTTTTATGCATAAATACAATTAAATCAGTCATTTAGTTCAGTTGGTCATTTGGTCAGTTGTTGCCATTTGGATTTGGATAGCCACCTTGTTCTGGCAGCACTGCCAACATTTAACATTTCAGTATTAAATTTAACATCACCTCCATATGTTCTGTTAAATGTATGTTAGTCCTCCGTATGTTCTGTTAGTCCGATCTCTCGCTCTGTTTTTTCTTTGCTCTTTTCTTTCTCGCTCGCACCGATAAATTTTGGTCCCATGTCAAATCTCTAGAATTTTCAAAAATCAATTTAAAATATTTAAAAAACAAAATTCAAAAAAGCAACAAAATCCAAAATTCGGTAAAATAATAAACTTTATTTTGAAATTGGTTTGGTGCAATTTGGCCCACGCGTTGCGAAGTTAGAAAAAAGTTCTGAAAAAAATCTTAAAATATTGAGAAAATTCCAACAAAAATTCTGGTAAAATTCCCAAAATTCTAGCTTGAAAATTTCGAATGCGCCACTTTTAGGTAGCGCGCTCCGTGAAAGGATCTCAAATTTTGAGCTCTTTCACCAGGCAAACAGAATTAAGCAGAAAGTTGCGGCGCGCCTGCACAAAACAGCTGTTTTTCTTCGGTTGTCATTCTCGGAGCGTACGTGTGAATTTTAATGGCCGCCGCCTTACATGTGTGTGTGCTGTTTGTTTTGTTTTGAGCGAGAGTAGAGAAAGAAATAAGAAAAAGCAGAAACAAGCATCGAAAGAGAGGACGAAAACTTTAAAGAAACAAGAAGAAACGAGCGTGCGTCGCTTTGTAAGGGAAACGACAACAAGAACACGAAAAGGAGTTTCTT
Source organism: Drosophila suboccidentalis (assembly GCA_037043435.1). NCBI lineage: Eukaryota > Metazoa > Arthropoda > Insecta > Diptera > Drosophilidae > Drosophila > Drosophila suboccidentalis. The sequence continues at coordinate 432,107 of JBAMBK010000130.1, forward strand.
GGCAGAAACTGGCGTCTTGAAACAAATCTCGTAAGTGCTGGAATAATTTCAACACAAAATCACGAATGTCTCGCTTTTCAATAATTTGTTTTTATGCTAAAATACAATTAGATTTAAGCCGGCTTGAATTTGAAGTGAAATGAATACAATTCGTGGAGAGGACAACCATGAGAAGCTGCGCGAATACATACTCAGTCCGGACATATCGATACACGATCCGCTGCCCGATGTGCTGCCGCGTAAATTCAACGAAATGAAATTGCTGCACATTCCGAAATGTGCGGGGAGCACAAAGCTGATACCACGTCGAGACGTTGTGACCGGCGAGATTCTCGAGTTCGTTGAGATCGATGTGGAGGATGTGGGCGCCAATGCGTTCAACTCGATGTCGATGCATCGCGAGCCGGGATTGTTGGAGGAAATAACGCGAGGCTCCCATATGAATTATCCCTTTTGGCCAGGTGGCTTCGATGCAGCCGATGCAGCTGACGCCGAGCTTCCGGAGCTGGCCAAGCTGCAGGTGGAGCTGAACTTTGAGCAGCTGTTGACAGTGCCGCCGGGATTTGCAAGTGGTCACGATTTCGCCGACGTCAAAAAGAAACCCGAGTCGGAAAATGTTGTGGCTTCAACAAATGTTGATCTTCTAGAGAATTTGGAGCAAGATCTGGACGTGCAACAGTGGCTGCAGATGACGCGCAGCGAGTCAACAACAACAACAAATGCTCCCCAACGGGACTTACAATTTCCGGCCGAGTTCAAGGATGTCGATGATGAGATTATGAAGGCGGATCTGCAGCCCATATTGAATATATCTAGCACACAGCAGACCTTCAGCAGCGATTGGGCCGAGATGGTGGACATGAGTCAGCCCATAACCAATTTCAAGGAACAGATCCCATCGCCGGCCCTGGAGTTCCCCTTTGAACTGGACGTGTTCCAGAAGCAGGCGATCCTCAAGCTGGAACAGCGTCAATATGTCTTCGTGGCGGCGCACACGTCGGCGGGCAAGACGGTCGTGGCGGAGTACGCCATTGCCATGTCCAAGCGGGATCTCACGCGCACCATCTACACCTCGCCCATCAAGGCGTTGTCCAATCAAAAGTATCGCGATTTTCGCAAAACCTTCAAGGATGTGGGTTTGATCACGGGAGATTTGCAGATTGAGCCGACGGCATCGTGTCTGATCATGACCACCGAGATTCTTCGCTCCATGCTGTATTGCGGCAGCGATATTACCCGGGATCTGGAGTACGTCATCTTCGATGAGGTGCACTACATTAACAACCCGGAGCGCGGTCATGTCTGGGAGGAGATCATCATCCTGCTGCCCGATCATGTCAATATCATAATGCTGAGCGCCACAGTGCCCAATACCATGGAGCTGGCGGATTGGGTGGGCAGCACCAAGAAACGCAAGGTGTATGTGATTAGCACACTGAAGCGTCCAGTGCCATTGATGCACTACCTCTACACGGGCGCGGGCGGCAAGAGTCGCGACGACATCTTTCTGCTGGTCGATGCCCAGGGCAAGTATCTCCAGGGCAACTACGAGCGGGCCGTGGAGCGCAAGAAGGAGATGAGCACGTCGAAGACGGGCGGCGGCGGCGGACCGTCGAACTACATCAACAGCAAGCAGGAGCAGTACATCTGGACGGGCATGATCGACTTCCTCAAGCGCAACCAGAAGATGCCCGTGGTAGCATTCACCTTGTCCCGCAATCGCTGTGACGCCAATGTCGTGGCCCTCAAGTCCGTGGATCTCAATACGGCCAAGGAGAAGGGCGCCGTCCAGAAGTTCTTTCTGCAGTGTCTGGCCAAGCTGAAGCCACCGGATCGCACCATACCCCAAGTGCTGGCACTAAAGGATGCCCTGGAGCGTGGCATTGGCGTGCATCACAGTGGCATTCTGCCCATCCTCAAGGAGATCGTGGAGATGCTCTTCCAGAATGGATTGGTTAAGCTTCTGTTTGCCACCGAGACCTTTGCCATGGGCGTCAACATGCCCGCTCGCACCGTCATCTTTGACTCCATCAAGAAATTCGATGGCCTGGAGATGCGTAACCTGAAGCCGGGCGAGTACATACAGATGGCTGGACGTGCCGGACGACGTGGTCACGACGAGAACGGCACCGTCATCTTGATGTGCAAAACGGGAGTGCCGCCGTCCATGGAGCTGCGTCCCATGATCCTCGGCTTGCCGGAGAAGCTGCAATCGCAGTTTATTCTACGCTATGCCGTCATCCTGACATGTCTGCGCATCGAGAGCATCAAGGTGGAGGACATCATGAAGTATAGCTTCAAGGAATTCAAGCAGAAACTGCAGCTGCCCACGCAACAGAAGCTGCTCCGCGTGGCCGAGGACAAGTTCGCCATGCTGCCCACTCTGGGCGAGCATCTGCAGCCCCTGGTCTACTTCTACGACAAGTCCGTCGAGTACTGGAAGGAGAAGCATCGCATTATGGTCAGAGCAAACACATCTTTGCACTTAAGTCTTCATTTCCTAACTAACAATTTTTTGATCTTTTAGAAATTCATTGTCACCCAGGCGAAGATCCAAAAGGAACTCAAGGTTGGCAGGATCATAGTCATCACGCACGGCAGACACTACAACAAGCTGGCCATCCTGCTCAATGTCAAGGCCGTGCTGGGCAAGGACACGGTGTACAAGGTGCTCGTGCTGGACCATCAGTTCAAGTCCAAGGACAGCAGCAGCAGCCATGACACCATCAATCGCGGCGAGCTCTACTACAAGATACTCTCGCTGACGCCGCAGCACAAGTTCTTCCATCCCGAGGGCATTGGAGGACACACTGTGCTGGACATCAAGTCCATCGATATAGTGAACATCACAAAGTCAACGATTAAAGTGGATGCGGATGTCATCATACGCAACTGGGAGCAGCGACAGCTGGAGAGATTCAAGGATGCGCCGCCAGGAGCGACCGTTGTCAAGGTCGTGACGGAGCTGCATCAATTAAATGAGGCATTCAATGCCAACCCGGACAGCATCAAGTACATCAACATGTCCAAGGAGATCAATGTGAATGCGGATGACGAGGTGGCCATGCTGAACTACGTGGATCACTTGAAGCGCCAGGTGGACGATGTCCTGCCCCACACGAATATCGCCGGATTCGAGCAGGAATTCGACAAGGTCTACGAGAGACGCGTCCTGGAGATCAACATCGAGGAGCTGCGCTTCAAGAACTCGGCCAAGAACCTCACCCTCTATCCGGACTATTGCAACAAGCTGCAAGTGCTGCGTTCCCTCAACTACATCGACGAGCTCAACGAGGTGACCCTCAAGGGCAAGGTGGCCTGCGAGATGGGCCAGAACGAGCTGATGATCACCGAACTGATATTCTGCAACATGTTCAACGATCTGGGTCCAGCCGAGATTGCGGCGCTGCTCTCAGGCCTGGTTTTTCAGGCCAAGATCAAAGGTCAGCCAGTGATTCCGCCGGCCTTAAAGGAATGCGTCGCTGCCTTTGAGCAGATCAACGATACCATTCTGGCCGAGGAGCAGCGCTGTCAAGCGGGCATTCAGGCCGAGAATAATCTCAACTTTGGACTGCTGGAGGTCGTCTACGAATGGGCCAAAAACAAGGTGAACTACTGCTAAATCTCAACATTTAGTGGCAGCTTTTAAAACACGATTTAATTTGCAGCCATTTGCCGAGATCATGAAGCTAACCGAGGTGCAGGAGGGAATCATTGTGCGCTGCATCCAGCAGCTGGACGAGACGTTGCGCGATGTCAAAACTGCAGCCATACGCATTGGTAATCCCGGGCTGCAGTCCAAAATGGAGGAGGCATCCGAGGCCATCAAACGCGACATTGTATTCACAGCCAGTTTGTACACAGAACTATAAAATAGTCCCAGATCCCAAATAAAATCCTGGCTTAGCCAAGCGATTTGTTGATTTCGAGATACACACAAAAGAAAAACAATGGACAAATTTCAACATTTTTTGGTTTCTTAAAAACTACAAATTATGCATCATGTCAATTACAATTCCAAAGGATACTTATAAAAATGTAAAAATATATATAGTATGTGTATTATGTTAAACAACGCGCCGTGGACGTGGATGTGAATTTGGGATCTGTGAATTTTCATCGTGTTTCGGGCTTGAACTTTGGCGGCACCATCATGCCCGTCATGTGTTTCGGTTTTTTGGTCTTTTTGGATTTGCCAGCGCCCGATTGAAAATCATGCCAGCTGTTGACACGATTTTGGCGAGATTCCTCAAAATTTTGCTGCCATTCACGATCCGCCTTGACGCGCTCCTCCTCCTCGATTTCCCCTTCCCGCTTACGCTTGCGCTCCTCTTGGTCGCGTTGATCCAGCTTTTGTCGTCGCCGCTCCATGTCGGCAAAGAGTTTCATGACCATGACATAAATGGCGTGCTTATACTTGGCTGGATCATCCTCTGGTATGGGCTCAAAGGATCTGCCTTCCTTTTTGAGCTTTTTGCGCTTTTCGGCAATCTAAAAGAAAGCAAAGAAAGATTATTTGAATTTCAACTAATGATGTAGGATTATTGATTAGTCGATAACTAATTTTGTTTACCATATGATCTGTGCGTCCCTTGGCTTCCTCGTAGACTTCCAAGCACTTTTTGCGGGTAAGATCGTTTTCCAGTATTTTCCATGAGCGTGCAACAATATCGAATGCCATTTGGGCGCGCTCCTGGTTATCATGATTCTTATCCGGATGCACTAGTATGGACAGTGTGCGATAACGTTTTTTAATGTCGGCCACCTCGACGTCGGGATCAATCTGGAGCACCTCGAAAGGATTTAGATTGAAGTATGTGGAACCTGGACGAAGTAAACGATCAATTTGTTGAGTAGGAGTTAGTACTGAATCGCGTTTTTCAATTTCTTTCACCTGCGAATATAGTCATAAAATCGTTTATTTATGTGTATAATAAAATTGGGCTATTTTTGTTTTTTTTTTTTTTTTGTCTTTTTTGGAAGGGCCTCTGCCGCAGTTGGCGCTGGCACGGCCACGGAGTGTTACCACTTCACTCTTAACTTACTTCGGTGTAGAAATCCTCGAATGATTCTTTTGAAGTGCCGGGCTCATCTCTCAACGTCGATGTGGACATTTTGTGTTGTTGTTTTAGTTACTTTACGGCTTTATTTATACAATTTTCGTTTGCTTTTTGTTGGAAATGCACAAGATGTTGCCAGTGTTGTTCAACAACAACAATTTCAGTGTTGACTTGTGCCGAATAATATTAATGTTACAGCATGGGCTGTGATTTTTATGATTATGTTTTTTCTAAAACCTTTAACACTCTTTAAACAATTATGCAATTTATTCGACAAAGATTAGATTTGAATAGCAATTATTACCTAATTAGCAGAATTTGTAGCGCCAACAGAGTTCAACAACTGTTATTTGGCTGTTAAAATATGTGGCGCCACCTTTTGTCTGTTGGCGAAGCATAAAAGCGCCACCTATACAACGACTAGAATAGTAGTACAATTTTTTTAAATTTAAAATTTAAAAAAAAATCGACAAATGTATTATTACGAAACCCTTGTTAAAGTTTCAAAGTTCTAGCTTCAAAATTTATTTAAAAATAAAAAACAATGATGATATTTATTTTAACAACTTTTCTGAACTTTGTCAAATATGCACCGTTGCCAAGATTGTCACCTTTTTTTTGTTTTGCCAATGCAATCAGCTGATTAATTAGAGGTGTGTGTTTTGGTTTTGTCCCCGATGCCTCGATGTTTGCTGAACACATCAATTTTTTGGACACGGCTTTTATTTAAATCTGTAAATCTCAACTGTAAAAGGAATTGTATTCAACATATTTCTTATAAGATTATGAAATTCTTTCCAATTTCTTTCTTTCCGAATTATCAGGATTGCTTATTTTTTTTGTATATAAAAACATTCGATAGTGGCCTACCCGATGGTTCCGATGTTTTGCAAGCATCTGCGACTCGATGTTTCTCCACCTCTAATTTTAATTTATTGTTAAATATTTTTTAAATTAGTTTTTTATCAATGATTGCTGAATTAAATCGGCTGTGTTACTTATTCAGTAGTAACATCAGGTCTCACAGTAGGCGTGGTGCAGCATTGTATAGTTCCCAAGTGAAAAATATGAGCACGTGTAAGAACTCATGCGGCGACCAATCGGACATCTTCTGGATTGACCTGGAAATGACCGGACTGGATATATCCAGAGATCAAATACTGGAAGTCGCTTGTATTATAACTGACAAGCACCTCAATGTTAAGTCGGAGGGACCATGTTTCGCCATAAAACATCCACAACGTGTTTACGACAACATGAACGAATGGTGCATCAAGCATCACAACGAATCTGGCCTTGTGGAGAGATGTAAAAGTTCCCAGGTTACGCCTGAGCTGGCTGAGAACATTATCTTGTCGTACCTTAAGGAAAACCTGCCAGAGCGAAAGTGCCCGTTGGCTGGGAACTCTGTGTATATGGATCGTTTGTTTCTACGAAAATACTACCCCTTAGTGGATGATTATTTGCACTACCGGATTATTGATGTTTCAACTATTAAGGAACTAGCCAGCAGATGGTATCCGGAGGTTATCAAAGCATCTCCGCAAAAAGTATTGGCTCACCGCGCTCTTGACGATATAAAAGAGAGCATATCTGAATTGAAATACTATAAAGATCATTTATTTAAGTAAAATTCGATATCTGTATTTTACAGTGGCGTCGAAATATTAACTTTATCTAGAAAATCAATCATTTGCCGCCAAATGTCCATTTGAGGTTAAACATTCTTATCAGACTATTCGATAATTTTTGAAACTAGGCTTTTACATATCGATAAGTCTTATTTTTGTTGACGTATGGCGCCAAATTCATGCATGATCGATTATTTGAATAGGGTAATAACTTGCGCCATATGGTATAGATAAATGATAATGTAAAATTTAATTAGTACGAAGATGCAAGCAAAAATAAAACTCTATGATTAGAAACAAAAATACGAATGCAATAAAAAACTCGATTTCTCAATAGACTCCATTTATATTGTTGTGAGAGGGCGAGAAATTGTTTGCCTCCTGTCGTCTTCTGGAGGATCTGTTGACGGTATTGCTGTCGCTGCCTGTTACCTTTTCCGCTTCAATGCGTCCGGAGAGGAAGCTCGCAACGCGTTCCTATTAAAACACATCATTAAACTATTGAAAAATCATCAGTTAAATTGATTTTAATTACCAGATAGTTGTTGGTGAACCCTTGCAGATCGCCATAGAAAGCGATCATACGCTTGAAGAGAGATTCAGCTTCCTCCTTGGACAGAGTCTTGACCTTATCCAAGCGAGTAATGGTTATAATGCGTTTGTTTATGTATATTATGTGGTGAACAACCTCGGTGGTAGTATGCGCCAAGTTTCTATGAAAAACAATTGATAACTAATAAATGCCTCGAATTAAGTCTGTTGGGATCTTGGACTCACTTGGGTATAGTGGACGCAATGTTGGCACTGTAGTTGACCAAGTGAACCACTCGCCTGGCCGATTCGCGTGTTATGAGCACTATCAACTGCTCCAGTGTGACGGGTCTCGCCTGATTTTCGGGCTCATCGGCGCTCAGATAATCCCACAGTTCCTTGGCCTTCTGCATGGCCTGCTTTGGATCTGTTGCAATCTATAGAAATGAATATTTTTAATTTATTTGTTAACCATATTGCCAACAACGTTATAGTCAAATTTCTAACTCAATTTAAGCATATTGAAATTATTATTAAACTATTAAACTTAACCAATTTTTTTTTTTGGGACCGAGGACAACAGTTAAAAAAAACACTTACAAAAATTCTAAACCTTCCATGGGTACTTAATGGGTTAAAGAAATTTTTGTATAATTCAAACGGAATTTAAATGATAAGAATATTTTAAGAAATCTGCATCAAATCTTTTTGTTAAAAGTATATTTTTTTTGAATAAGTTCATACTTTTTTCCCTGAGGATGTCTGTTTTGGAAAATGTACGCACCAGTTCTGCAGCATAGATGAGCACATGGATTGCTTCCTTGCTTTGTTTCTTCAGAGCTCGCGCCTCGGCGACAGTTCTTTGTGTCAGTCTCCGCTTGAGTTTGCGGGAGAATCGTTGACCGTGATGAATTGCCTTAATGGCGCCCTTCTCCTCCGCCGTTGCGCCCGCCGGCTCGTTATCATCCTCCTGAGGGGCTGCAGAGTGCGTTAATATTTCATATTTTTGAATTATTAGTCTTTATTCGCATTCAAACTTTGTAGCAACGATGAGAATGCCTTATCTCACAATGATTAGGCTGTGATGATCAACGAAAATAAAGAATAGAAAAAAACAGAAGCCCAAGTTGATTGATAACCTCGTCGTAGCCAGGGGCTGACGACAAAGTCTATGAATAGAAAATGAGAGGCATCCCAAGGTTAATTTGTTTCTCAACTTCACTCACCGTCTGTCTGATCCTGATCTGTTTGAATGGGCACCAGATACTTGTCCACGAACTTATCGCCAGCTGTGAAGGCACCATCGATGCGATCCGCCGCATAGGTGGTCAGAGAACTCTCTAGGACCGCGTTGCCAATTTGCTTGACGGAGTCCGCACGCTTCAAAACGGGACGCACTAAATGATCCGACATGTATTCCTTGGTATTCCAATACATCTTTAAACACAAGACAATGGCCTACGTAAGCGATTTTTCTCTTTTTTTTTTGGTATATGATATAAGAAAGAAATAAACTTACCATCTCGGGTGGTAAATAGACCAGAGGAATACGTTGCTCCAAAATATCAAGACTTTTGCACATTACATTGTCCAGTCGCTTGAGGGGAAGTTCGAAAAGTTTCACAGCCGGTTGAACAGTTTCATAGGCCGCTGAAATTGTTGCCTCTGCGGTCTCAAAGTACCAGCTGAAGATTCGATTGTTGTTCTTCACTTTATCGTAGATGTTCTCGACCCTCTTGACACTCGACTCGACCAATGGGATCGATGTGATGCGATCGATGGCCTCCAGGCGCAGCCCACTGTTGATGCTTGCAGCTGCTTTTAAATAATCAATTAGTATCTCACTTAATAAAAGTCTCTTTTCACTTTGACAACTTAAAAACACCATAATTAAGATTATGGTTAAGTAGTATAATTCCTGTCATTGGTTAAATTTTTTCGAATTGTAATATTCAAATATTTTAAATACGTAATGAAAGAGCAAGATGAACAATTTTCCAATTTTTGTTTTCCCAATTTTCGTCTTCCTAATTTTGTATTCCTAATTTCGGACTAGTAATTTTATATTCCTAATTATTCCATTCCTAATTCTGGATTCCTAATTATTTTTCCGAAATTTCGTATTGTGAGTAATATTTTTCGACATTCGTATATCCCCAGAGACTATAATAACAATTTTTCTTAACACTCTCAGTTTAAATCCTCATATTATTTTAATATCATTTACTGAAGCTACTTAATTTTATTTAAATGTTTAAAACGAACACTTCATATAGTTAATTGAATCTGCACAGATAAAAAAATGTTTCTTCGTAACGCATTTTTATTTTGGACGATAATTTTTAAAATTACTTTAAAAATTGCTAGATTCTTTTCAAACATTTCAAGATTTCGTTTTTTGTATTTTCACCTTTAAGATTTTTTTATAAAATATTATATGTAAAAAAAAATAAAGAAAAAAGTACATATTTGTCTGTAGTGAAAAGAGGCCATAAATCATATTTTAATCACATTGCACTAACCCATTTGTATAATATTTAATTAAATTAAATTAAAGCAAAGTTTCCACTCCACAAAACGCGAATATTAACAAAATAGTATGTCTGTTTAAAGAGAGAGCGCGAACACGTCCCTTTTAAACGGGATTCGGATTAAGACTAAGTCGAAAATGCTGACAACGCTCCATAGAGATATTCTGGACACCATGATTCCATCCGTCTCGTCATGCACACAGTCTTTAACCCTTAACCCCTAGTGATAAGAGGAGCCATCCGTGAAAAGTGTTTGCACCTAGACAACACTACACTACACTTATCAACAACATGCGATTAAATAAGCTCCAAAGTGCAAACATCGAAACGGATTCAAATAATTACCAATTAAACTAGGAACTCCAACGATTTGCGAATTAGCGAATGTGAATCACTTTAACAGTACAGATACCAGTGAATATACATATATTTTATCTTTATCAGATTTATAAATGTGTTACTCATTATTGGCGGGAGCGTTGGGGTCGACAACTGGACTCTTAAGACGGGATTGTCTTTTAATTGTCGTGTCGTTGTCTGTCGATGCAATTCATTAGATTCTGTATTGTTTGCTCACAAAGTTGTTGCCAAGCTGTGATTTCAGTAATCAGCCAGACACTTTAATTACAACATAATGCGGTTAAGTGTAAATATAATCAGAAGTGTCTGCAGCTTGTCTGCTGTTTGCTGTCTGATGCAATTGAATTTTGAACTCTGAGCTGCAATTATTATTTGAATGTCAACTGCAACTATAAAAATCTAGTCGATAGTGTTAGTGTTGCAAAGTATCGTTCGTTTCAAGTAATCGAATAAAACTAGCTAAAAATGCTTGGAGTGTTGTAAAGTGATGGCAGTTCAGTGCTGAAAATCACGCGTAGCATTTGGTAAATTTGTTTGTTGCGTGTTTTCAAAGTTTTATTTTAATTTTAATTAATAAAGTGGTTGTGTTTTATTGCAATGCTGTGCATATTGTAGTGTTCATTAATTATAAGTATAAAATGAACATTTACTTAAGATTAATCTGCCTTCTGGGCGTCTTAGGAGGAGGTAAGTAAATACGTCTCAAGCCACACCCAAGACTCAAAGCGGGGCTCAAAATGTGATTCATTGGGAACTGAATAATTTTAATTACAGCTCTGGCACAATTTAATCAGATTGAGCAACGCAATTGCATTATACCCAAGATACTGCAGGGATCATGGTTCTCCTGGGAGGTCGGTTTGCCCACCCAGACGGTCATCGATGCCACACACATGTCCACCAGGGGATATTGCATCAACTACCAGCGACACAAGCTAGATGAATACTCGTTTGTGTTCAAGGAGCGCGCTGCCAACTGTTATCATTGTGTGCGCACCATTATACGCACCCTGAACATATTTGAGAAATTCGAAGGTCCTTGCGTTGGCTTGGCACCTGGCCAGGAGCCCACCGTGGAGAACGTGTGCAAGGGAATCAAGGACGACCAGCAGCTAATCACATTGTTCAACGAGAACTATGTGCCCATCAATTGTCGCTCGTCTCTCGAGGGTGTTTGGCATTTTACATATCAGGCAAGTTAAAGTCACTTGACTTAATTAACTTTAATTAATTTTCGTTTCCTATGCAGAATCGTTTCCGTTTTACGGGCGTGTGCAATAAGCCAGATGCGCGCATCAAGTCTTGCCAAACTGCTGGCACTCAGTTTCTCATACAGAATCAAAAGTTCAACATCACGTATCAGAAGTGCGAGGGAATGGAGGGCACCTTCACGGGCAACGTGGAGTTTAGCTGTCTGGGCGATTGGTTTGTGGGCAAGAATCATTATTTCGCTGTGGCCAACACCAAGGAGTCGCGTAAGGATGAAAAGTATCGTTGCTTCCTCAAGAATCGTGATGATGATCTCTACGTGGGTGTTTCCATCACTGCCGAATGCAATACTCTCAAGACACCCGAAAACTCACCCGAACGTCTTAAGCTAACACCGGTTAAGGCGGAATTTGTTGAGCCCGGCTGCACGCTACCTCAGAACTTCTCCGGAGAATGGGTGAACACGGCCAACATTGATGCGGACGTGTCCATCAGTGAGACGCACATTAATGAGACATACTATCCGGATAGGGCTCGTTACCGTAAAACCATCTATGTCTGTCGCGAGCGTCGTGGCAATCGTGTCATGATGGCGCGTCTTACAGTCGACGGTTGCCAAAAGGATTACGTGTGCTTTGACTTTATGCCCAGGCATCATAATATTATACGCTATCGCAAGGGATTGGCTGTCATCAAGGATGATTTCAGCACTGTATGCTCTTGGGTACAGTTCCCCAATAAAGAGGCATGGAAATACGATTTGTTCTTGGCAAGAAATCCGGTTCCTGTACGTTGTCCCGTCGCGGGAAAATTCAATTTCACGCAGCGAGGCGAACATCCATTTAGGACAAGGTATTCAGGGCATTATTACTGATTAATATGAACTGTAATTAAATTACTTTAATATTTTAGAATCCTTGGAGGTGTAACACTGAGTCCACGTCCGGATATTCACTGCAAGCAGAATATATCTGACATCTCTGTTTGCGATACGGATCAAAAGGAATTGGCGGTCGATGAGAACTATTGCCTATCTGTGGACCATTTGGGGCGACCTGTTGACATCTACAGTGACCCCGATTATCGCATGAAGTGCATTGGCTTTTGGAAGGAAAATCTGAAATCCTATTTAATTACCTACGATGATTTGGATCCGCTCTCCAAATACCGTTGTTGGGTGTATCAACGTGCCGATCTGAACCGCGTCCTCATGTCCCAGGCAGTGGGTGCATTCTGTAAGATTAACCAAGACGTGACTTCCTGGAATCATTCAGAAGGTGCTGCAGTTGCCATCGATGCCGTAGAGTACGAACGTGAGCGCGACGATTGCCCAATGTATTTTGACGACGGATTGAACCCGTGGAGACCATCAGATGCCTCAAACATTGTCTTTGACTGGGATTTCTATAAAGCTGGAGCAGATCATCTTGTTTCTTCATTCAGTACACAGGCAGCTTTTGCCATTGGCGTTGCATTTATGCTCGCCCAGCATTTAGTCGCTTACTAAGTTTAAAATAAGTTTTACATTCCCTTCCATGGCAACTTATCCGAATAGTTTCATTTTAAAATAATTGTGTGCCTTTAGAATACAACAAAAGTATATAGTTTATAAGTTAAAAGAGCTTTTACTACTCTACAAATTACATATCACATTACAGTCCGTCCACAACGAATCTCAAATGTTTTGTACAAACGATTTATGCTGCTTAATAAATACATTTTATAATACCTTTATTAAAGACTTTAAATATTTAATGGCGCAAAAACAGTGTTGGCAACACTGACAACACTGGGCGGCACCGATATGCACACAATCGATAGCTTCACTAGTTTCGATAAGTAGTAGGCAGACCTGAAATTCAGTATTGTAAAATTATACAAAGTTAGTGGGCTACTTCCACAGTAATCATAACAAGTGTAAATTTTATATTTACTCCAAATTCTTAATTTTTACAAATATCAACAATGTTGTCCTCTTTGGTACTACGTGGCGCTGCTCGTGGCAATGGTGCGTATAGTAAACAACTACATAAAATATAAAATTTAGCCAAGAACCGCCTTGATTATATAACCTCATCGCCGACAGCTGTGAATCTTATCAAATCGGCGCGGATTACTCCACTGAAGGCCTACTCCACGATTGTGGCCAATGCGCAGCGCCAGGCTTTGGCCAAGCCTCTGGCACTTACACAGAAAGTAGCGGTATGTACATACAGTTGTTCAAGTAATTGTTTTAACAAAGAAAAAAGTTTGCATGTTCTAGAAAAAAAAAACAATTATTAACATACAGTTGTTTAAGTAATTGTTTTGACATTAAGAAAAGTTGCACATTCCGAGAAAAAAATTCGGATTTTTCTTATTTAAAAAAAATAAAAAAATTTTTCTGTGTCAAAAATATTACTTAACTAACTGTAGTATTTCTTGTGTCCATCATGGGATGAGCCATTGATCCAATAATCCGTATCCTTTTCAGCCAGTTGCGATGCGAGGCATCGCTGTAAGTGCTCCCAAAATGGCTTCAGCTGGAACTAACCACACCGGCCTGTGGACAGTTGAACGCATTGTGTCTGCTGGACTTTTGGCTGTGATTCCTGCAGCTTTCCTTGCTCCTTCCCAGGTATTGGACGCCCTGTTGGCCGTGTCTGTGGTAATTCACACACATTGGTAAGATGATGAGAAATAACTCTTGAATGTTCATTGACCAATCTCGATCTTGCAGGGGCGTTGAAGCCATGGTCGTTGACTATATGCGTCCCGCTGTTGTTGGCAATATTTTGCCAAAAGTTGCTCACATTGCGCTCATCATAATCTCTGTGGCAACTTTGGGAGGTCTCTTCTACTACATTAAGAACGATGTTGGTCTGGCGAACGGCATTAAACGCTTCTGGGCCATCAAGGGCAAGGACTCCTCCTAAGCTTAAATGCCAAAAAAGGAATATGGGAATAGTCCATCATGAAATTCTCCTTATTTATTGTGGGTTCCATATATGTGTATTAAGCGACAAATTTGGACACGACGAATGCTTAATAGTTATTAGCACTATATAAATAAAAAATTATATATATATGTATATAAAGAAAAGGTGAAGGAATGTGTTTTAAGAAAAATGTATTTAAAAACAGAACTAATTAGTTTTGGCAGCGATAACAACAACGACACAAACTAGCACCCATTGTTACGTAGGGTAATAAACAATTAAATATTGCTACTATTATGATAGTCGTCGGGTCATGACTTGTCCTCCACATTGTTTGCGTAAAATATTCTAAGCGCATCCCATTGTTTAGTATGCAATAAAATATGCGAACGACATTGACGCATGTGGTCCACTGCTTGATCTGGGGTCCAGCCGTTTTTCTACAAATTATGCCAAAATTTAAATACAAATTTAGCATACAATATTTTGTTTTGTTCCACATACCAGCATCAGATAGCAGCCCACCAAGGTGGCACTACGTGTTCGACCCGCTTTGCAGTGAACATAAACGGTGCCATCGTTTTCTGGATACTGCGCGCTATTAAATTTCGTTATGCGCTTCGACAGTGGCAGAAAGCGATTCATAAACTCGACGCCACGATAAAGCTTCTCCTGGTTAGGTGACTCAAATATGTCTGTCGTGGCCAGCTGCAGAAATTCAATGCCCAGAGCCTTCCATTTGGGCGCGTCATTGGAAAACGCTGTTAGCTCGTAATCCTCATTCATTGATACAACAGCTTTCATGTTTTCCTTTTCAATTAACTGTGAAAAGTAAATAAATTTTAATTAACAGTTGATAGTGAATTGAACAGAAAAAATAAAAACAGTACAAATATTATTTGAAGAAAAAGTTTCAAGCGGGACTCGAGCCGAGGATCGTATACGCTACCTACTAAGCCAATGACAGTTAACTGACAAATTGATATTATGCTTACTGAGTAGTAAAATTTAACTTTGTAAGTCCTGCCACGCCTCGTTCTGCCTGTTGCGCACATTTCGCCTTAGACAAACTTAACGAAGCCTTTGTAATTCTTTTTAAATATGGTTTGAATAAACTACCATTACTTACGTCATTGGCTTGGTTCCGAAAGGGCAGAGCTCCGAGTATAACGTTGTCATCGATGCGATCGTACCAATTCCTTGATGTTGCTTTTTCCATAAGCACATTATAGAGCAATGTGGGATAAAAGGAAACACGTGCCAGCATTGTCGCCTTTAACAACGCACAGGTGAAAAGGGAAAGATGTAGATGGATTAGTTTACTGACGTGCGTGAGCTGTAACAGCTGTAGGAAACTTTCACCAGCTTTGGCAGCTGAGCATGAATTTATTATTAATGCTGCTTCTGAGTCAACTGACTGAGTCGCTTGGAGCGCGGCTTTGAACTGGTTTCAATGAAGTTGCTGTGAACAGCAACAGAGCTTGCAACTGAAATCATAACTTACACTCATTTCCATGCCTTTTCAGAGGTTCTGCGGTGTCAAAAGAATAATGCGTCACGCCTCAACAATGCTTCCTCGTATATTAATTAGTATGGTCCGAAATTATCACTCTAATTTTACAGCTGCTGCCGCTATCGCGTATTTGCATTATGAAATGGAACAACAAAAACACAAAAACTTTGTTTGCGTATGCGCTTTCCAGCACTGGTAACATATCTTAGAGGTGAGCATACCGGTACATAACAGAGCTGAGCGATATGCTGACATTGGTGCCACAGCAACAACTTCGACAAATATCGTCACTGTGACTGACATAAAAATTATAAATTTAATGAATATTTAAGCGCATAGTACTGATATAGTGATATTAAATACAAGAATATTGTTGGACTTTATCTGATTTTTAAAAACAAGTTTTTTTAATCAGGATTTAGCGACAAAATGTGCTAAAGTGACAAGACTGTGACTTTTGATATATTCCGGAGTGCTGCTCATCTCTATCATTGGATAGCTTGCAACACTGGCGAACAATTATTGTTGCAACAAATAAAAAGGTTCTTTAATCTTACGTGTGAAAATTGGTCAAAGTAAGCCAAAGGCGTTAAGGCAACTAAATTAAACGCCACACAGGTGTAAAATGCGCCAGCGATAAAACTGCCTTGAAGCACTAATAGGCACTATCAAACGGTGAAAACGCAATCAGTGTGTGCACAAAAGAAAAAGTAAATAACACAACACGTCAGACCTAAAGAGACGACGGCGAAAAGACCATACCAAAATTGTTAGTATATTAAGCACTTTTATTTTTCTTATTTTCACAAGAGACAAGTTCCCTACGATGAGACTGCCAGGCTTGATGTGCATTTTGCTGCTGCTAGTGGCGCAGCATGGCCAGCTGCTGCGGGCGGAGCTCCAGGGTCCCATATCTGAAAGCGCCAGCGCGACAGAGCCGGACACAAAGTCGGGCAAAGCAGAAGCGGAGGAGATAACAACAGCCGATAAGGATACCACCTCAAAGACACCGCCTGTGGACTCGGCCTCGGCCACGCCGGCAAGCAATGATCGCAAAGCTGCCAAGCTGAAGGACACGGAATTCGCACCTCGCACCAAAGTGATGCCAGCGGCATTGTTTGAGCGTCTTTGGAATGATAGCTTAATGAAGCAGCAGAAGCTTAAGGCTCAAATCGAGGCCATCGAGGCAAAGCAGCCGCAAGTTGAAGCCGAGCTGACGCCGGAGCAGCAAGAGGCCCAGAATCTGTACGAGAATGCCATGGAGATGCTGGGCAAGCCACGCACCGATAAACGCGTCGCCTTTACGCTGCTGCGCAAGGCGGCGGCATTCAATCACCCCAAGGCACGCGCCGAGGTCGCTTGGGCCATGCTTCTGGGACTCTGGATGCCATTCGATTTTCACCATGCTGCCGACGAGTTTGAGACCCTGGCGAACGAAGGTCTGCCCGATGCCCATGCTGGTCTCGCCTTTCTGTATTCCGTGGGCGTGGGTGGCAAAAATGTCAGCCAGCCCATGGCGTTGATACACTATATGCTGGCAGCCCTGGGCGACAATACGTTGGCTCAAATGGCCATGGGATATCGCTACTTGTACGGCATCAATGTGCCGATCAGCTGTGAGAAGGCCTTGATTCACTACAAGCGTGTGGCCCGAAAGGTGGCCTCGAAGGTGACCTTCGCCAACGGACCGATGGTGCATCGAGTCCGACTTCTGGACGAACTGGAGAATCCGGGCAGTCACGAGACCGAAATTGTTGACTACTATCAGCTGTTGGCCGACAAGGGAGATGTCCAGTCGCAGGTCGGCCTGGGCCAGTTGTATTACCAAGGCGGCAAGGCCATTCAGCAGGATCATCAGAAGGCATTGGAATACTTTACGCTGGCGGCCAATGCGGGCAATGCCATAGGATTCGCCTTTCTGGGCAAGCTCTATCTGGAGGGCAGTGAACAAATCAAGGCGGACAACGAGACGGCCTTTAAGGTGAGCACACATTGAATTCTATATTTATTGGAAGTCAAATCATATTAATAATCAATATTTCTAAGTAACAAATTAATTCTAAACTTAATCATTTATTCTCCCATCTTAGTACTTCTCCAAAGCCTCTGAAATGGGCGATCCCGTGGGCCAGAGTGGTTTGGGCCTGATGTACTTAAAGGGTCTGGGTGTGCCCAAGGATTCCATCAAGGCATTATCATACTTCACACAGGCTGCGGATCAGGGCTGGGTTGATGGCCAACTGCAACTGGGCACCATGTACTTCAGTATGTTTTCCATCTTCAGATCAGTCTGAATAGTGATTAATGTTCATTTGATTCTAGCTGGAAATGGTGTCAAGACGGATTACAAACTGGCGCTCAAGTATTTCAATCTGGCAACACAATCGGGCCACGTCTTGGCCTACTATAATCTGGGCATCATGCATGCCTATGGCATGGGCATGCTGCGATCTTGTCCAGCTGCTGTTGAGGTGTGGCTCTCAAATTATTGATTTATAAATTGTTTTCTCTCATCTCCATCCTCAAATTGCAGTTCTTTAAGAACGTGGCGGAACGTGGTCGCTGGAGCAGCAGATTGATGCACGCCTATAACGACTACAAGCAGAATCGCATCGATGAGGCCTACATGCACTACGCCCTCATGGCGGAGGTGGGCTACGAGGTGGCCCAGAGCAATGCAGCATTTCTGCTGGATCGCGAGGAGGTTCACGTATTTAACGATCGACACGAGGACTTGATACGCGCCTTCTATTACTGGAAACGTGCCGCCGGCCAAGGCTATTCCGCTGCCCAAGTCAAGCTGGGCGATTACTACTACTACGGCTGGGGCACTAAAACCGATTTCGAGACTGCCGCGGCACTTTACAGGTGCGTGAACATTCAATCAATGACAATCAATAATACAACTAATTATATTCAATAGGAAAGCTTCGGAGCAGCAGTATAATGCGCAGGCCATGTTCAATTTGGGCTATATGCATGAGCAGGGACTGGGCATGAAGAAGGATTGGCATCTGGCCAAGAGATTGTATGATTTGGCAGCCGAAACGAATTCGGATGCTAAAGTGCCTGTGGCAATTGCGCTTTTCAAGCTGCAGATGCTAGCCAAGATTGAGTCAATCAAGGAGGTAAACCATATTATTATAAATAATAATATAATCATGTCTTAAATGAATTTTTGTATGCAGTCTCCTTATAGATTCATCTTTTATATGGATGAAAACATTGCTGCCAATTGGGATTTATACATGATCACAATACTGACTCTGCTGCTGGGCATTATCATGTATACCAGGCGTCCATTTCAACAGCCGGAGCAGGCACAGGCAGCGGCACAGCAGCCGCCTCCGCAAGTCAACGACATGGAAGCAATGCCTGTAAATGCCGCGCCAGCAGCAGCAGATACAACTGCATCCGCTGGAGCCTCAACAGCAACTGCAACTGCATCAGAATCCACTGCAGCCGGTGGAGTAACATCCACAACCACAGCGACTGCATCGGCGTCCAGCACAACTTGCAGCTCATCTCCAGCTCCGGGGACGAGCAGTAATACACTCGATCCCACTGATTAGTCTTAATGCAATTTGGTTAATCATCTTTAGCTTAATTAGTGACCATGTAAATATTTATCATCCAATTTTTATGATTTCTGAATGGAATTTTTAGATATTTAAAAAATCAGATATATCTTACTCAAACAAAATATATGTGTGTTGTAATCATAAAACGATGTGTGATTCCTAATCTATCGTTAATTATTTCTGAATTGTTTAAACTGAAAAAAAAACCTCTACAAGCAGGACACCCCCTTATCCTTCGTCACTAGCGTGGACTGCCGTGTACAGTGATATATTAGATTTTTATTCTGTTTTCATTATAATTGTTGAAGCATTTTGCCAAATTACAAGTTAATTTATGTATCGAAATTCTAGTCTAAGCATAATAGTTAAGATTTGCCTTCTTCTTGGACTGCACCTCCATGATGGCATCCATGAAATCCTCGTGCGTCACGGACGAGGCTGAACGACGCAGAGCAATCATGCCGGCTTCCACACAGACCGCCTTGCATTGGGCACCATTGAAATCGTCCGTGGAGCGCGACAACTCCTCGAAGTTCACATCGTTGCTGACATTCATTTTTCGTGAGTGAATCTGCATAATACGGGCACGGGCCTCTTCATTTGGATGTGGGAACTCAATCTTACGATCGAGTCGACCGGAACGCAACAAGGCGGGATCCAGAATATCCACACGATTCGTTGCTGCAATCACTTTAATATCAGCTGTCGAGCTAAAGCCATCCAATTGATTCAACAACTCCAACATGGTGCGCTGCACCTCACGATCTCCCGCCTTCTCCGAATCGAAACGCTTTGTGCCAATGGCGTCCAGTTCGTCAATGAAGATGATTGCGGGCGCCTTCTCCTTGGCCAGTGCGAAGGCATCGCGCACCAATTTGGCGCCGTCACCAATAAACATCTGCACCAGTTGTGGACCCGCCAATTTTAGGAAAGTCGACTTGGTCTGTGCGGCACAAGCACGGGCGAGCAGCGTCTTTCCAGTACCAGGTGGACCATAAAGTAAAACACCTGCAAAAAAAGGTTGGAATTAATAAATTGGCTGCAAAGTTGAGATATGTTGGGAAAGTGGGAATTCAAGGGGTACAATAAAATATTTAAAGGATTGGTAGGGTTTAAGATTTGTTTCGTTTGTAAGCTGAGGTGCAATGTTGACTAACCCTTTGGTGGATGAATGCCCAAGTTCTTGAACTTTTCCTTGTGTGTCATGGGCAGAACGACAGCTTCAATGAGTTCCTGAATCTGTTTGTCCAGACCACCAATATCAGAATACTGCTCTGTGGGACGCTCGTCAACTTCCATGGCCTTCACACGGGCATCGTACTCAGCCGGCAGTGTTTCCAAGATCAGATACGAATCCTTGTTGACGCCAACCAAATCGCCGGGCTTCAGTTTCTCAGCATCGACGAGGCCAATGACTGGCAAGAAATATGCTTGACGCGTTGATGTCTTGATAACGGCACACTTGCCCTTCCGTTGATTATCCAGCACAGTGACGGAGCCATCGTCTTCTTCTTCCTGAGGATCCACATCCAACAACTCGATGACATTGGACACCAGATATGGCAACGTTTTGTTAACCTAAAACAAGTATAAATCAGTAATCTTTTGTGGGAAAAACACTGAGTACTAAAGCACTCACCTTAATCTTTTCCGTATTGTCTTTGATCTTTTCATTTTGCGCTTGAATTTCATGTGTTATGCGCATTACTTCGCTTTTCATTATTTTGATTTCATTGTCCATCAAGCGAGTCCTGCTCACAATCTCATCCGTGGACATACGCAGCACCTCTTCGCCGAGCGACTCCTCGCCATCCTCCCATATTGACTTGTCCTCGAGCGTTTGGGCCATTTCAAATTAATTTGCTTTAATAATTAACTCGGTACAAACGAAACTTTTTTAGCTGGCTGAGTTTAGTCGATGACTTGTAAATTTTCGTGTTTCTTTCCAGCCAATGCCGTGTTTGACAGTTCTGAGTGTTGGAAAATGCTCAAATATATATATATCGATAATATCGATTCGATATATCACAGGATAGAGGTGGAGAACTATCGATAGTCGGCACCATCGATAGTGGCCGATATTTTTTCACAAACCATCGAGAACTATCGATAGCTTTCGATAGTGTGTTAATTTAAGTTTATATATGTTAAATTCCAAAACTTATAAATTTCCGACTAATATTTGCGCTCAAAGTCGACTGAAGTGGCGGGTACATATAAATATTAAAACATTAAAATTTGCATTAGGTTCACTTCCGTTACGATTTTCTTTACCTATTTCGACTAAAGTAAGGAACTTATCCATGTCATACAAATATATAATTTTTAACACAACAATTAAATGTTTCCGAAGCTTTGCAGATGCGAAATGCGAGCCTTTCTGTCACGAGTTGAGCGCATAAAAAACTATCAACCACTATCGATAGTGCAGGTCTGCTATCGATAGTGGTTCGATAGCGCTCGACCATCGATAGTGCCGATAGTGCCATCGATAGTTCTTCACCTCTAGCACAGGACAGCTAGCATAGTGTTATCGGTTGCGTATCGATAGTTGGATTATACACAACACTAACCTGGCTTGAAGAGAACGCTCTTTTTTTTCTTGTAAAAAAAAGAAGATTTAGCCAAACTACAAATCATAAACATAAATTATCATTGCCATGTCCGAAAATAATGGTAAGTGCTATAATTAAGTGGAAAAGCCAAAGCAAATATTGCAAATGGACGTCATGAGAGCAAGTTCTATTGTAGCTAGCGCTGCATACAATGTCTTGTTTGTTCTTGTTCTTGTCGTAATATATGTATATATTTGTATGTGTATATATTTGTAGAAGCGTCGGTTGAAGCCAACTGCTTCAGAGGTGGTTTTACATTAAAGGCCTCGCGATTAGGCGGTGCCGTGCTGCGTCCAGCAGTACTCGCTGATTCTGCTGCTGTCTTGGGCACAGCTCACACCAATACTAGTACCAATACCAATACCAACACCAATGCCAACAACAACAATAGCTCCACAACGTTAGCCGGCGGCAGCGAGAAGACTGAGGAAGATGGCATTGTGGGCAATCCCTTTTTGCGGGAGCAGCGGGAAGAGGAAGAGGATGATGCAGCCGCCGCCGCCGTCGCAGCCGCCCCGCAACCCGTGGTGGAATCATCCACAGAGAAATCTGATAAAGAGGATGACGAGATTGATGAGCGGCCGGATCCGTTGTCAATGCTCCGTAATAATGGCATCGAGCGTGCCAACATATTTGCTGCATCCAAGACCAATTTGCCGCGTGTGCAGACAAGTGGTTTCATCTTTGGCCAGAACGTGCATGAACGTGTCGTGGGCGTAAGTTGGTCAATAACAGAAGAGTGTCTTAGATCATGAATAACTTGGTTTCATTGCAGGAGAACGTAAGCACAGAATCGAATGCAGAGACAGCCGTCTCCGGCTCAACGGAAGCCACATCATCGCAGCTGCTGTTTTCCAGCGTCATTCAACAGGCAGCTCAATCGACAGACAACAACAAGGAGACATCCGAGGCGAAGAGTCTCAATGATGTGGCACGCGAGTACGAGGAGAGTCGCGCCCAGAAACGCAAATACGAGGAGGTGGAAACCTTTACCGGCGAGGAGAACGAACTCAATATTGCCGATGTCAGTTGCAAGCTGTTTGCCTTCATCAACAGCAACTGGGAAGAGCGTGGGCGTGGCAGTCTGCGTCTGAATGACGCCAAGGATGAGCACGATTGCTCTCGCGTTGTCTTCCGCACCTCGGGCAATTTGCGACTCGTGCTGAACACTAAAGTCTGGGCGGCAATGGTCGCCGAACGTGCCAGCCAGAAATCGTTACGTCTGACTGCCATGGACAACACGGGAACTGTGAAAATCTTTCTGGCCATGGGTCGTCCGGCGGACATTGCCCAGGTGCACAAGGCGTTGAGCGAGCGGATTGCCAAACGCAAGCTGACACATCCCGATGAATGTGCCGTGGTCGAGTCGAAAAATGGCATTTCCTCCGAGTCGTGTGCCGCCAGCGTTCAGCCCGAGTCCACGACCAACGATGATGACGATGATGATGCTGCTGCTGCTATTGTTGAGTCAATGCCCACAGCAGCGGGCACTGCAACTGTCGCCGCCGTTGCGGAGGCCGACAGCAATGAGCCGAGCCCCAAAAAGGCGCTGATGCTGGCGGACAGCAGTGTCGATGTTGTGGTGGTGGCGTCTGGAGGCGACGACAACGCCGACACTGCCGAGGCAGAGCCCAAGGAATCCATGGAGGAAGAAGCCGTCGAGGAGAAAGCTTAGATTAGTTTGCGGCTGGCGATTGTTTCGTTTTCCTCTTTATTACTTTTTGTTTCAAATCAACACAAAATGAAAGAAAGCAAAAAAAAATGCAAATAAGAAAGAAACCAACATCTACTAAACTAAATAAAACGCATTGTGAATTATTATAAATTAATTATAATAATTTATTAATAATTATTATTAAAGTAAAATAAATGAAGTTCCGATTTCGTAAGTCCGGGCACATAAAAAAGGTCTACAAAAGACATCAATTTTTATCAATTTTCAATTACATTTATCATCAATTACAAATCACAAATTACAAATTACAATTCGTGTTTTCTGTTTTGTGCTTTGTTTATTTATCGTTATTCGCCATTCGTAGTCTTTAACTGTGTGTGTTCTATTAAACATTTAGTATATATATATCTATGCATATATATACTATATTAGTCACTATAACTAATTCGCTTAAGGAATACTTTTTGACAAGTTTCGTCACTTGCACTAGAAATATGTTTGTTTTTTTTTGTAGAAAAAATAGGCTCATTATTTGTATCGCATCAGACATCATCATTAATTCTTATTTTAACTTAACTAAGTGGAAATTGCAACAACAGTGAATCCCAGGCTGCGGTACAGTAGATACCCGATAGAAAGAACAAGTTGATAACACATAAACAAAATTAATTTGCCTGTCTGAATGATTACAATAAGAATTACAATCACTATACAAATTACAAATTACATAATTCATTCATTAAGCATTAACATTTGAAATTTTTAACCATAACGCCCCTCAGCGCCATTTTATGTATGTATGTATGTGTGTGTGTGTGTGCGTGTGTATTATATATATATACAGGAGGTGAAAGTTGTCCGACAATTTTAGCTGATTGTGCTGCAACTGGAGACGGTCACGTTGAGCGGATTGTTGGCGCTGCTCACCGCAATGGAAGACCTAAGGAGGCAACAATAGAAAAAAACATAATATAAGATTAGAACAGTTGAAAATGGATTTATGAGTTCCCTAGCATAGGATAAAGTGTAGCCGATACATCGTTTAGATTATATAACATATTATTTAGTATTAATAAATCTTAGGTTCTAATGTTATTCAAAATTACCGCGTAACCCATTTACAACTAGTATATCTAAATCTAAGAGACTATAAGACCTAGAGCAACCAAATTTGGCACACAGACTTCTACAAGCCCCACGCTGGTCAAGTTTGTTTAAAATTTACGTTATCTATAAATTAAAGCTATCATCCTACTTAAACGAAACAAGATCGGACAAATAGAAAGGTGGTCATGGCTGATTTAAGTTTTTCGCTTTATCGGATTTTAACTCATCAACTCAAAGTGGTGTCATTCCTCTGAATATCGCCAAAATGGTATTAGAGCAGGTTAAAGAAGTTCAATTCTGACAAATCTTATCGAAAGTGAAATTTGGAACAGGCCTGATACAGGATTTTTCCATTATGGCAAATCATTTATATTAGTTATGATTTTATTTTTAAGTTCGTAGATAAGATCAGTTGAAGAAAGAAATCCGATTCTAATTTGAATAATATATGATTTTCATCATCAAATTTGAAACTCCTACGATATTACCCATTTAAAACTTTCATCAGTTTCGATATGTTTGTTGAATTCGTTACTTTTATTGAAGATTACTGATTAAAGATGCTTACCGATTGTGACGCATGTGGCTCTTGACTAGATCGCTGTTGACAAGGGCGGCCATGAGGCTCAGTTCGCCGGCCATGACGGTGGCGCACACGATTTGTGCCAGTTTCTTGGCATTGTCGCCCGGCTTGGTGGCATGTGCCCCGCGCACGCCCAGCATATCGAGGCAGGCTCCTTGGCCGGGGAGTCCAGTGCCGCCGCCGACGGTGCCGACCTCCAGGGATGGCATCGTGCAAGTCATGTACAAGTCCTCGCTGTTCTCGGCCCAGCACTCCATGGCCGTGGAGCAGTTGCTCGATGTGACGTTCTGGGCGGGATCCTGGCCAGTGGCGAGGAAGACAGCGGTGACCATGTTGGCGGCATGGGCATTGTTGCCACCAATGCTGCCGGCCATGGCGCTGCCGCCCATGTTCTTCAGCTTGTTGCACTCGACCAGCGTCTTGGCGTCCGTCTTGAGCACCGAGCGGAGCGTGGCGGCCGGAATGGTGCACTCGGTGACGACCCGCTTGCCCCGGCCCTTGATCCAGTTGATGGCCGCCGGTTTCTTGTCGCAGCAGAAGTTGCCGCTCAGCGAAATGATTTGCATATCGGGAAACTGTCGCTTGATGCAGCGCAGCGCCATCTCCGCTCCCTTGGAGACCATGTTCATGCCCATGGCATCGCCAGTCAGCGCCACAAATCTGATGTACAACTGTGGTCCGTCCATGGCGATGTGACAGTCCTTGAGGCGGCCGAAACGCGACGTGGAATCGAATTCCGTCTTGATCAATCGATAGTTGAACTCGTGCTCGATCCACAGCTTGGCCTCGGAGGCGCGCTGGACGCTGGGGAAGCGAACACAGGGCGCCCGGGTCATGCCCACATCCTCGACGACGGAGCGCACGCCACGGACGGACAGCGCCTTGCAGCCGCGATTTGTAGATGCCACCAGAGCACCCTCCGTTGTGGCCATGGGCACGTAGTAGCTGACGCCATCCAGGAGCAGGGGACCCGCATAGCCCACGGGAATGGGCACATAACCCAGGACATTCTCGCAGCAGGCATTCATCACCTTGCGATAGTCGAAATGCTGATACGGCAGCACATCCAACTTGGCCATCTCCAGCTTGGCACGGGAGGCGATTATCTGACGACGGATGCGGATGCCACGCTCCGGATCCTGCAGCACCGATTCAATCTTATAGAGTGGACACTGATTGCCGCCAGCATTAACCATGTTGACAATCTCCTCGTCCGTCAAGGATCGGGGACCATCCTCCTCCGTCGAGTTGAGCAGCTCCAGGCACTCCTGCAACGCACGTGGCGGACGCAGTGGCTTCAACTCCAACGCCCGCTCCAACTGTCGATCCCGCATTGCCAGCTGAATCTCTGTCTGTGTGGCGGCATTTATCAAGTTGTGCTCCTCGATGCTGAACAACACTTTGGGCTTGGATTCCTTCTCCTTGATGGTCGCCATCCGCATGTCCAGCTCCATCTCCGGCGTCGTCTGCGACGCCTTGGCCAACGTCGTCTGACGCAGTTGCTCCTGCAGCGGATCCCGATTGTCAAAGCAAATGAACTTGACCACGAGTGCAATCAAAACTATCGAGATGACGATGTGATCCGCGCTCATCGTCAGCCATCTGTAGGATGAACAAGAATTTTCACAGTTAGATACGGATACGGATTCCAGAGAAGATTCGGAGCGCCAACAGTTGCAGCCACAATACAAATTACAAACAAATAAATATAAATATTTTTAAAATTGCAAAGCAATAATAAAACTTTAATTTTAAAGTCAAGTCTTAAATTAAGTTATTATTAGATTCAAAATAAATATTACAACCTAATAATTATCTTCCAATTGTTTAATGTATAATTTGAATTTTCAATTTTTAAATAAAATTTAAGCGTACGAATTGAAAATAGTTTATCTATACGGGTCTGCAATCAAAAACTTCTTTTTCTGCTGACGGAAATCAACGCAGAGTCCAAACGGTAAGAGCTAAAAGGCTGAAAATTTCACAATAGTTAGGTCAAAAAAACTCCCAGACTGTGTATTTAAAATTGTCTTATTTGGCGACAAATTAATTTGAGTTGGAGAGTGAAATTTAAAAGAAGCCTGAATGATTTGCTATATAAACACATGAAGTATATAATAATATAACATTCTCGCAGATTTAAAATATAAACTTTGGTGCAATTCATCAATCAACTATATTTCCATCACATTGATCTACACAGACAAAAAATGCCATTCTAAAATCAAGCCTAAAATACTTGATTTAAGCCCGCATTTTTTAAGTATGTATTCAGGATTAAGCTGAATAATCAAGCCTGTATCGGGATTAAAATGGGAAAATACACATTTGCTGAGCGCGAGAGAAAATTCTCTCTCGGCCTCTCTCATTTCAACCGGTCCCGTGGCTCAATGGTTAGAGTCGTCGACTCTGGTTTGAAAAAAATCTGGGTTCGATTCCCCCCGTCAATTAAAAAAAAAATAATAAGATAATGTTAAAAAACCAAATTTAAAAAAATATCTATAAAAAAAAAATGGTAAAAAAAAAAAATTAAAAGACAAAAAAAAAAAAATCTTAAAAATGAATATAAAAAAAAAAATTAAAAAACGTTAAAAAAAAACCTTAAAAGAAAATATTAAAAAAAAAAACATTTAAAAAAAAATCTAAAAAAATAAAATTAAAAAAAAAGTTTAAATGTAACGAAAAACATTATAATTAATATTTTTTTTTTAGCCTGAATTTAAGAATTTCAGGATTGAATTCGGGATTGAAAAAATACTTGGTTTAAGAAAATCCGAGATTACCCCACTTCTGACATCGTTTCGGATTGAATTCGGGCTAAATATCCCGGATTTTTTTTTCTGTGTATTTGTTCAAAGTGTGATTCTCTGGCATTACTTACTTGATGATAATGTCTGTAATTTCGACAGAGTCCGTACGATTGTTGTTCACATTGAGATTCAGAGTTGGGGAGAGCGTTTTGTCCACGGCATCGTAGTCGCTGCTGGTGAAGACAACCCGACTGTAGATGTGGACAATCATCAGGCCCGTGGTCATGATCAGCTTGAACCCGCTGCAGCACGGGATTCGCCTTCTGCTCCTCCTCGGTAAGGGATTTGAGCAGCAGCGATCCCTTGGCCCGTTCCCTGACCACAGACATGTCCACGCCATTGCGGGACAAATCGAAGATGAGCGAGAGACACGCCGGATAGAAGGTCATGAAGACCACATAGTTGACCAGCACCGAGAGCACCGCAAACATGCAGAGCACCTCCAGTCGCTGGACGCCCGACAAGGTGCCCACGCCCACGAGCAGCGCCTCCACAATGGTGTCCAGCGAAATCGTCGGTCCCAGCAACTCCAGTCCCCGAGCTATGTTCTGGGTCACCTCCGCCTGGCTGTTGCCCGACAGCGCCAGCTGCGCCAGTCTCCCCGAGTTGGACAGATCGATGACCAGGAGCAGAAAGAACAACGCATCTCTGCAAGCAAATTCAGACAATTTTTCAATTTAATTATTAATTAAATAAATTATTAATTAAATTATTATATTTTTAATATATAATTATTGTTTGTTTCTAAAGTATTTTTATTTTATTTTATTATTTTTATACCCGTTACTTACAAAATAAGTAAAAGGTTGTATTGTATTCGTTGCAACGTATGTAACAGGGAGAAGGAATCATCTTCGACCCTACAAAGTATATATATTCTTGATCAGCATCAACAGACAAGTCGATATAGCCATCTCAGAGACTATAAGATCTAGAGCAACCAAATTTGGCACACAGACTTCTACAAACCCCACGCAGGTCAAGTTTGTTTAAAATAAACGGTATCTATTAATTAAAGCTATCATCCTACTTAAACGCAACAAGATCGGACAAATAGAAAGGTGGTAATGGCTGATTTAAGTTTCAAGCAATGTAAGTGCCTAAAAGCATGCAATAAAAAATATTCTAAATTTATTTAATTAAGTAACGGGTATCCTATAGTCGGGAGCTCGACTGTAGCCATTCCCACCTGTTATTTAGTTGAATTAGTTCACTTCAAATCAAGCTTGAGTGGAGAGGTTTGAGATGTTTTAATTATTGACATTAAAATGCATTTTAAAAGTATTATAACTTTGTGCGCGTGTATGTAATAAACAAATGGAGACTTCTTTGATCCCATAAACAAGATTTTAGAAATAAATGCGCTTTTAAAAATATAAATAAATGTCAACTTTTAAATGTAATTTATAGACCTTTGAAATACACATAAAATAGAATACTACTTTAATTTGTATATATCGCACCCTTCGTGCTGCTTTCGTCACTAGCGATCGAATCAATTTTTTAAGAAACCAGAATGAAAAAACATTGTTTTGAGAATTTTATACAATATAAAAAATATTTTGTTATATTTTTTTTTGATTATAACATATTTTGAGCGAAAAACTTTGATTTTTTTTTTTTTAATTGTACATAAACTTTGTATTGGAAAGTAAGTGTAATGTGTTGGGTATATTATAGTCGAGCACACTTGACTCAAGGGTTCTTATGAATGTAGTTGATTTTTGTTTGGATTACTCACTTGAGATCGGAGATATCGCTGCCCAGAAACTTGATAATGGCCGTGGTGAATATGAAGCTGGAGAAGACCGTAAAAAGGCCGGCAATGCCTGCAAAGAGAAAGAGAGAGAGAGAAAGAGAGGGAAAAGAGAGAGTGAGAAGGAGAAACAAATTGAAGTCCAATTAGCAACAGAGGTCATATCGTTTAGAGAGGGTGTGAGAAATGCCATGGGATCGGGCCAAAAAATAATAAAAAAAAACCGGACACATCTAAACTGTTGGCCAAACAATGGAGCACATGGCGTAGAGGAGACACCATTGACCATAGTTGTGGCTGGCCAAAAGTAAACACAGCATATTCTTCAGTTAACAGCTAATCAAAAGAGTCAACACACGCGCCTCACAAAGCCAAACTCTAGACTCTGTAAATGACGTAATTTCAGTTTCTAAGTAGAGGTGGATAGCTATCGATGGTTTTCGAAAGTGTTTTAATTTGAGATTATATATGTTAAATTATAAAACTTAAAAATTTCTATATTAAATTCCAATTTAATTTTGAAATTGGTTTTTATTAGGTATTATAAAACTAAAAATAAATAAAATTCGTTATCAACAATAATGTTTCGCTATTGGCTATTGTTGAGCCGCCATCGATGGCAGGCCATCACTATCGATAGTGGTCGATAGTTTTTTATAACACTCAAAGCACCACGTTTTGTGTTTAATAGTTTTATGTATATTTTTATGACATGGATAAGTTCCTTTATTTTAGTCGAAAAAAAAGGGGGAACGAAACGGAAGTGGACCTAATAAAAATGTGTAATTTTAATGTTCAACACACAAAATGAAATATATTTTTTTTACTTTTATAAAACCTATAATAATAACAATTTTAAAATTTTGTTGGAATTTTATATAAAAATTTATAAGTTTTAGAATTTAACATACATATATGTTCAAATTAACACACTATCGAGAACGATAGTTACCGATTGTTTGGAAAATACAATCGCTGACTATCGATGGTGCCGACTATCGATAGCTCTCCACCTCTGCTCGATAGCGCTTGACCATCGACCATTATCGATAGTTCTCCAGCTCTATTTCTAAGGATAGATCACTTACCTAGCACATATTTGGATCCCATTCTATGAAGACTGCAGAATTGGTAGTAACAATACAAGACGGCAGTGCAGCGTACGATTGTCATCAGGATGACATCGGCGGCGTTGTATTCCGCCTCGAGGCCATCGCAGGATTGACTCCAGCCGTGACAAGGTCGATGTCGACTCGACGTCGCTGATGATGAAGACGATGATGACACCAGAATGGGAGGCGGCCCGGCAGCTGCTCCTCCTCCAGATGTGGGCGTGGCAGTGCTAAGACCAGCAGCAGCTGCTCCGGATGTGGCTGTTGTGTCGATAGTTGTTGTTGTTGTGCCCGTCTTGTCGACGGTCAGCATGCAGGCTGTGATGGTCAGCAGGGCAACGATGACCTCCCAGGGATGCGAGGCGCAGAACTCGCCATGGGCACGAAATAAACGTCCAATCATCTTGACTGTGCAACTCCAGCGCTCTTTGGTTTTAATCCTGTCCAGCAAGCTCCCTTCGCCTGCTCCACGTGCTGCAACAAAAGAGAGGAAGAGAGAGAGAGAAAGGTGTCAGTTGCCAATCACAAGAAACATGGCCATAATCGTTGCGCATTAAGCAGCATCAGCAAACAAATTAACAACTAAAATAACAAACTTTATCGATTGCCTCTGAGGGGGAGAGAAGGCGAAGAAGGCCAAGAAGTCCGAGAACCAGGCCTAGACTCACACCCATTTCTTTTCCCCCTTCACGACCAGGCCAAGTTCTCAGTCTCTTCCTTCCTTCTCTTGGCGATAAAAAGCCGACCCCAAAAGCCGTTTATTGCCAAACGGAGAGGCAGGAATATCGTTAGATGCTGACTTGGCAGCTGCACGACAATTAGATACCCTGTAGCGTACGCCTGAATTTTGATAAAACATTTCTGTTTTGGTTTTAAGCAATATTTTGATTGACATTTTGACGTTATGTCAAGTTGATGTTTATTAACAGAGAGTTAACAGGAGGTTAACAGACAGGAGTTAAACAAGTGAATTTATCGTATAAACTGTAAGTTAAGTTAATACTGTGAAATTGTTTAATAAAGAAAAATTTAATTATGAGTTTCGTAAATAAAATAACTTTTATTTAAAGTTAAGCTGTTACTTGAATTTTGAAAAGGTTAACGAATATTGAATACCCTATGCAGCAGTTTGTCGACAATAAAATAATTATTATCATTAATTTCGCATATTAAAGGGGAAATGTGAGCATGTTATTAACATGCTTCTTTATTACACTGTTTAAGTAAACGATATACCCGCTAAAGCTATTACTTAGGGTATGAACAGTAACCTGCTCTGCTTGTTATTACACTAAGCGCATTTGATCGCGTCCTTGAACACTTATTGTGCGTGTCTCTGTCTCTGGCTTCCCCAATTCCAATTCCTTTTCTCAATTCGCCTCTTTCTTTCAGTCCGTGTCTTGACCACTTGCCCTCGTCTTCTTCTTCGTCTTCATCGCCTCCGCAGCCTGCAGTTTGCCCACTGAGATTGATGGCCATAAGCCGCAGAGAAGCGCCTACAGTAAATACTCGTAGATACATCCGCATGCCTACGCTTTAAGCTTTATCTATAGCTCCAGTTGGGCGCGCCCTGGCATTAAAAAAACAAGTAGAAATAGCTACAGTTGAGTGAATGCGACTGTAAGAAGCCCTGTACCTTGTTTTTTTGAAAAACTGGGCATTGCTTTTCTAATCAGATCAATCGAAAAACTCAAATTGGCGTTAAAAAGTCGCCTTCTGCATCGTCGACGAACCAACAACAACACAGCATTAAAAGACCCTTTGTACTTTTTAAAGTACAGGGTCTGAAAACAGGCAGTTAACTGTCGAAATGTCCCCTGGGTTAATTAAGCTACCAATGCGATTTCATGGCACTTCTCACTTGGCAATTGGCAGTTGGCAGTTGGAATCTAGCTGAACGATCGGATCGGATTGGATCGTTTCTCGCAACGTGCTTGGCATTGCCAATGCATCCTTCTGGCCAGGCGCCATAAATATCCAAGTAACATATGTATGTATATTTATATATTTAAATATCTGTCTGCCTCTTCAACTGCAACTGCAACTGCATCTCTGTCTGGAGATTGCAACTGCATCTGGTTCTCTGTTCGTCTGTCTCGATTTTGTATCTGAGTTTGAGTTATGTGCTGCTCCAAGTGCCGTTGCTTATCGCCGACTCATAAAATATGTATTTTTTCTGTACTTCAAATAGAATCCAAGCAACGAGCCATGTTTTCGGATTGTGTAATTCGAAGCCTTTGGCCATAACAGACAGCTGTGGGCTCGATCCGTCCTGTGAGCAATGTTTATACTTATAAGCATACGCTTGTAATAAATATATATTTAACATGAATGAATTCATCTTGCCGACGTTTGAATACACTTACTATGTTATTGTGATTAAATGAAACTTGCCATTTTTTTCAACAAAGTTCGATTTAATTAATATTACAAAAAATTTAATTTTTACAAATGAATACAATTTTGATGCAGAATCAAATTAGAAGTCAAGCATTGATTAAAAAGATTTTCCGCAAGAAAATCGGTTAAGTTATGACAAAGCTAACTATAATATAGTTGTCTGATTTTGAAAAAACGTTGTCAAAATATATATAGTAAAATGTGCTATAACCATAATTTGATGAATTTTGTAGATATACCAGCACCCAATAATCTTTTCCTAGTTTTCTGATTATAGTAAGATTTGTTTTTGATCCGAGTCTCGCCTTTCAAGGCGTTACAAATAACATAGTGTGTTAATAAAACTTGCTATTAGGGTATTGCCATGTGCAGAGTAGTCATTACACTTTTTGGGGCACAGAAGGGGCAGTGATCGTAAAAAGTGCGCTGCATAAACAATGATTCCTATTTTGAACGGCACTGAAAACGTTTTTCTTTTTCATTTTATTATTTGCTGTGGCTAAAATGAAAATATGTACTTTTAATTGCTGAAAAGCCCCTCCGTAACTTCTAGAGAAACAGGGGCATACGAAATTTAATGGCATAAGTCAAGCACATCGAGAAGCCCCCTAAAGGGCCAGGGATGAAAGAGTAGATCAAGATCATGATAACATTAACCCGAAGCCATTTACGTCTACATTGATCTATTTTCAGAATATCGCAGGTAATATATTTCCAGATAGACCCCCAACTATTGTCAGACAAAACAATGCGAAACTATTTAAATATTATTAGTTGTAAACCATAATTTGGTGAAAAACAATTTGCATAGGAACAAATGAAACCCTAATCATATAATTTTATGTTTACTTTAGAAACTCACATGAGTTCTGAGAATATTAATGTAAGACTGTAATAAAGTTGCCATTAGATTACTTTCAAAGGTGACTTTAATTTGTTTGCCTGAATAAAATTCACTTTTCTGCTTATACAATATATGTAAAAAGGTTTTAGCCCAAATAAATGGAGTGTCAAAAGGGTTTATATTTCAAACCTTAACATGACAACAAAATTAAATTAAGAACGTTCTGACTTAAATGCCAGTCGAGTCCAAGTCCAAGTTCTATGATGTGATCACCTTCGGATATCCAATTCATATTCAGTAACGCCCTTTACTGACAAATCTTTTTTGAATTTCTTGGGGAATTTTGTGGAGTAATCAACACTTTCAAGAGAATTCGCAAAGCGTGTACAAACAAGCTGGACTTACTCGAAGAGTTGTGAAAACACGTCAAACAGATCAAATATTTGCATACCGTCAAATAACGATTGAAATCTTGTGCTTTGTATTCAAAGCCATTGCCCATAGTCAATATACGAATAACGATTTCATCAATTAACTTTAAAATGATATACGACTCGAGCAGTCGAAATGAAATATTAAAAAAAGATTTCAATTATTTATTAGGTGGGTGAAATTAAGTGAAAAATTCTTAGAAATCATAGATTATCAGTTTATCATAAAAATTCACTTGAATATTAATGCATGATGTGATCAGGCGCAGCCAACTTAATACTGCCAAATGTCCAGTGTTGACAATTTGTTAAAGATCAGCCGCAGCCAACTTAATGTTGACCAGTGTTGGAAAACATTAATTTTATCACTTAAAATGCATAAAAATGTGTTTTTAGTGCACAATCCTCTAGTTTATTTGCAATTTTAAAAAAATGTATTGACCCTTTGACCTCGTCTAGAAACTTTAGCTTACAGACAGACAACTTAAGACACTGATGGATGACAAGTACAATCCGCATTCAATAAGAAGAACAACAATTGTCTAATTTCCACTTCCTGCAGATAATTGAGAGCTGTCGATGAGCTGATGCAAATAGTGGAAAAACTGAAAAAAACGGGGAAAAGCAAACAATAATATGTTCATTTATTGGGCTGCTTATTGTTCAAGTTGCGCCTGTTGTTTTTACAGGGAATCGGTTTTAGGTAGTGATGTAAAAATACATCGAAAAATCGACAACATGATTTTCGCGGAAGCAATTTTCAAGTATTTAAGCTCAATAATTTTATTTTTTTTTGACTATCAATCGGGCTTATTAAAATCGACTTTCATGAAAAGTTGCAAACTTAACTGGAGTTAGTTGATGTTAATAATTGGAGATGTTTTGCATCTTTTTATATCTTTGTTTCACAACTGTTATAGATCTTAAAGACTAAAAGAGCTAGAGACTTATAGTTCTAAAATTGTTGTTGCTTCTAGTTGTATTGAACACAAGAAGAGCAAGAACAACAATCACAACAATAAACAGCAATTCAGAGGAGGCGCCGCTGGAACCAAAAAAAAACCAAAAAACCAAAAATAAACTATTTAATGGCGAAATGTTGAAACTTAGCAATGGTAAATGGAAGACGTTTTTTTTTTAAAGAAATGCCGTAAATGTGCCGGGAGTGTGTGTGTGTGTGTGTGCGAGTGTGTTTTGCATTGTTTTGCATGCTGTTTCTGGTTTACATTTGAAAAGCACTCGGTAAACGGATGTTGCGCTCGACCTCAACCTTACGCGGCAGCCCACAGTGGGTGAATGGGGAGGCAGAAGCAGAGGGAGACGGGAAGAGTGATAGAAATAGGCATAAACAAAAGAAAGAATGATATAGCTGAGAACCCGACTATGAGATACCTGTCATATTTTAATTTTATCTACGAATTGTAAGAAACAACAATTAAAAAAAACTACTGCATACTTTAAAGCGCTTGCGTTGCTATACAACTTAAAACAGCCATAAATACTGATATATTTAGCTGATTTCGGTGGGATTAAGTAGTATAAAAGATAACATAAAAATATTAAGTTAATTACCAATAAGAAAGTGTTATCTTCAATACTGTGCATGTGATGGATTTTTGCGTTTTTTGACTTGGCTGTTGATGCTGATTAGCCAAATAAATATATATACTTCTTAGCGTCAGAGATGTTTCCAATATACCCTTATACCTATTTAAGTAACAAGTATAAAAATAGAATGAGAAAAGCATGAAGAAACAAAGTGCCGCAAGCAGCCAAAAAAAAAAAAGGAACAGGCAACAAAACGAACCACAAAAATCGGGGGTAAACCAATTGTATCCATTGTTAAGCTGCTTGAATGGGGTCTAACAGATGTATGCATATACATATATATGAATGTATATTTGGTACATAAAGCTTCCCTATATATTGGGCTGTCTTTAAAAATTCTGGGAAATAAACGCTTTCCCTTTGCCAATTGCCTGCTCATTATTATGCTCAACAAGTGGCAAGTGGCAAGTTTCAAGCAATTGTCATGCTACCAGGAAAACAACAGCAGTTGACTCATCATCATCATCATCACAGACAGCACTTAAAATTTAATATTTACGATCATTATAGCTTTGGGGAATTCCGCGAAATTTTCCCAAAACAGTTTTATGCTGTTTTTTTGATCAAGAATAAAATTAACATTTGTTTGCTAATTGCATTAAATCGCGGAACGTTGGCAAATTGCGTATCAAAAAAAAAGGAAAACAGGCCTTTCAGTTTGGCAATTCCAATGGACAATTTGAAGATCTTCCTGTAATCTTTAAAAATAGTTCAGTTGCATTTCGTGCACAATTAATTTTAGCTCAATTTGTTTATAGCCAATTCTGGTTTGGTCCAAAGGTCAAAGCAAAAATTTAAGGCAATTAACACCTTCGATGAAATGTTATTGTTTTGATTTGATCCAAATTTGCACATTATTGATTGGATTGTGTTTCGACCATGTGAATCCAGAGTGTATTTACCCATAAAATAAAATCACTTAAAGTGGGTATAATAGATCAATGCTTGAGTATGCAACAGACCAAGGAAATTACTTAAATTTTATACACAACGCAGACTTTAGGATAGAAATAATTATTGAGAATTCTTAAACATATTCTAATTCTAATGACCAAATTCATAATAATATTAGGGTATCTTTTGCTTGAGCACTCTTAAATATTTCCATTTATCTGTTCTCTTGAGTTTTTGCCAATAATTTAAATAATGTACGGTCTGATTTTGAATTTGTTTATTGTTTCGCCGTGCAGTCGAATCTTGGGAAAATCTAAACAATGAAATAAGCAAAGTCGAGAAAAATAAACCGAAACACAATTGGAATTGGAATATTGAGGGTTGCAAAATTAAAATTAAAGGAAATTTCAAAATAGAAAAATCACGAGCCACATATTAATTCCAAGGCATGCACAATTAAGTATTTCATAACTCGGCCCGACAAAGTGTGGCGCCAAGAGGGCGTACTGAAGGGGGGAATATCATGTTAACATCATGTACGAACATTAATTGAATCAATCAGGCGCATAATTTGTGCGTCACAACAAAAAATGCAAATTTTGTTTAAAGTGTTTAGTGACAGAACGGTTAGATTAAAAGCTGACACAGAAGGGGAAGAAGCATTGAAAGTTTAATAGTTGAAATAAAACGTGCTACAGCAAAATTTATAATATTAATATAGAATATATAGAACTTTTAGAGAGAGACGGGCAAAAACTCTGTTAGAAAATTAAAAATGGGAAGCTTTTCTGTTACTATTATATCATTCTATCATTCTACTAAATCGCAACATGATCGGACAAATAGAAAGGTGGTAATGGCTAATTTAAGTTTTCAAGCAATGTGAGTGCCTAAAAGTATGCAATACAAATTTTATATATATATTTAAATAAGTAACGGATATCCTATGTTCTGGAACTCGACGATAGCCTTTACAGCTTGTTTTAAATTGCAAAATAATATATTTTAAGGAGATTCCAATGTCTACAAATTAGAAATTTAAATTGTATACAGTTCATTAGCAACATACTTATTTCATTGTTTATCTTTTATTGTCGAAAGTTTGTCGAAAGTGATAAGACCTTCTTGTATAACTTTTGTATTTATCCGATCGTAATGAAGCTTTCAATGTTCAGGCGTTATCAAAAATTAGAGCTACTACACTCACCTTTCTTCTATAATCTTAAACAATTAATTCGAATTACAACATTTAATGTTATCTGTCTTTTATTAATCTTCAGCTAGTCGAAAGTTCGCGTTGATCTACGTCTACATCGAGCTATTAGTCATACTGATGTCTGAATTAGTTTATATTTTTTTTATCATTTTATACATTCCCCTCTACGTTTATTCGCCTGATAAGGCGGTACTTAAGATTTCCTCATAAAAAATAGAGACATATGTATATAGAAATTCGTTTAGAGTCAATAATAATTGGTTCGATTTGGCGCCACTGCAAATGTCTGATTGATGGCTGATTGATAGAAGTTTGCCTAGGGGAATGCAATGTGTTGCAATGTCGATCGATTGAAAGATATCAGAGTTTATGAATTGGAATTCATGGAAATGGAAATGGAAATGTAAATGAAAAATGATTGCAATTGGGAAAGTTGTGCTATATTCAGCAGCTTGTGTTCTACTTTTATTAAAAGCACACTATACACACAATATGGCGTTAGATAATAAACAATGTCAATGCCACACTCTACCAATACAAATACGTGATGAAATGTGAAATGTGAAGAGAGGCAGGTATTCATACTATAGATAATCCAAATAGCTAACGAATTCATTCAATAAACTGGATTGTCACTTCTATGCTTTCCCCATACATAGATAGACAGATAAAGTATCCATTGAATTTATGGCACACTCGGTTTGTACCACTCGGTAACTGGTTCAATTTGGGATTCATTAAAAATGATTGTAATGAAGATTAAGACAGACGTTAAACTACTTAATAACTCCCAGATAACTGAAAGCAACTCATTAGAAATACCCTCTAAATTGAGTAGAATAAATAAAGAGTAGCTTAGCAAAAAAATTAATGAAATAATTATTTAGAAAAAAGTAAAATTATTTTAAAAAAATAGTCAGCTAAATAAATCAGATACATTAAATTTTATTATGAATATTGGAGTCTTTTTGAAAAATAGAATTGACTTATAAAACTTGTGTATAAAAGCATAAAAAAACTAATTTTTAAAGGCTTTTCAATTAATAAAGACTATTAAGAATATGCCTGCTTACAGGGTATCAGCTAGTCGAGCGTTCTTAGCTAAAAACGCTCTCGTTTTTTGATTTTTTTTGGGACTTCTCCGCTGTGTAATTTACAAGTTACTGAAAAAAGTAAAAGTTGTCGCTAAATGACAACAACAGCAACCAAAAAAAAAAAGAGCGGGCAACGGGCAAATAAATAAATTCAATATAAACAAAAAAAGCAAAGAAAAAGAAACAGTTTTACTTTCTACCAAAAATGCGAATAACGCTAATTTGTATGCAATCAAAGCGTGGCACGCCAGGAAAAACTTTGAACGCCGCACGAAACTGTAAAGTCAAACAATAATAACAAAAAGAGCTCAAGACTAAAATCAAAGCCCTCACACACACACACACACACACACACACACACACACACACACACATCAAAGATTGAGGCGTCTTTTTTGGAAGTTGAACAAGCCTTCAAAATTTCCAATTAAAATACATTCAAGTTGTAAAAGAGACCAACAAAAAATGCTGCTGGTTTTCAAACAATACTCGTAATTATTCTGGCTGCTCCACGTGTGTATTTAAATAAGTTATGCCCGTGTTACCGATAAAGATAACATCATCATCAACATCATCAT
This sequence comes from Drosophila suboccidentalis, assembly GCA_037043435.1. NCBI lineage: Eukaryota > Metazoa > Arthropoda > Insecta > Diptera > Drosophilidae > Drosophila > Drosophila suboccidentalis. The sequence goes on from JBAMBK010000130.1 coordinate 472,164, forward strand.
CATCATAACATCATTGTCATCTTGAGTGGACCAGCAATCGCTTTGACATTGACCTAAAATCGTTGACCAAATTTATTGATTTGTGATTTGGCTTTTTGTTTGATTTGTTCAGTTTAAGATCGACGATGCGTTGCTTCAAATTGTTCGCATCCATTAAAAACCGGAACCAATCGCAATGAAATAGAAAGTTTTTTATTTTTGGTTACCCTTTTGCCAGAAGATACCAACAAAAATGGGTCACAACAGCAACAACAACAATCTTTAAAGTGCGAAGCGAAAGAGACAACGCTTTGATTAGCATTTAGTTTCAGAAATATTTAGTATTTTCATTCATCTAAACAGAGTCTCAATTTCTCTTGAGAAACATGAGGGATTTTGGTCAAAAAAGATTAGTCAATTTCAAAAGAATTTTGACTATTTTTAAATAAAAAAATAAAATGCTTAAAAAGCTATTTATCATGACAATATTTTGGATTCTTATAGAGCTATAAAAGTTCGAAAGTTTTTGAAAAAACATTAAATGTGGAAACTAAAGATCCAAGTTTTAAGAACTTTACACGTAAAAGGAACTCTTGATTGTATTTTATGTCCCAGACATATTTAAAATTTAAAAGAAAAAATAAAATAATATTCTTTTAAATAATTTTATATTGTAGATCTGAGAACTGAATAGTTTGTCATTCTATTTTAAATCAAACAAAACAGTCCACTAAATCAAGTACTCAATATATAGCTTCAAAAATAGCTGAAAGCATTAATATTAAAGTTAAAAATGTTGTTAAATAAGATAGTACATTTCTTATTCTACACACAGTATTAATTTCTTTCGAGAAATTTAAATAAGTTTGTGAATTTACTTACAAATATTTAATATTTCTTACATGCTTAAAAATAGCTAAAAATCATTAATTTTAAAGTTAAAACTATTATCGAAATTATTCATATATTGCAAGTTAAGGAAGACGCCAATATTAGAGTACTTAAAGCATTTGCATGCATTTTAAGTGCCTGGGATTGTCTGGAATGGGAATGGGAATGGGGATTGGGATTTGAAAGGTTAACAATGTTGTAAGATCGTTGCATTGCGAGCCATAAATAAATATGTATGGCAAGCACATACTTAAAGACTACTCGTATTTTGTATGTGCATAAAGAAATGTGACTTCCCAGTATTTGTTTGAGTTAAAACTTGGAACAGGTCAGGCTGTTAATTGGCTGGAAACGCCGACTTAATTGGCCATTAACACGACTTGAACAAGTGCATACAGATACGGTAATATAAATATACAAAAAAATAAATATATTAAAAAAACGTATCAAAGTCTTTGTTAACCATTTAAGCAATTAGCTAAACCATAATTGAAATGCGCTTTTGGCCAAGGTCTGAAACAACGGCCAACACGCGTGGCCAAGTAATTCAAGGCACGCCTTGGGATTTTGCCAACCAACAACAACAACAACAACATGCGATGCGTTTGATTACAATGCGGGTTTAGATTTCGAGTCTGGTGCGGGTTCGGGTTTGGGAACGGGTTTAGGCCCGATTCGCAATCACGCTAAGTAAAGTTAAAGCCAAAACTGCCTTCATGCTCGGTTACATCGCATGAAGACCCAAAAAAACAAGAAGAAAAAACAAAAACAAAACTCAAATGTGCAAACAATTTGAACATCCTTCTAATGGCAATTGTGTAACTACACACACATCTAAACACACCCACTTATCATCATTATGTAGTCCCATCATAACATCACATCATCATCATCATTATCATCATTATCTTTGCCCTATCTTCATTATTATCGTTGTTCAACTTGCTGTCAGTTTTCTAAATTTGAATTTTAATTCTGCCTTTTAAAAATCGCAACATCAAAAACAAATAGCAAACACTTTAGCCAAGTTGATTGGCTGCAAAATACCCTGTAATTGTGCAGCGAAGTGTATAGAGTTGTATATTGAAAAGTGTTGAGCTTACATAGAATTGAATAGAATTGATTATTTTCATTTTTTATTATCAGACTACAATTTTATCTCCATTTAATTAGTTTCTTATTATTAAATTTTACCTCCAAAGCAAGTTACAAGTTTACACTTAAGCCTGCTATGCCCCTTTGGCTAATTTTGCAGGGTATTGTGAGGAAACCCATTGACGTTGTCGAGTCTCCTGATGCTCGCTCCGGATGCAATTTCAATTTCCAATCACATTCATATTACACGGCTGCATGCTTGCGTCTGGATTAAAGGCCAGACCACGCCCACTTCCCCACTCAAACCGCCTCCCCTCGCAGCGCCCACAGCAATCACTTCTGCCACTTTTTAACGTCAAATTGATTCCATGTGGGTTAGTTGAAAAGTTGCCAGGATTATGTTTTACCAGCTGCGCACCTTTGAAAATTATTGTTGCTGTATTATTGAGAGGTGAATTTTTTAGCATAAACAAATTCGTGAAAAATCTACAAAGTTATCTATCTGTTATATATAATGATGATGAGAAGAAAACAGCGCATGCAATACGAAGAATCACAAAATGATTCATGACTTGCAAATGATTGAGACCAGAAAAGCTTTCGAGCATCGTTCTAGGAATCCAGAAAATTTCCAATAAATTGCTATCAAATTTATTAGTTCAATTGGAAAATATATAAGAGTATCTGTCCTTATATATTTTATTATATATATATTTTAATAAATAAAGTAAATATCTTTTTTTTTCTTTATATAAAAATATATTTAAATTCTATTTATATATTTCCACCTATATATTCAAGATAAATATCTTTCTGTATCTTATGTTTATTAATATTATTTATTTTTGTGCCTTCAGTTGAGATTCTCAACTTGCTTGACAACCCTAGTGACCTGTACATCCGTTCGTATACGTAATGTTATAACAGCTTTATCTGTTCATTTGCAATATCCGCTCGCCGGAAAATGTTGCTCATTAGGAAATGCATGAAATCAAAGTCAAGAATATTTAATATTTATAAATTTGTTAAATATTTTGTGGCACGCGCTACAACAAATTGGCCTACACAGAAATACATACATATTGTACACATACAAACAATATATGCTCGCATGCATTCCCAGTTGACCATAATATTGGCAAGGCCCAACAACAACAATAATAATTGTTTGGCTTTGAAGTTTGATTATAAAGCCAGTGTGAGGGTCAGCTAAATACCAACATATCCACATACATACTATATCATCTATACTATGTTTATAAACACGATGTTGTCTGCGCTTCCAGACCAACAACAACAACAACAGCAACAACAACAATCATAGCAACAAAGCCAACATCAAGTGTAGTCCAAACATTATGCGTTTGTGCAATATTTGCGAGACCTTTTGGTAAAAGGCCGAGACCGTTGAGAGCTGGACAAACAAACAAATAAACATACATACATTCCCATGCATAGAACAACGTTACTTAATATGAATTGCATTAGATTTTAAAGAGAAGAAAAGACAAGAGAGAGAGAGAGAGAGAGAGAGAGAGGCACAATCTCAGCTGCCTTTTCTTCTTAACATTATTGTCTGTATTATTTAAATATTTGTTTCTCTCTCTCTCGTTGCGTTAACACACGTGCAACACAACTATAACAACAATAGCAAAGCACAGTGACGCAACCCTCTTGAAAATGTCACCAAATTCGTCTTCTTATTTATTTAAAAATAAAATCACAAAGTTCAAACCAATTTCATCATGAATTAAATTCTCTTAATTTTAGACAACATTGCAAATGCTTCGAGTCGAGACAATTCTCTTATATTGCAGAAATAAATAAATAAATGAATGAATATCTCACTTTTATATTTTCTATTTAAAAAGTTCAATAAGTGCCCTTAAAATGCATACAAAATTAAATGCAAAATAAAGTTAAAACTAATTGTATATTTTACTACGAAATTCATATACACTAATCGCATTCAGTCATTTCACGTATATTAAGCACTGAAGACAAAGTGTAGAGTGTGTATCAGTGTAATATTTATGTGCAATATATAAATAATTTGTTAAAAAGCTGTATATGTTCAAATATCCCCATACTTATTTAAATTTAAATTTAGGATTTCTTTGTAAATACAATGTACATTTAAGCGGAATAAAAATTCAGTGTAGTTTAAAATATGTTTAAAGGAATGCAAACAAATTTAATATGTTGAAAATTTGTAAGACAAAATAAGTAAATTTTCTAATTATGAAAAAAGTAAAAGGTAAGAAGCAAAATATATATTAATGTTTTTATAAATTAAATGTTGATTAAATCAAGGATGCTGATTTCAATATAACTGTTAATGAAATTTATATACTGTTTTTGTTGATGCTTGCACCACTGTGCAGCGGTGACGTTGACGTCGACGCGTCGACTGTCGACTGCTGTTTGGCCAATGCAAATAACAACAAGAAACGACAGTGGCAGCAACATGCGGAGAAGAGGCAATAAAACATGCGGCAAACGCATGTGACATAGACGACAACTTGGCAGAGCCACTAGACTAGAGATGGGACAGTCAGAGGAGAGGAGAGAAGGGAGTGGGAGGTGGCTACTCCTCAGTGGTCCGTGGCAATTGCATCCGCTGTGCGTGCATGGCCCAGACCAGCGAACCATAAGTGGATCACTGGGCAGCAGGAGAGGAATGGGGGAAAGAGGGAGAGGGGCAAGTTGGCCACTTGAGTGGGAAACCTGATTATGCCATATGCCATATGCTATATGCGATAATCAAATTGCGTTCGTTTTCAGTTGCACTTAGTGATGTAAATCCAAACTAAATATAGAGTTTAAAATTGGATTTTAGACAGGGCATTAAACTGAAACAAATATCGGTTCTGCTTTGGGTTCCGAAACAATTATTTGGGTGTATTTTGGTTTCGGTTCCGATTGCAGTACCAAATACGAAACGGTTAATTTCGGTTAACGGTTCCGGTAATATTCATAGGCCTTAAACATGGTCAATAAAAACATTGAATTTGCAAATTTAGCGTCAAATTTAAAAAAAATGCATCAATTACCCGATACAAATATTTAGATATTAGCTAATGATTCTTAATTTTTGAATTTTTTTTAAGGATATTTTTTTAATTAAATTTTTTTTTAATAAGTATCGATTAACTTTACTTGTTTCATCGAGTTAAAATAATTAAAATGTGTTTAAGAAAACATCGATTAATCGATGTATTTTAACATCACTAATTTGAATTTAAGTTGCGTTTAAGTTGTTGCTGTTTTTGTTACGCGGAATGTTGCGTTTGGTAGTTGAAGCTTACCTAAGCTTTACCTATTAAGAGTCATCAGCATTCATGACGGTCAACAACAATTTGGAGTGCCAATTGCAAGTGGCGTATAAAACAGTTTGAGGTTGAGGCAACAACCAACAAACAACAACCACAACAAACAGTTGACAACCGCAATGGAGAGACAACAACGACAACTACATCGAAATCAACTGTTTGTTTGGTTGCCACTTGTGATGTGAACCCTGAACATGAAAACATTCGACAGGTTTTTCTTTGGATTCGACCTCTTTTACCAGCAGCTAGAGAAAGAAAGGATATCTTCGATACACCAAAGATTTAATACCCTTGAAGAAAATTTAAAATAAATTTAAATTTGCATTAAAAACAAAAATTGATCAAGAATATAAATCTATATAATTGACTTTACTTTCTTTAATGCGTTACATATTTGATCACACAACTATAATGCCCTTTCTGCAAAGTGTATTGAAACGTAGCACGGCTTATCTCACTGGTTGTGGCTGTAATCAAAGATTTGCATAAGTTGAGAGAGTCAACGTTGCCGTTGTCGCTGATGCGGGTCTAATAACCATAAACTTTAATATGTTTATGGCAGAAGCAGCTGCCTACCTGTATACGTGTGTGTGTTTGTGTGTGCGTGTGTTTCAGGTGTGTGTGTGTGTGCTTATATTTGCATTACAAAGTCAATTTAAGTGTTTCCCCTCCTTGGTCGGATTTTTTGCCATTGAACTGATTTGATCGAACATCAATTTAATTGCGCTATTTTTATGGTCATAAGCAGCATATGTGAAAACAAATACAAATACAAATACATATGTTACACGCATTTGTATGTATGTGCACCATTCTTTGTTCAATATTGGCCTTCGCCTTCTTGTTGTTGTTGTTAGTTTCGGGCTCGGAAGTTGCATTGTTGTTAACTCAAGGTGCTCAAATCAATCCAAGATTTGCCGCCAATTAGCACATATGTATGCTATGACTCTGTGATGTAATAAGAAATAAAATTACTACGTCGATTTTTACACTAGCAATCTTTTGCAAAATTGTAATTGATTGCTCGATACTTTAGTGGTTTTTCTGATAGGTTTCCGTCAATTTGCAGTCGATCTTTTACTTTAAGACATCGTTTTATTGACTCATCGATTTTTACTTATTTGCAATATACGCAAATTTTTATCGATGAACGAATTTTCGATCATTTTTATTTGGACATAAAATTTAAGTATTTTGCTGCATTCTTCACTAAGCGATCAACGGAATTTACCGTAATAGTAAAAAAATGCATTATGACGATGATGATCTTATTGATTATTGTCATTATGAAATTGTAGCTCAAGTTGAAATTCGCGCGCACGCGTTTTGAATACGCGACATTTGCTAATCGCGCAATCATAGTGCGAGCATAGCGCGCATATCAAACACAAACATGACAAATGGCTACACACACACACACGCATACATAGAGAGATGCAGACAGACAGACGCTGTTTTGTGTTATTACTGAGTGCGAGCAAAAACGCGCGCAAGACGCGCGCGATAACTGCGCGGTTTGTTGGCAGGTGGTGAAGAGAAAGTTACCAACATTGAAACCGCTTTTGTTGTTTTTATTGTTGTTGCTCAAGCCCGAAAAAAATCAAAGCTAAACACTCACATACTATACCAAAAAAAATGCCATGCAATAAAAACCGAAGAAGCACCAACAACAACAAAATTAAGTTAAACTGGGGGAAGCAGCAGCGCAAGCGATTATGAAATCGCCGTCAATGGAATTCGAATCAATGTAAATATGTAGACTGTATGTGTGTGTGTGTGCGTGAGTGTATGGGGCGTGCAGCTTGACTTTGGCTAACTCTCCGGCTCAAAAGAAAAGAAAAAAAAACTGTTTCGCAATATTCAACATCGAAAGCGAAACGAGGCCTGGGCCTGGCACAGACAGACCGACAGACGGACAACTCAACTCCTCAGCAATGCGGCAACTTGGACTGGATTGGCTTTTAATTGAATCATACTTATACATGGACAGACACACACACACACATACAGAGACAGAGAGAAAGAGAGAGGGAAGAAATAGGAGCTAGTGATGGGTGTCGGTAAAAGTAGTATCGATTTTAGCATCGGGGAAGTATATCTCAAGGAATATCATAACGAATATATTTTATTAAAGTAAATATCGTTCGAACTGCATTACAAAGGAACATTTTAAAAAAGAAAGCATTTCAATATATCATATTTTAAAAGCGATCAAACGCTACATTTTTTTTTTTCAACTTAAATATCGACGCTTTGTTTCGATACATTATTAGTGTCACCATCTCCAATAGGAGTACTTTTGTGTGTAAAAAATATACAGTTTGGTTGTTGTTGGCCACATAAACGTACCCAGAGAGTAGGAAGCGACAAACGCACTTGATACAAGTTGTTGCTATTGCTATGGTTGAAGTTGATGTTGTGGTTGTTGTTGTTGCTGCTGCTGGAGTTAATGCCGCAAATGCCGCCCGCGGCTGTATGGCATTTTTCACTTTTGCTTTTAATAGCCAGCGAGACAGTGAGACGAGACACGAAGACAAGACGACAAAGAGACAGACATATCGACTGACAGACAGGCGAGCAATGCAAGTTGCGTTTTGGGAATTTTTCTATACCCTGTATTCACTGCAGTTTCGACGAAAGTAGGCTGCATTCCCCAAAAAAAATGAAGAAAAGAAAGTCAGGTTCGTGATAAGAATATGCCCTTTATTTCTTATGACGAAAATATGCTAATCAACCATAGTTGTTTTATTTAGAAAATATTCGTCACTTAAGAAATGATCACTTATGAAGGGTTTACACGCTGCATTTCTATATAGATCACGAAAATGAGAAACTTTTCCTATAATTACAATCCCATTTATTTTGGATTTTATTACTTGAATCTTTGAAATTTATTGATCTATAAATCACGATTTTAGAGTTTACACAATAAGATCCCATTCTTTAGTTACATCAATGATATAGGGTATATTGCAAGTGTAGCATCGTCCACATTGGCAATTGCACTTTGTGTTTTTGTTGTTGTTGAATTTTTGAAATTGCCGCTCTAGACATAACTGTAAGTTGAGCGTGGTGCAGGCGCCAGATGTCGCCCATTTTATTTCATTTAGTGGAACGAACGCACAGGCCAAGGAAATCAACTGTATGACATTGATATGAGAAAGGAGAGCAGAGAGAGAGAGAGAGAGAGAGAGAAGAGTAGACTTTCGACAGTTGCAGGAAATGTGAAAAGTTAAGAGCGCAACAGGATACAAGTGCCTCTGGACATGTCCTCATTTTCATTTCGAAATCATTATTTTTTGTTTAACGCACGCACAATGGAAATCGAATGTTCGACATTTCAAGTGGTTCAAGTGGATGCACAGAAAGAAAGGGACAGAGAGAGAAAGGAAATGCTGCACAGAGAAAGTTACTTCAAAATGCGTTGCAGCCAGAACTATTATTGATAAGGCCACGCGAATTTGTTGATTACGTTTGCCAGCCATTAAATTGCATAACTTGCAACTAGCCATAGCAACAATTAATAACTTGCTTCAATTGGCACCAACTGACTGTTGGTCCGATTGGAATAACAATTGGGTAACTAATTGGATATGCTGCTGCTCTTCTGCTTGGAACTCTCCAATAAGCAGCATGCAACCTATTAATCACAAAACGATAACATAAATAGAACTAACCTCGCTTTTCGATATTTTTATTTTTGATGATTTTGCCGACGGTCACGGCGGCAGTCGATGTTGCTCTTGTTGTTGTTGTTTTTGTTGCTGTTGTCGCTTATCGGATTGGCAACTAAAAAATATGCAAATCAAGACGATTCTTTTGGTTTGTTGATTAACACAACTAGTTTTCACCAATATATAAGTTATTGTATTTAAAGCACTAAAACTTTTCGATTATTCCTTTTGTTAATTTTGTTTTATTTATTATTTGGCAAACACTTTGCAAACTAATCAACATAATTGTCCGTAAGATTTGTGGTTTTTATAACTTTATAACATTTATATAATGATCACACAATCATTGTGCATACGCTATTTTCGTTTTCTATTTTGTTTAAACAAAATCAAAAAGTTTTTACTAGTGTTAAATACGGGCTCTTTGTTGTTGCTACACGTACACGAGTTGAATGTTAAAAGATTTACACGTTTTGCACTGCCTGCGATTAAAAAACTTGCGGTTTGGCTGCAAATTAGCTATCTGACGTATTTATATCCTTTTCGTTTACGTTTGTTAATATTTTTTTGGTTGAAAAGCCAATCCAGTTTCTTTTACTCCGTGTACCACGACTTTCACGCTCAGCTGTTCTCGATGAACTGAACTCCCCACGCTCTGCACAGCTGGCAAAGAAATCGATGTTTACATCGATATTTCGATAATTATTCACCTCTACTGATAACCAAAACAGCTGTTTATTTTAACAGGGAGCATAACAGCGGCTAAGAAATTTGCTCTATTTTTAACACTATTCTGTTATTTAACAGAACGCGCTAAATTTGAAATGAAAATTTTAAATTTTCAAAAATCAATTATAAATTAAATAAAAACAATTTCAAAAAAACAACCCAATCCAAAATTTTGTAAAATAATTAAGTTCAATCTAAAATTGGTTTGGTGCAGTTCGCTCTTCGCGTGGCAAAGTTAGTAAAAAATGAAAAAAAAAATAAGAAAATTGTAAATTCGAGAAAAATCCAACAAAAATTGTAGTATGATTTTCAAAATTCTAGCTTCAAAATTGAAAAAGTTAAAAAATTAACATAAAAAATGTCGCGAAAAATGCTCACTTTTGAAAATGCGAAAAGTGGGGCCCAGAGGCTGCCACCTTTTTTTTGTAGTCTTAGCCAGGGCTGCCACCTTTTTTTTAAGTCAGGGTTGCCAGATGATTTTTTTTTTGTTAGTCCTAGCCGGGGCTGCCAGATGATTTTTTAATTTCTAATAAAATCATAACTCAAACAAATAAAATCAATCATGCCGAGACTAAATAAAGCAAAATAACACATGAATATGTTAAATAAGTAAAAATAAATATGTGCTTCACCTAAAACTATACAAAATACCTAATTCTGAACTGATGAAAAAATGAGCCAATTCGAAAAAATAAGTGCTATTGCGCCAACAGGACAAAAAAGAGCCAGTTTTGGCGCAAAAACGCCAATGTGGCAACCGTGCTTAAATCTGACTTTGTACCTTTTTCTGTGGTTACGAGGCTGCCACTTATCAAAACTATTGGTAACTCTTTTTGTGTAAGCCAAGGCTGCCACACGTTTCAAACTCGATACAACCCTGTCTGGAATTGTGATTTGCAATTTTTTACTGTGCCTACTTTGAACGTGATTATTTATTTTATATACAAAATTTGATTGAAAATATTCAGTAATAGCACAGCTACAAATCAAACAACAATGTCGAGCACGCAAGCGACAGTTACGGCTTACTTGGCAGCACAAAAGAAGACGACAAACAAAGATCTCGCTGCCGAATGGACACTTATTGAAGAGCTGTACAACGAAAAGTATGAATTTTGTGATATTTAAGCGTTTTACTTGTCTCATTACATATGCGGCGTTTTCTTTATAGGCTATGGAACGAGCTGACTATTAAGCTGGTGACATTTGTGCGTCATGAATCGCTGCAGGATGAAAGCGCTCTGTTGCAGCTGTACCAGAATTTTATTTCCACATTCGAAACAAAGTGAGTTGCGTTTTCAGACCCTGTACTTGGCAATGTACCAAAGGGTCTATTAAGTTTGTCAACAACAAACCAATCTGACAGAATATGCATTTGATTCACTCTATTTTATAGGGAATTAATTTATATCATTTATAAAATTTCGTTATTCTTTCAATTCATAGAATAAATCCCTATGGGCTGATCCAAATACTCGAGGTGGTTGTGGACAACATCAGCGACAAAAAGGAGGCCATTGACTTTCTGGAAAAGATGAAGGACAAGGTGAAGATCTGCGATGAAGCTGTCTGGTATCTGCAGGTAATGCAGGGCAACCTCTACCTCAGCAATCTCAACGATCTGAATGCCACCAAGAAGATCATCGAGGAGCTGCGCGATGTCCTCGAGGAGGCGGGCAATGTGACGCCCGTGCACGGCAAATACTACATGCTGGCATCACAGTACTATCGTCGTGTGGGCAAGCACAGTGAATATTATCGCTGTGGTCTGCAGTTCCTTGGCTGTTCCCTGGATGACTATCCACGGGATCAGTGGGCACAGCAGGCATTCTTTTTGGGACTCGCTGCCCTCCTAGGCGATGGTGTCTACAATATTGGCGAGCTCTTGGCTCATCCAATTTTGGAATCGCTGCAAAATACTGAAAACGAATGGCTTGTCGAGCTATTGAAGGCATTCAATACGGGCGACATTAACAAGTGAGTTGTCCCCGTTCTCAATTGGGTAAACAATATAAACAAGTCTCTTCTCTTTATCCAGATTTAATGATATGAAAAAGATTTGGTCCAAAATCCCTGACCTGGCTGCCCAAGAGGTTAAGCTGCGTCAAAAGATCTCGCTGCTCTGCCTCATGGAGATGACATTCAAGCGTTCGGCCATCGAGCGTGCCATTTCCTTTGCCGACATTGCCAACGAGACCAAGTTGCCAGCCAAGGAGGTTGAATTTCTGATCATGAAGGCTCTCGCTCTCGATCTGGTGCGCGGTGAAATCGATCAGGTCGCCGGAGTTGTCAACATGTCGTGGGTGCAACCGCGTGTCCTGAATCGCAATCAAATCGCCGGCATGGCAAGCACACTGGACACATGGATGGGAGCGATCACAAGCATGGAGAAGCTTATGGAGAATCGTGCAGCAGAAATTCTCACAAATTGATTATAAGTTTTCATTAATTTCCATTTGCGTTTATGCTTTTTGTATTAAATCAACAACACATGCATAAAGCACATAAAAAGTTGTAAATATTACTATAAAATTGTGGGAGTCTCCCTAGAGAGAAGAGGATCCTTCAGTTTCTATTGTATCATTCAGGAGACGAAGCTTTTAATGAGTATGATTGATGGAATATTACTTTATTTAATATGTATTTAATTCGAGATTTTAGTTGACACCAATGGCCTCCACATAACCCATGCAGGTTTCCGGATTAAATATAAACAAATTTCGATGGGGTGCTTCCATTTTGGTCACCACCTTGATTATCTCCTGTGCGACAACGCCGCCAACGACAGCAACAGCTGGTGAAATCTGGGCAAACAGTAGACCAAGTGCATCATTATTCAAAGCGGAATCTGGCACCAGCTCATCACGTATCTTCTCCAACAGTGCAATATCCGAATCTCTAGTCTTGTAGCTGGGATCACGTTTATGTGTGCTACGAAAGCTTTGCAGGACGCGCAGCAGGATGATGCCTGGTCCATCACGCTTCAGCTTTCGCTGATAACTCGGCGCATTGATGTCAAAGTCAAGCCAAGTGGCGTACGCTGGATATTCGACTTCGCGTTGCACTGGCGTCGAAACTGTTTCACATTTCACCTTTTCATTGGGCTTGGAGACCACCTTGTACTTGAAGACATTCCTAAAAGAAATGGTGGAGGATTCAATTTAAGTTTTGTCCTTGCTGAATCTAGTTACTTACTCCACAAAGCGATGCTTCTGCAAACTGGCAAAATGGAAACCAAACATGCCCCAAACGTCGGCGGCAAAGAATCTGACACCGAGCTCACGGCATATTGTATCAATCCGTATCAATTCCTCGTTGCTTTCGCCGTTTATAACGACCACATCGAACTGGCCAAAGAAGTCGGCGGTTTTCTCCTTCAACGGCTGAGTGTCGGCGGATATATCCACCATGGGATTAAGGGCACGAGCACGCGACAACGAAGCCTCCGCCCGATTGCTGCCCAACGATTCGCGTGCCGCCAAGAATTGGGAGCAGAAATCCTCCTCAGACACTAACTTATCGTCGTGCAGTTTGACCAGATTTACGCCGGATAATATGATATTCTTAGTAATCTCAGCACCAAGTCCATTTAGTCCAGAAATTAATATATTGGCTGTGCGCAGTCTAAAAAAAAAAGTAATTGCTTCAGTCCTGCTTCTTCTTTCTAATTGCCGCACCGGCAAACCGGTAAACTTACCGTTTTTGTGATTCCAAGCCCCAAAGTCGAATCTGTCTATCGTATAGCTCGTTTTCTGCTTCAGTTAGCTCAACTCCAGTGTCGCTGGGATTTTTATCTACGTCCATTTTCATATTTAGCACGAAAAAATTGTATCAAAATTGCAAATTTGCAAAAATGGAACGCTAAAAACGCTTGTACTTAAATTATCGATACTTAATAATGCGACCAATCGGTACTCGATTCTTCTACATAGATATGTTGTTTAGCAACTACTCCACACTGGACCTTTTACAGAGTGCTCCACATTTAACTCAAGAACAAATCTAATTGGAAGTAACATATTTAGTTCGTATCAGCCGTTGGTCACACTGCCAAAACGAAAAACAAAATACGATTTTTGTAACAATTTTAACCAACGCAATAATAAATAGCTATTAAAAGTTTAAGATTATATTAATTTGAACGTGTATCAGTGTAAGCGGAGGAGTTAAGCAATTGGCACAATGGCAACGCTACCGCCGCGCAAGAATCAAACGCCAACTCGCATCTGCAGCAGCATAAAGCCGCACTTGACGCCGCTCCAAACGCTGCTCCAAATGGGCTTCCAAAAGCACAGAGCGTAGGTTACACTGCCTCAAAAATGTCGCCACCTGCCTTGGCACAATTGAATAGCTATGATTCGATGTTTGCCAGCAGTATAAATTGCCCACTACGAATGCAGTGAGATTTATTGATTTTTTTTCTTCGCTGTAGTGAAAAAGCTTTGGCATCGACCGGAAATCGAGGCGTGCAAATTGCATCCGACTGGTTGTTGGCCCATGTCAACGATGCCACCTTGGACGAGTGCGCGCCGAGGGAGTACATTATATATGCGTGTCCGACTGGTCCATTTCTGCAGCAGCTGGAGGAGTTTTGGTCAAAATCGCGACAGATGTGCGGCTGGAATGGCGCCCATAATTATGTGCCCCATATAACGCTCGTTTCATTCTTCAAGGTGAGCCAGCAATTGTATGAACTGATTGTTTGACTGTCTGATTGATTGATTTGTTTTGTTAGGCACCCGATGAATGTTCACTGCAGCTGTCCAAGGCCTTGAAGCAAGTGGTGGACATGACGGGCGCTTTATTGGATCGACCCATTAAACTGGAGCCGTACATGAGCCAAAACTTTATGGGCTTCTTTGTGGCCGAGGATGACGCGAATTATTTGAAGCGTCTGGCTTTGCAATATGTCAAGGAGGTGTCCAATTCAAGTATGCCTGCAATTAGTAGGAGCAGTTGCACTTTTATTTGGTTTTTACTTGTTTATGTTATCTGGTTATCTGGTTAAAACTCTGTTCGATCTGTCGTGGTTGGCGTTGGCTTAAGGTTTCGTTCTCTTCCTCCTACTCCTTCTCCTCTGCCTGCACATGGATTTGATAACGTTACGGGTTGCGGATCACAGTTATTAGCGACACTTACGAGCAGCTGGACGCTATTGTCGCCTGCTTCCCCTGGTGCGGCGCTGTCTCCTCGGGCACTCGCTGCATTCCCCGCAGCAGTCGATGTAAGCGTCAATAGTATTAAAGTTCCACTAGCTAATTACATTAACTACACCAAGTACTAGTCTAACACACACACACAACTGACTAAGACTGATTTCAAAATGCGCGCGAAAAGCGTTTTATAATTCGTGATAAGATATCCGAGTTACATTTGTTATTCGGATTCGGACAAAGAATTTGTTTGTACAAGTTAAGCAATTCAACTTTGTGTTCAAGCAAAACAAACAAGCGGTTACGGCTAAAGTCGAGCGCACTCGACAGTAGAGTACTCTGCGCCCAGATATTCTAAATCGCATTAGCTTTTTACCACGAAAAGATTTATTTTATGAGATTTTAGAATACTTGAATAATAATAATTATAAATTAAGCTTTAAACAAATAGATGATGAATCACTGCGGACAGCAGTCAGTGCTAGTGACGAAAGCAGGAAGAATGGAAAATTTGCTAAGACAGTCCGATCAGGTCGAGTTATATGCCGATCGAAAGGTATCAATTTAACTATCAAATTTGCATTCAATAATTACAAGAAATTCTAAAAACGACAAACTAAATCCAAATGAACAAATGATCAAATATAATTCGATTATAGATTTTTGTACCTAACAAGCTTCTTGATTCAGTCAGACAAAAACGCCTTACATTTTCAGCACTTTGCACAGTAATATTTTGAAAATATAGCGCATTTTTAACGAACTCATGGTGTAAAAAAGAGGTGTATCCCATATCCGAGTCGCGCGCACTCTGACATCAGTCTAGACTCTAGGGTAACTGAGACACACGTATGTAGTTAGTTTTGCATGTATAGATTAGTCATATTTGTTGGCTGTTTGTTTAACTTGATTTCATCATTGGTTCGTGAATTTGATGTATCTACGCATCAGTATCACACCATGATGATGACGTGGCAATCATTCCACAAACACGCACACACATACATACACTACATATTTATGTATAAGTAGAGAGGCAAACAACTAATAGAGTCTATTACCCGTAGCGATATCACTCGAGCCGCACGTTAAGAGCCTGCACCTGACGCTCGCCTATCAGTTCCCGCAGTCACAATTCAATGCACTGAAATCGCTTGTGGAAACCTTAGATGCCAGTTGTGCGTCCAATTGGGAGCTGCGCTTATATTCCCGCGATCCAAGACTCGCTACCAAACAAGTTAGCACCGTTTAAAACTACAAAAATCAATCGCAATTTGTTAACATTTAATTCGTTTGTTTGTTTTGCAGGTGCAAAAAGTGATTTATCCACATAATCCACACGAGACGGATGAGCTGGAGCTGCGCATTGGCGACTACATCTACTTGAACAGCGAGGGCGTCGATAGCTCCAGCGACGGTTGGGCCGAGGGCATCTCTTGGCTCACGGGCAGCACGGGACACTTGCCCGTCAACTACACGGAACGCACTGCCGAATCGGACGCCTGGACACTGCATCGTGTCGTTCAGCTATCCAAGAGCGTTGCCTCCTCGCTCAATTCAACCGAGGATCTGGACATTGTGGACGGACGCAGCATATCCACAGAGCCGGAGGAGCGTCAACGTCAAAGTAAGATCTGATCCTTAAACTTGCTACCGATTAAAATATCTCAATTTGCTCACGGAACTCAAACCGTTGGCGTCACAATGTCGCCTTCATGCTCGTCGACGAAACAAAAGATTTGATTTTGAATTGAAATCGGACTACTGTATTATTCAAAAGTCATAACAATCATTTGAAAATGTAATAAATTGTAATTTTAATATTTTATATACTTTTATACTTGCAGGCCTACATCCCGAGATTATAGAGGGATCCTCGTTTGAGGAATCGGAGCAGAGTGTCGAGAAGTATTTGCGCCAGACACTGCAGCCCTGCTTGGAGCTGCCCTCGCTGCAGCTGCTCAACAACCAGCACAACTTGACGCATCAGCACAATCCGCACACGCCAACAATTGAGATAACCGCCAATATGTCTTCCGTTTCCACCTCCAATTCGGTGTCCAAGAACGTCGATGAGATCATGGTGGAGCCAGCTCAGATCAAGCCACCCCGACCGGATGATACGCTCAGTGTGCACTCGAATCCGGAGCATTCGTTGCATCCCAACTCGTTGGATGCGATGCACGCGAAGAATCGCAAGATCTACATATTGCGGCATGGCGAGCGTGTTGACTTCACCTTTGGCACCTGGATACCCTATTGCTTCGACGAATTCGGCAACTATATGCGCAAGGATCTCAACATGCCAAAGGTGCTGCCACAGCGCAAGAACAGTCCCGAGGGCTGGCAGAACGATTCACCGCTGACCAATGTGGGTCTCTACCAGGCGCGTCTAACTGGCGAGGCTTTATACGAGGCCCAGGTGCAAATCGATCATGTCTATTGCTCGCCCTCGTACCGCTGCGTCCAGACCTGCACCAGTGCCCTGGAGGGACTGCAGATGAAGGGACAGCACAAGATTAAGCTGGAGCCGGGCCTGTTCGAGTGGATGGCCTGGTATCCCAGTGGCGTGCCCGATTGGCTCAGCAGCAGCGAGCTGATCGAGGCCAAATACGACATCGATTTGAACTATACGCCCATTCAGCAGGCCAGCGATCTGACCAGCCAGCTCAAGGAGTCCTCGGAGCAGTTTTACACGCGCAACCATCAAGTGCTGCTGCAGCTGCTCGAGCGGACCAGTGAGTGTCCTGAATATAACTACTTATATAGTTATTTAAAGTCTTCACTTTCCTTCTTTTCAGCTGGCAATTTGTTGCTCGTTGCCCATGCCACCACTCTAGACACCTGCTCCAGGCAGTTGACGGGCAACGCGGCACGCAGCACCAACGAGCTGCGTCAGGTGATACACAAGATCCCGTACTGCAGTCTGGCCACCGTGGAGCAGATGGATGGCGTCTGGAAGCTGGTCGAGCCGGAGTGTATGCCCGTCACACACTCGAAGAATCCGCGCTTCGAGTGGAATGCGCTGACGACCACCTAGTGCCCGTGCTTGGAGCAGTTTCTCTGCACCCACTAAAACTACATAGATAAAGGCATCTTTTTCGACCTTGACTTGACCAAACTGAGAATCACACATATATATATGAACGCAAGACAAACCTTTTTATATATACGTAAATTGTTAAGTTTATGCTAAAGATTGCTTAGCTTTTTACCTTTTTCTAAGTTATTAATCGTTTTATTTAAGGCAATTCTCTGATTGAGTTGAGCGCAGGGATTGAAAGTAACAATTTAATTTTATTATAATTAATTTGACGCATTACTTTTAATATAAATCAATTATAATTCTTGTTTTTAAGCTGAAAGTTACGAAATATCACTTGGTTTATATTTTAAAATTAAAGTTAACGCTTTTATACTTATGTTGAAAGTAACGAAAAGAGATTCTTAAATTCTAAAGTTACTCATATTTTAAATTCTATTTTAAAAATATTTAGTTATTTAAAAATCAAGATTTACTCTTGTCCGTAATTTTATTTACTTTTGTCTTAGTGTTATTCCGTAACTTTTAAAACAAAATTGAGAATAATTGGTATTTTTAAACTTGTAACCGTTTCGATCCCTGGTTAAATTACATAAGAAATCAGTTATTTATGTATTTGTAAGATTTGAGCAAAACAATTAATTATTGCTGATATTGAGCATGTTTTTGGCTCAATGTAATCATAAATTTTATATGAAATACTTTGCATGAAACACAATACAATAATAATAATAATAATAATAACAATAACAATAGATACGTGTATACAATATGCTTACTTACCAATTAAAGAGGTGCGCTTTTAGCCTTGTCAACAGCAACTGTTGACCGTTAGCTGCTTTAATTATGCTTTAGCTTCGCCCGTTGGCAGCATTAAAATAATTGAATTCAATTAATTACTCATGTACTCTTGATTAGCCTTAGCCATAGTGCAGTTGCAATAAATATCCGAAATACAATATACTATATCTGAATAAAAATGTAGCCAACCCAGAGGCATATTCTTACTGTAGTTAACTAGCTATCAGACTTTATAGAGTGGCCATTATAATGGCCCATAGGTATAGAAATAAATATAAAGAAAACATTATGTAGCGCACAAATTGAAATTAAATAAAATAACAATAAAGTTAAATATACATAAAACTTTGGATTCTATATACGAATGTCGAAAAATATTACTCAGAATACGAGAATTCGGAAGAAAATTGGGAATCGAATTATAAGGAATCCAAATTTACGAATCCGAAATTAGGAATACAGTTATTAGGAATTCAAAAATTGGAAAAGCAAAAATTGGGAAAACAAAAATTAGGAAAGAGCCGAAATCAAAAATATTTTATTAAAAATCGCGAGATTTTAGTTGAAATTCCTCATTTATGACTCCTTATTTTTTCTTCCCAATTTCGGATTCCTAAAATCTTATTCTTGGGTTTTTTCTTCTTTTTTAAAATTTCTTAAAAAAGTTTCCGAATTCGTATGAGGTACAAAGAATTTGAATGATTTTTAGGTAATATAAAATTTATAATCTAAGCAACATTTTTAATTTTTACTTACGATAATTGATTCGTTTGACAATAAATAATTAAACAACAATTGGTTTGAATTTGTGCGGCTCTACAGAAAGAAGCCGACGTTTTATTTTTATTATTTACTGCGCATTGAATTAGTAATTTTTAAAACTATGAAATATATAATTGTTGAACTATTTAATTGAATTATTATTATTTGTATTGGTATTTGTAATATTTATACATACATTTAGTATATGTACTTGTTTTAGTTTTGCCTTTCATTAATTGTTTGTTTGTTGATTTTTGTAATAAGTTGGGCTCAGTAAACAAACTTAAAATATACATTTTTTTTAATTATATAATTTGATATAAAGAAAGTTTAATTGTGTTTTTTTTTTATTAAAATTGCTCATTGAAAGTTTAAGTAGAGTAAGCATTTCTTTTGTATAATTGTAAAACAAAAAAGTACTTTTAAAATTCCCGACACGATTTTTGTGGCAACATGTCAAAAATATTTGCAACATAAAAATACAGATATTTTGTATTTAGATTGTTGAAATAGAAACTTAAAAATGATCGAATTATGGGCTGAGAAAGCCGTTGTTAAAAAGTCGCCATCCCAATCCCTGGGTCAACTCGAGGCCCAGCAAAAGCAGCAGCAGGACAAAGACGACGCTTGCCCTTTTTAGCCAGGATTGTTTGTCGAATAATTGTTAGCACTGCACCTTGCCGTATTGGACGCCACGACGTTCCAAGTGCTCGCGGTACTCCTTGTAGTGCATCTGAATCTCTTGGGAGCGATAGCGTGTTAGCTTAATGGATTTACGCAGCTCCTGGGTGATGACGGCCCGATATCCGCCCTTGCGCAGCAGCGAATCAATGGTCTGCACCTGATCCCAGCCCTGTTCGGTGGCCACCTGTGGCAAATATGTCGCTGTGCGCTTCAAGCCGCGTTCGGTCAAGAACTCAATCCGTATGCCGTGCACGCCCAGCTGCCAGTCCAGATGCCCTTGGGCCTCCTCAAAGTTCTGCAATATGGAAACGGAGACGGTGAGTCGGGGCAACTCGTCCCGGGAAATGGGTGCGAAACGTGAATCCTTAAAGGCGCTGGTCAATGCATATTCCCGCAGGCCATTGTGCAGCTCCATGGCACTAAAGGTGCCAATGCAGCCCCGCAGACGCTTGTCACGTCCAATCTTCCAGGTGACAAACAATGGATACGAATCGTTACTAAACATCGGCACTCCGGGTCCATCCATGTTGTTCAGCTCGCAGTCGAGCACCTCAAAGCAAAAGAGACACATGTCCGGAACGGCAACGTTATCCAATGGCTTTATCCGCATGCCATGTCCGTTCATATAGTGCTGGGAATAATGAACCGGCTGCTGTTGATGATACTCTTCATCCCCATTGGTATTGGAATGCTGCGGCTGTTGTTGTTGCTGCTGCTGGTAGTTGTTGTGGTGATTGTTATAATGGGAGTTGGACATTTTGTATCGTTTGATTAAGCTTAAGTCTACCGATTATTATATTTATATATAGCTAATGGCAGTGCACGATTAACGCAACGAAATCAAAATCTACTTGTTGTCGACTTCTCTCTCTCTCTCTCTCTAGCATGTAAATTAAACGCCAGCCAAGCGAAATTCCTTTCACGACGGTTTGTTTGGATGCGTGCTGGAAAACATAGTGGAATGGTCATCATCTTTGGATCATTGGAATTGGAGTGCATGTGCAAGTGTGGTCTTACCTTGACAATAAAGTCACTGGCCACACTGGTCGCACTGTTTTTGGATCCGACACAGCTCTCTTTCTTCTTTCTTTCCGCTGCAATACGTCGTTGCTTCTTGCATTTAACAGCTTCCTGCACCTGTGTCTGCTTCTTCTTCGTTGCGGTTCCTTTTGCTGTTGCTTCGTTCGCTTCCGAACATTGGCTCTTCTGCTTGGCTGCCGTTTTCAATGCTAGTGCTTAGCCATTGCTCTCATAAACACAACATTGAATTGCAGGCTATTTGTGCTTCTTCTCACCTTGCGTGTGGGCGCCGTCGTGATTATCTCCCTTTTGCTTTTGCTTGCTGTAAATGTGAAATTTTTTTCAATATAATTCTGCATGATTTAATACGATTGATGGGTCACCTTTTGCTGCTTCGCAAAAAGCTTATTGCAATCTCATTTCGTTATCTGCTTAAAAGACGAAAGAGAAGAGAAAGTAATGCAATTCTTGTTTTTCAGTTCGTTTCATTTTCACTATCTTTTTAATTGCTCTTTGTTCATCACATACTTCATTTGCATTTGCCCACACACTAATAACAACATGCAGTCACACGCTTTTTGTTACACAAGACATGTGTCCTATTTTAATCGTTTTATTTTTTAATTATTATTTATTTTTATTGTAAAATATCACTAAGTTAGTTACCTTTTTTATGAGATCTAATTTAATGTAAACAAATTAGAGTTGCTAGCCTCTGCTAAATGCATTAATCAGCTGATTGCATGACAAAAAAAAAATGGTGGCAATCTTGGCAACGGTGGCAGCCATGACAATTTTTGACGCATTTCCACGGTTGCCACATTGGCGTTTTTGCGCCAAAACTGGCTCTTTTTTGTCCTTTTGGCGCATGACACTTATTTTTTCGAACTGGCTCATTTTTTCATCAGGTCAGAATTAGGTATTTTGTATAGTTTTAGGTGAAGCAGCACGTATTTATATTTACTTATTAACATATATATTCATGTGTTATTTTGCTTTATTTAGTCTCGGCATGATTGATTTTATTTGCTTGTGCTATGATTTTATTAGAAATTAATTTGCTTATCACGCGTCTTTTTTTTTAACGGTAAAACAAAAATCATCTGGCAGCCCTGGCTAAGACTGCCAAAAAAAAAAAAGGTGGCAGCCTCTGGGCCCCACTTTTCGCATTTTCAAAAGTGAGAGATTTTTCGCGACATTTTTTATGTTAATTTTTTAACTTTTTCAATTTTGAAGCTAGAATTCTGAAAATCATACCAGAATTTATGTTGGATTTTTCTCGAATTTACAATTTTCTTTTTTTTCACTTTTTATTAACTTTGCCAAGCGAAGAGCGAACTGCACCAAACCAATTTTAGATTGAACTTAACTATTTTACAAAATTATGGATTTTGTTGTTTTTTTGAAATTGTTTTTATTTAATTTATAATTGATTTTTGAAAATTTTAAATTTTCATTTCAAAGTTAGCGCGCAATCGATTTACATCGATCTTTTTTAATGTTGAATGTCATCGATGCTTGCAAAACATCGAACCATGTTCTTAGTTGTTTCATATGCTGGGAATGTTATCGATTACTTTCAGTATTTTCAACAGTCGCACCATCGGTATTTTTGCAACCAAAACAGAAGAAAGTAATCGGTGGTGAATTTAGCAGCCCTGTTTTGGGCAAAACACAAACAAAAAAGCAAATAAGTGAAAAGTATTTACAAATTAGGCATACAGAAATGGCATTGGCAAATGTACTTTTGCTTAGCCAAATAGCAGGTCATGTTCTGCTCTTCATATTATCGTTGTGCATTGTGCTGCCGTTGTGCATAAATCTCAATCAATTTTGGTATGTATTCAACGGCGCAGTTCACAGTTATCCACAGAGAAGGGAGTGACTAATGAACTCAACAAATTCCAACAGTGGTCACTGCTTACTCTTTACAACGGGGAAATGGCGAGAGGAGGACGGCATGTTCGACGTTCATTGGGCATCGAATGGATTCTGCACTTTTCCACTGATCACGGGCATCTTTCTCTTGATCGTCTCACTGATACAAATCTATCGGTAAGCGATAATTCAACTTAAATTATGTATGTGACTTAATTATATTTATTTTGCATGCACTGCAGCTATGCGCGCATGAAGGACGAAGAATCTTTTATTGCGCTCTTTGTTGACGTTGTGCTTGGCATTTGGATGCTGGCCATGTCCATTTTGTCGGCCATATTCATTACACTGGGTTTCATTGTGTGGTGCGACGGAATGACCGAACGTTTCCCATCATGCGAAACTTCCGCTGGTCAAAATATCATTCGTGGTGATACGGAGAAAATCAACACCTCCGGATTCTACATTGAAATGGGCACAACTCAGGTAAGTGACAAAAAGGTTTTTCTTTGTTAAAAAAATTACATGACTAACTGTAACTTCATTGAACTCTCTCTCTAGTTTGGCGCCTGGGGAGCATTTGCCATTTCCGTGGGCATTGGAGTCATCGCTCTGCTGAAGCTCATACACAATCACCAGGTGCGCAATATCAAGGTATCCATGTATCTGGAACGACAACGTCTGGTGAATCAGCAGCACTTCGATGGACGCTCAACCCCGCCAATGGCTTCGGGCAACTCCTCCGACTCGGATCCGAACAAATAGTTGCTGTGTGCACCAAATCAGCAATTTGTTATTCTCTATGTTTTTCTCATCATGTGCGTAATAATATTATTATGCCATTTAATTTTCGTTCTCTTAATTACGGTTGAAATGCGGCAGCAAGCATTGATTTGATTGATAGTCTAGTGCAATTTCATTGTTGTGCCGTTAATAATTATTAATTTATATCAATAAGTTATTTACGTGATATTATGTATTATTAATCCCTGTATTCCAATAAATATTCATTACATTTTACAAGTGGATTAAGTGTAAAAGGTTTCAAGCTTATGCTAGACAAGGGGGTTGGATATAAAAGTATTTCTCGGTTCAGAATTGTCAAAATAGTCTTCCTCTTTAGCCCGATTTAAAATGGCCATGATTATTAAAAACAATTCAAGGACGTCAGTACTACAGGGTGGGATTGGAATAAAAGAGTTATTGCCTTACCAAATCAAACTGAAAATATTCAGGTGTGCTACGGAAATCACTTCCACTTGAATTTCACTCAATTTCATTTCACTGTGACACAGTCAACTCCGCTGAAAATTGTTGAGGGAAACGAAATTATCGCTCAATCCGCTGGCGTCCAATGTCATGAGAATAATGTCACATTTTTTGTCCGAATTTTAGAATTTAGAGTTGTCGAGTAACTTTTATTGTTTGTCGCGCCAAAACTTTTTTAAGCTATACAAATCAATTATTATACAATAAAATTAAATTATATTAATAAAAAAAGAAATTAAATAAAAAGCTTTCATTCTGCAATGATAAACTTTAAAAAGTTGCTAAACAAACCCTTGGAAAATTTAATATGAGAAGTGGCCAGCCCTAGCAGCCGAGTTCGAAAAGGTTGGTGAACATGCTAAAAAAAATTAAATTTTCTCTGAATTCGATTGGCCTTGCACTTTTCTAATTTAGATCGAAATTATTATTAAATTTAAGTAAGTCAAATATTATTGATTTCAAAAATAAAAATCAATTCAACTTCACTAATTAATACTTACCAATATCAGCATATTAAATAGAAGAAAAACAATTTGTATCAGAATTCTGTTATGTCAGTTACATTTATTTTGCAGTTATATCCGTTTCATATCTGTTTTGAAATGTTGCAAGAATTTTTCTTGTTCTGTCAAACGGATTTGGGTTTTGTTTTGTTTTGGATTTTCGCATTTGTAGTATTTTTTGTATTTGGTTTTTTTTTTTGCGATTGCATATCAACAAAATGTTCATTTAAAGACTTTAAAGCGACTCCCATTGTACAATATAAATTCCGTATTTGCATGCGTAGTCTGTTTAACAATTTCATCAGGGATTTTCATTGAATTTCATATTTCTTATCGTAGCTTGACAAACTTTGTGTGTGTTTTCAATATAGTACATAAATAACATACTTGTTTCTTGTTTTTTATTTGTATTTCGTTCAATCATCCGCTGTCTGCATAGAGTTTAATTTAATGTGGAGCAAAAATGGTGGCATTTTACTTTGGTTTTAGAGAAAAATAGTTACTTGTACATTTATTTATGGGTTTTTCTTTGTTCTTTTCGGTTTGTTCTCCTGCGCTTACTATGAAACAAATTTGTAGTTGACTCTCAAATGGTTTATCATTATTGGTTTTTATAGTTTTTTGGTTTTAGCTTAGAATTAACACTACATCAATGTATGTACTATAATTAGTATTTTTTTTCTTTTTTGGTATTTTTTATTCTTTGTTGGTAATTATGTTTTGGATTTCTTTGAATAGCATATTATAGATTTATTTTGTTTTTTGTTTACTTACACTAATTTCTGTTTTGTTTTTTTTTTTTTTATTTTAATACATTTAAAAAACATAACGAAAATGTTTGGAAAAAACCGTGTGTTGTTTTTGTCGCAGTGTATTCTTGTATAAACGAGGCAATAACTCAAATCTCCTGCGAGCTGCAATTTATGTGCCAGTGGCTAATCGATTCAAACAGCAGTTCGAAGTTCGAGTTCGAGTTCGAATGCGAATGAATATGTTCGCAACATGACGCACGTTAGGCAAAGTCCCTTGGCTACGCAATTCGGGATGCTTTATTTGTATTTTTGAATTGGTTTTCAATTTAAATAGCCAAAATAATTGTAATGCAATAATTAAAGAACTAAAAATGTTTTTTTGAATTTTTAATTTTGACGCGCATTTTTTTTTTTTTTTGTGTTTTTTTTTGTGTGTTATCCATTGCATAGCCAAGGGGTTGGCGGGCCAAACGTGCGCGGTTGCTAGTTATAGAGTATACGGAAATCGGTGTGTGTGTGTGTGTTCTGATTAACCCCAGGCACTGAGCCCCTTAATCGCAGCTGGTCAAGGAGATTTGCTGAACATAAAATGTGTTAAGCACTGTATCTCTCTCATTTTATTTTGTTTTTCTCTCAAGGTCGTGAACAAAATGTGCGTGAATTTTCGGTGCCGAAATCATTTTGAGGCACTGTTATGCGATTTCCGTGTTTACATAACAGTTTTATTGGAATAGCGATAAAAACGGTCTGTTTGTGTGTTCGTGCTTGTGTGTGTGTGTGTGTGTATTGGTCGGGACAACTGCGATTGTTCTGCGGTCTAATTCCATATGTTTCAATGGAACCGTATATTCGCAATCACAATTGCCCCCACGCAGTGTAGTGTATTAGGGATGGAACGCTTGGGTATGCGAATATCCGTATTTGCAGACCATGCCCATTCGCCCCATCCCCACACAAATTAGAGCCCGCGTAACGGTATTACAAACAGTATACAGTTTGCAAGCTACTGGGTTCTCTCTCTCTCTCTGTGTGTGTTCTATTTGTCTTGTGTCTAACAAAAGACATAATGTAAAATTAGTTGTAAAAAATGTTCAAAAATTGTTTTCTTTATAAGCGTTTTGAAGTTGAAATTGTAGTTTTTCTTTCGGGTTTCTTTTCTTTTTTTTTGTTGTAATTTGTATCTTGGTTTTCTTTTCATTTCATTTCTTTACGTTTTTTTTAATTTTTGTTTTGTTTTGCGGATTCCAAGATCCAAAAAATGTTCTTTAAGACAAATGCACATGAAATACTTACACGCCCAAAACTCACCGACTGACTAACAGACAATCATCTGTCAGTGCCAGTATGTTTAGGCACATTGTTTTCTTCCGTTTTTGAAAATGCATTCGTTTACATTTTATAATTTCTGCACAAGAGCGGAGAAAATTCATACCAATTGCACAATCCAAATTGAATAAATCTCATTCATGTTCTGATGCATTTTTTTCTTCTTTTTTTTTCATGATACGTTTATGCTCGGCATAGACGTACTGCTCTCTCAAATCTATAAACATAGTCCCAATATCAATCGTTAGTTTACGAATTTCGAATATTTTTTCTTGTACGAATTGTTGCGTCCCAATAAGTTAGTTTTAACAAACTATGCAATTTGCAGCGATTGTTTTTAAGAATGCTTCGCACAAATTTTCTCGCATCTGCTGTACTTTTATTTTTCGTTTTAGTTTCTCTTACATTTTCTTCATATACTTTTTTTTTTGTTACTTAGCCGTGTGTTTTGTTTGAGCCTTGCTGCTACCAAGAATCTCTTCTGGTGAAATAACTTAAACTCACCACGAGCGCTTCATTTGCTCAGTACGACAGAGGAGTGAAAAGTATGCAACTACTAATGATTATTATGTTGCTCTCTCATGTTGTGGTGAGAAAAAATAAGGCGCGAGGTGAAGCGAATACGCCACCTTGCTAAAAATCTCCATGGTGCAGCTGTAGGACAATTTTCTAATTGGTGATTAGTAAAGAATTACTTTGTCGCATTTAGTATTTGTTTAAACAATTATTAACAATCCAATTTTGTACTATTTTTATGTTGTTTCGCTCGCGCATCTTTTGGGTTTTTGTTGTTTGCTTTAGAACTCTCTTGTTAACGGTAACACTAATATGATTCTGTTTCTCTTCTCTCTTTTTACATACACATTACATAGGAACAAAACGATAAGGAACATAATTGAACTTGAATTTTTATACAACATTTGCCAGACTATTGTTAAGTGTGGAATAAAACTTTTGGATATCGATATCGGTAGATACACGTTATCGATACAATACTAGTTTATACGTTGCGCACTGCTGCATTAATAGTAGTAATAATAGTAGTAGTTGTAGTTGTTGTAATAGTTGTTGTTCTTGTTGAATATATAGTTTTTGTTGTTATCAGAGTTAGACTCAGAGATTCGAGCTGTTTGAATTTAACGTACTTATTTCAGACATGACGTGATAATGATATATGAACATCATCTATATATATATACATATAATACATACGAATAGTTGTTACACACATACATATACATACGATTAGTATATGAATAAAAGAGTTAATTTTGATTTAAGCATTTTGATTTGAGTGCAATTGTGGCTATGAATTTATAAGCATGGTGAAATTATTAAGATGATATATTCACTCTCTCGCTCAAAGTTTATTTCACCAGAGTGAGAGTGGAAGAGGTGTGTTGAATAAAATCGTCACCTTGTTGATCATTTCACCATGAATTTGAGTATGATTGGTAGCTGTTTTTTTTTGTGTTCTTCTCCTTATTTTATTGTTTTTTATTTTTGCTGTGGTGGTTGTTGTGATTGTGACTACGCTGTAATTAGCACGTTAAATCAGACGCTCGCTATACCATATTCAGAAATCCGTATTATTCGGCCCGGCATCCGCCTCGGCGGCATCACCGACCTCCCCCACACTAGGTGGCAAGGCCAGAGAAAGCTGCGGAGTTGCCGTACCAGCGACGATCATTGTCGGCTCCGTATTGCGGCGTTTCATTTTGAGTTTGTTCTTTTTTAACATGGTGGCCTGGGTAATTAATTATTTATGTTCAATGTTTAATTAAATCATGTTAATCATTCAATAATTATTATTATGTTTTTGATTAAATTGTAATGACAAAATTAAGCGTCCGTGTGCAATTGTTGTATATTGTTGTTGTAATTGTAAATATTTATACATGTTGTTAGGTAAAAAATAGAGAGAGAGAAATAGAAAAAAGAGAAATAGAGATAGTAAGTAAAATAGAGTTAACATAAATGCAAATAGGACTTTCAGTTTTTATTTGGTAAGCATTTAAGTATATTTTGATTGTAATTATAACATGGGCAATAATATTATTTTTGTAAATTAAGCAAAATGCAAAGAATTGGAATTAACTAATTGCATAATACAAAATATAGAATATGTATGAGATGAAAATGGATTTGCTTTAAATTAATGCTGCACACGTCTAAGCGCATTCAAAATGGCCGAAAGCAACAAAAATAATACAAATAATAAAAATAATCATAGACAGCTTTAAGGGGCCTGTGTTGTACTGTGTGGTAAATTGTGGCGTGGTGAGAAACGGTGTAGGGGTGAGTTTCAGTATTACTGCTAAAGTTTCGATAGGCGGTGGTCACTGTTCTTCAGTTTGTTCATTTCTCTATTTTTATCCTATTTTTCTTTGTTGTTGCTGTTCTTTGTGCAGTTTGGGTGGGGAGACTAAAGAGTTTGGTAAGTACGTGTAAGTAGTATATGCCATAAACAATATTATGCACCAGTTTATTCACAATTTTCATGTTCAGTTTTGTAAGTACATATATATTTTCGGAAGATTTGTTTAATATTTAATTAAATTTCGTTTTTCCTATGGTTTTGTGTGCTTATTTGATATTTGAGACAACTGACAGAATTCCCATTATTACTATTTCTATTTATTTAGTTTAAGTTATTTTTGTGGCCTATGGGAAGAAACAGGAAAACCAATATCGCAAGCCGGAAGCAAACGACGAGGCCAAGCTCTATGTGCTGCCAAAGTGCAGCGGTGGCGGCACTGAAGCATCCTTATCGCCATTTTCAGCAGCTGTCAGCTGTTGCTGTTGTTGTAGCTGCTGTTGTTGTTGTTGTAGCTGCTGTTGTTGTTGCTGCTGCTGCTGCGATTGTTGTTGTTGTGGTGAATTTTGCACCGAGAGACTCAACACAGCAGGGGAGATATGCGGTTCCGTTAGACGTCGCTTACTCTTCGTTTTCTTCAGCATGGTGGCCTGAATGTAGCATAAAACACAACACACATTGTCAAAGGCGACTCAGCCAACATAGCTCACCACACTCATACGCATACACACCAATTAGCAAATACACAAACCATTTGCCTGAATTAAGTTTTAAGGGTGACCAAATTGAAATTATCTTCGGTTTGCCGAAGCGTAAATACTAGTTATGTTAAAATCCCGTAAATGGAATCGAATTTAATATCAAAATCTAAATATCAGGGGCGCCACAGAAATCGCTTTCACTTGATTTTCACTTAAATTGCATTCCGCTGTGCCACAGGTCAATTCGCAGAATAATTTTGTGCGGAACAAACTAGCGCTTAATCCGCTGGCGTCCGATGCTGCCGCATAGTCCGATTTAGATATTCGAAGTCAGGGGCAGCGATGCCACATTTTTTAGTCAGAATTCGAAGTAAGGTATTTAAAAAGTATGGCACCGCTATAGCAAAACAGCTCTTCTGAGGTAAAACAAGATTTACCGCAAAATTCTTTTACTTATTGTGCAATTTGTAAAAACATTTGTCACGAAGAGTTGCCAGACTAATGGCAGACAGTTGAGTAACTTTTATTTTCACGATCCAATTACTTTTAAATTTGTTTTTGCTAAACAAAATCAATTATTATATAAATAAATTAAATAAGAAAAAAATAAAAAGCTTATTGCTCTGCTATGATAAACTTGAAAAAGTTGCTAATCAAACACTTGGGTAATAAAATCTGAGAAGGTGTCAACCCTTAGCAGCTTGGTTCGGAAAGGTTGGTGAAAATGCTAAAAAAAAATTAAATCACTCGAAGTTCTGTGGCACCTCGGAATTTTCCGTGCGAAAATGCTTTCAGCGGAATTCTATTTCGCTAGCGATTTCTGTGGCACCCCTGAATAATAAAAAATACTATTTTTACATCTTATTTTACTTCTCAGGAAAGTTGGGCTGTATTTTGAAATCACTAGTTAATACCCTTGAAAAATAATTGAGTTGTTATCTGAAGCAGACAGACATTATTGCATAAATATATCATAATATATGTATATTTATCTAAGTGCATTAAATTTTTTTTTATTTTTGTTTTTAATTGAATTTTTTAACAATAATTTGAATACCCTTTGCAAGCACATTTAACATAATACACAAACGAAAACAATCACGCAAACTTTTATTTTGTTATATTGATATATTTATGTACATGATAGTTTCAGGTGTTTCTCAGGTGCTATATTAAAAATTTATTAAATATTTAAACATACACAATCTTCATTTGTTTACTTTGCATCTGTTGCTATCAACATTTAAAAACAATTGACATAAAAAACACATTTAGCACAAATACAACTTATTCAGCTAGTTCTCAACATTTTTGGGGGCTTTTGGGGGCGTGGCAATTGGTTTGACATGCACAGTTTTTTAGGTTTTTCACATTAAAAACAAACACACATTTTTCAGTTGCTCAAAATGGTATTTAACTAAATTTACAATTCATCTAATCAACATTTTCTAAATCTTAGTATTAGGGACTTCAACATCTGAATTTCTAACTAATCAAAAGAACACTTGGCATCAATATGAATATATTTGAAATATTTATATCGAAACTGTTCTTCATTTCAGAATTTCACAAAAATAAATAAATAAATCCTATTTCAAGGATTGTTAAAAAAAGGAAATCAAAATTTGTGTATTGAAAGGATAATTTCAAATAAAAGTCTGTAGGGCCTAAAATTTTGTTTAAATAAGGTACGAAGCATAAGGAATTTTAAAACATATAATCTTATTTCTTTTAAAAATAAGATTCAAAATACTTATAACAATATTGCTGTGTTTTTTTTTGTTTTTTGGATTCAGTTTAATTCTTGTATAATATTAGTTAATACATTTGTCACGTTGGATTCTGTGGATTCAGGATTTTTTTTCGAGTGTACAATCAAAAAATATATGCAGAAATAGTTGAGAAAATCAAATGATATCGAAAAGCGCATGGGAAAGAAAGACTTAAGTGCTTGGTGCTCATGTTTATCATTGATCATGATCAGTCCCAACTTATGTATAAAGAATTATAATAATAAAAAGCAGACATGCTTTAACAACTGAACGGTTTGTAACATGCATGCCTAACTTTAAGTAGAGAATAGATGGATAATAACAATCAAAAAGATAACTCACCTTAAGTGCGGACTTGAGGACGACAACATCGCCAGGACTTTGGATCCATGGCTCGCCATCCACCTGCACGGGCATATCGGTGTTCAAGTGGATTTTAATGTGACCACCCTGTAAACGAATATAAATATTAATACTGGCTAACATTGCGTATGATTGATTTTGATTTTGTACCTGTGCAATGCGCATGGCCGTGCGAATGCCCGACTGAATTTGGCCCAAATGAACAACACCTGTTACGCCCACAACCTCCAGCATGCCATCGTAGTGATTTGGGGTACTGAATTGATCGTCCTTGTCGGGACCCCAGGGATTGGCACCGCTGCCCCAGCTGAAAGTTCAAAAGATTATTAATGATCAACAACAGAATTGGAACTATACTAGGAAATTTGTAATAGAGAATATCAGGGGTGCCACAGAAATCGCAAGCGAAATAGAATTCCGCACGGAAATTTCCGAGGTGTCACAGAACTTCGAGAGATTTAATTTTTTTTTAGCATTTTCACCAACCGAATTAGGCTGCTAAGGGTTGAAGGATTTAATTGCCCAAGGGTTTGATTAGCAACTTTTTTAAGTTCATCATTGCAGAGAAATAAGCTTTTAATTTTTTTCTTATTAATAATTAATTAATATAATTTAATTTATTTATGTAATAATTGACTTTGTTTAGCTAAAAAAAATTTAAAAGTAACTGGCGCGAGAAAGTAAAAGTTACTCGACAACACTAGCAAATGTATGCCATTAGTCTGGCAACTCTTCGTGGAAAATGTTTTCACAAATTGCACATAAGTAAAGGTTTTTTTCAGTAAATCTTGCTTTACCACAAAAGACCTATTTTTTTAATGCGATGTGGCACCCCTGAATGATTAATTTTGAGTTATACTTTCCTACTTAAAGAATAATCATTATTTTTTGATCAAAAAATAAAACTCAAGTTGTAATTTTAACAAAGCTCAATTATCAAGAGTTATTTTTTTTTTTAAATGGATAATTATGCTTTGTCTTGGCTTACTGACTAGGAATATATATAATTTTATTCCTTTATTTTCTAAGATGTAGTCGATATTTTAACTTGAGTTTTATTTTGAGCAAAAAATAAAATTCATAAATAATGAAATTTTATATTGTATTTATGTACAAAAATAATGATTATTGGTTGAGTAGTAAAGTATAACTCAAAATTAATCAATAATTTGTGAAAAAATCTATAAAACTTGAATTTATTCCTTATTTCATAAGTTTTTTTGATGAAACTTATAATGATTACAGACCCTGAAAAATACGTATATAAATCAAATCAACAAATCCGATTGATTTTTTGCTGTCTATTTTTTTTTGAGTTTTTCACTCAAAATATTTGAAAAAAAACTGGTAATTACCTCAATATATTCAATATAATGATGCCATCGACAGGTGGCAAATCGACGACCTTGCCATCGACTTCCAGTTTCAGCTCCTTTTGCAAATCCTTGACCGTCTTGCGTCCAACGATCTTACGCAAACCCATCTTCACATAGTATCCTTTATTGCGGAGACGAGAATTGAACTGATTGGGATTCTCCTCGCGTGCATTATGGAAGTCCAGACAGAGATCGGCATCGATGCCAATGCCAAAATAGTTGTTCATCACAAATATTTGTGAGTTATCCTCGTTTTGGGCGCCACCTAAATCCACAAATCGTAGAGCATTAGTTGAGTTTCTTGTCCGGACTCTGGATGCTTTCATTTCGAAACACACACACACACACATCAACAACATCAAAAACAGGACATCGACACATTGAATTTACAAAATGTACATCAAGATGACGAGAGTTTTTTTTTTTGTTTTTCTTGTTATTACCGGTTTTACACATCCCAAGGCTTCAACTGGACTCGATATATGTACATACTATACATTACCTGATCTCCCCGCTTATGTCTTGAATTAACAACAGCTAGAAAGCGACGCATGCAGTTCTTAAATCCCTTTACAAATACATCGTATACACATCCAAAACCAACAGCATTTATCATCAGCTACCAAACTTTTGGATATAAAACTGGGAACTACTTGGGTTGTATTCAAACTAAGATTAATTTTTCAAAATTTGAGGTTAAATTTATAAATTTGGAGGTTAGGTTGTCAATTATAATCAACTACCAAGCTTTTACTCTTAGGGGAGTGGGAACTACTCGGGTTTTATTCATACTGAGATTAGATTTTCGAAACTTAATTCTTTTTAGGTAAGGTTTTTTTCAGTATTTGAGGTTAATTTTTAAAATTATAAGGTTAGGTTGTCATTTATAATCAACTACCAAACTTTTATTTAGGGGAGTGGGAACTACTCGGGTCTTATTCATACTGAGGTTAGATTTTCGAAATTTTATTCTTTTGAGGTAAGGTTTTTTTTCAATTTGACTTTAAACTTTTTAAACTGTGAGGTTAGGTTTTCATATTCTAAGGTTAGGTAACTTATTTTGATCTAGTTTTCTATGGGATATGTAAATAGCTTTTCTCTAGTATAGTTATTTTAAGCAAAACAGCTAAAGATATACACCAATGGTATTCTAGGAACTGATTCCAATCGATAGAATCTTCAGAAGAATCAGTTACACAAATACATTTGACGTTAACAAAGTTATCATATAGAATCAGAAGCTTGTTGAATAAATATTACAGCAATACTTAAAAGCATAAATAAAATTTCAACTCTCTTTCTCTCTTTGTTTACAGGGTATTTTGGGTTTTTTGTTTTTAAACTTGGGATATTTGGAGGTTAGGGGGTAAGAATTAGACAATGAAACGTTGAAACGTAGTATATAGAAAGAATAGAATAGAAATTTTGAAACATCAAATGACCTGATATATCACTCGATGTCAGAGCCGGTAATTGATGATGCTGATTTGTTTGTTGCGATGTTGATAGATGTGCTTGGTGAGCCTTCTTCTTCTTACCGGTTGTTTGTGAGGGCGCCTTCATCGCTGGCTCTTCGGGCTTATCCTCCGGATGGAAGACAACAGTCCAACGATCCAATCGTATCTCCTCGGCCTCAATAACATCACGCAGCATATTCAAGGGATCCTCGCCACCGGTGTAACCGGAACCCCAACATAAGACGCGTGCCAGATCGTTGCCTGTCCAAGTCCAAGAATTATGCTTAGACGTGTGCGGGGAAAAATTCGGAATTTGGGGGGTGTTGAAGCTAACGGTACTTACCTGTACCTAACGGCACAATGGCACACGGTGGGCTAGAACATTCCGAATCCTGACCAACATTATCCAGGCATTGCAGCACCCAACCAATGGTGCCATCTCCACCGCATACCAAGATCTTATAGTTGGTGATTTGACGGAATACATAGAGTCTTAAGAAAAAAGAGAGAAAAGCAAACAAATTGAGCATCTATAAAGTGTTTGCCCTTTGCAATTTGAGATTTACCCTGGCAACGGTCCGCCGTTGTCCAAGTCAAAGACCTGGTACGGATTAAGTAGTTTCCTAAAGCTCGATATTAATTCCAATCCCTGGCAGCCGCCGGACTTGACATTCACAAAGACCAGCAGCGGCCTCGTATCCGAGGGAACCATGCTGGGCTCAATGTTTGGCAGCAACAGCACCAACAGCTTCTTGTCCTCAATTATCGTTTCGCGTAGATTGTAGAAGGCGCGGACCTAAAAGAGATGAATTTCCAATTAAATTAATCGTTATATTTAAAGATTTATAGATCGTGTACTTTAACCCTTTATCTGGCCATGTGACAGTAATCTTGCAAACCCTAATTTGGACTAGAATTTTACTTTTATCGTAAAATGTAGGCATATTGGTTATTGCAACACAACTGACACAATCTGTTTATCATATAAAACTAATGAGAGAGCGCAAAACGGTCTGTTGTTTACAAATTACAAAAGTTCAATGCACAGAATTTTGCAACAACGTAACACAAAAAAAAAAAAATAAAAAAAAAATAAGTTATTTAAATATAGCGAAAGAACGTAATTTTTTCTAAAAACATACTAGGTACATATCTAACTCAATTGTTTTTATCGAATTTGATTGGAAAAAAGAGGATATTCGCTGTTTAAATGGCCAATTTCATATCTGTAACAAAGGACATTTTTTGAAATAAAGGACTTAATAGCACTTCAACAACTTTTTTAAGAAAGTTGTTTCTTTATTTTAACAGTAGCTATTCGAAAAAAAAGGTTTTGCCTTTAAATATAAGATTTCCCGATAAAGGGTTAAGAAAAAAAACTACAAACTTATTGAATTGATCCTGAATTTGACCCAAATTCCAGTCAAAATTTTCATAAGTTTTAACCGCCTATCTCTTTTTTATAAGCACATTTATAACAATGCGCATTTGTATACAAACTTTCATCCTTTTTTGGACTCACTAATATGTCGCATTTTAAAAAGGCATCATAAAACGAAGCTTGTGAAAATTTCAGCCTTCTAGCTCTAACCGTTCGTGGTCTTTGTTAGTAATCGGGACACAGAAAATCTTATAAATTGGTCAATTCTGAACTGATTTTGACAAGCAAAGCAATTTAAATCAGAGCTTCAATTTATGCTGCATTTAAATTTTCCTTTGATTAACAAGACTCTTCCCTTCAACTGTACAAAAAGTAAGATTAATAAGGAAAAAGGAAGTCAACCTACCGCCTTTTGAGCATCCTCAAAGGTCAGCACCACCGAGCCGTACTCATAGTAGATGGGTCCAATGCTAATGAACTTGTTCTCATCGGTCACGTATTTGTTGAGGATCTGCTCGTAGTTGCGTTGCGAGAGTCCAGTGGGCAGATTGCCCACAAAAAGTGCAATGTTTGGTCCATGGGGATCCTGTTTGTGCTGCATGTAGAAGCGCATCAATTCCATTTGACGTATGGAGTCTTTGCCCAACTGCTTCGTAATATCCCAAGGCCTTTCGTTCCATGAAAGAATACGTTCGGTAACGCCGCGATCGAGCAGCACTTCCGAGCATCTAGAGAGGATTACGGAAAGGATTTAAATTGCATTTTTAATGATTAATATTTAATTTTTTGATATTACCTATAATCCTGTATTTGGTTATCTTGTAGACCAAACTTATCGAGTGCATCACGTATCAAATCCTTGATAACTGTTGTATTATCGACAGGCACACTGACATAGGGATCCTCCAGTGAGCACTGCAATTTGCCCGGATAGACACGCACATGGCCTCTGTCCCTGTCGTGAAACCTGAGATACATGGCCGGTCGCTTGCCCTCCAGGTGTGTCAGACTTAGCACTGGCGTCGGATCCTGCAATGGTGCATCCTCCATGCCAGCGGCCGCATACAGATCGGTCAGATAGAAGGCCTGCGGATCACGTGTTATATGAAATGCCCGCAGGGCGGTGGTCAGTAATTGTTCCAGGGTGTATGTCCGTTGTACGATGATCGCACGGTACTGCTGTCGTCGGAATGAGTTGTTGCCGTCAAAGACCTTGATCATCTCTGAAATGGAAATGAAAATGGAGAGTTTCAATCAGTACACTCGGGAAGATTTATTTCGGAATTTCCAGAACTGAGCACCAAATATCTTGTTTCAAGTTCGCTTTTCGCAGTCCCGGAAATCTTAAAAGAAGACTTTTCCGGGATATTATAACTTCGTTTTGGGATTAATTTAATTCTGTAAAAAATTGCAACGTAATTGTTGAAGAACGCAGAAATTTGAACTTTTCCCAAATTTCGTTTCAATCTTGAAATTCTCAGTCTTCAACTATTTCAGAACATGCTGATGTCACCTTTTTGGCGACTAGAACCAGTTGAGAATTATAAGACGCAATCATAAAAATTTAAACTTAAATAGATCGTTTCATATTTAAATAATACAATAATATTTAAATTCTGTGAGTAAAACGGTATAAATTCAAGAACGGACATATTTTAATTTAGAAAGACACATTTTCCGAGTGTATAGTTATTTTAAAATGAAATCTTCGCATAGATCTTACCTATATCCTTCTCCTCACGCTCCTTCTCCTTCTTTTCTCGGTCCTTCTCTTCTCGCTTGTCGCTTGCCGATTGCTTGTGGCTAGAAGACGATTCAGGGCGATAGTGCGCCGAGGTGGAAGAACCACCGCTGGTACCACCACCACCAGTTGCTCCACCCCCACCTCCGCCTCCTCCGCCGCTGCTGCCACCTGCGCCGCCTCCTCCGCCTGAAGCAGCTGAAGCGCTCATGCCATGCGAGGAGTCGGCCTTGCCCAGGGACTCCTCATCCTTGAAGCGGGGCGCATCTCCGCTGCTAAATTCCTCCGATATACTGCGTGCTAAACGTGCACAGAGGATATAGTAAAACGGTTACTAGCTATAACTTCTAGGACATATTTAGGCATTGTGTTAGCGTTAGATGTACATGCAGATGTGATTGTGAGTTTATGAGTGCTATGTATCTCTAACTGCTCTCACAAGAAAATAGATTCAAGTCATTTGGTAAAAAAAAAAGTTATCGATACAAAAACTTCGATAGAAAGTCGAGTCAAGAGAGTAAAATAGAGGATATATTTTTCCCTAAGCTATGATATTTATTTAAATAACTAGTAATATTAAGTACTAAGTATCTTATAGTCCGGAATTGCCTGTCCCATTTGATTTTAATAAAATACCAGATCGATATACATATGTATATTGGAAAACAGTAATTTATCGAGAGTAAAATATTGTTTTTCCTTTTCCCTAAGCTATTATATTTACTTAAATAACTAATATAGTCCGGAACTGCTTTCTCCCATCTAGATTTATTAAAATACCAGATCGATATATTGTAAAATAATAAGTTATCGAGATCAAAATATTGTTTTTCCTTTTTTCTAAGCTATGATATTTAAATAACTAATAATAGTAAGTACTAAGTATCTTATAGTCCGGAACTGCTTTCTCCCATCTAGATTTATTAAAATACCAGATCGATATATTGTAAAACAATAAGTTATCGAGAGTAAAATATTGTTTTTCCTTTTCACCAAGCATAATTATTTAAATTACAAGAACTATTAAGTACTACGTATCTTAAAGTCCAAAACTGCTTTCTCCTATCTGGATTTATAAAAATAACAGATCGATATATTTGAAAAAAAAAAAAAGTTATCGATAACACGTAGATTTGTATCAACAAAATTGATTTTTATCGCCTCTGTGAGAGCAGTTGATAAGTGTTTGTTTTTTGTGAATGTGATTTTTGTGATTTAGCTGGTGATATGTCGATAAAAGGCGATGGCGAAATGGTGCGATCGTATGGTTTGTGATATGTGGGATTAGTAGAGTATTAGTATTCGGTTAAACAAATAAGAAATTAACTAAGGCGCAACTTGTTAGCTCAAAAACTAGAAACAAAACAAAAGTTGAAACGAAAATCCAAAACGTAACGTAACTAAACGAAAACGAAACGAAACATATTTTTTTTTGTTGGTTGCCAATCGAGCGCACTGAGTACTACTACTGAGAGAGAGTATACGGCGGTCGGTGGCAGAGAGTTGCTGTTAGCGTTTAAGGAGACAAAGAGTGTAGAGATTACAAAGAGTTTTCACCTCGACGCTTCTGGTAACGAGGCTTACGCCAGCCGGCAGAGAGTCCGCGCACGCGACGAAGCAGTCTGCCCAGGACATGTTGATGTCCAGGTCCATGTCCATGTCCATGTTCTTGGGAGGTATCATGGGAACGACTGCTGGCAGCACCATCGCTAATATCGCCAGCAATGTCATCGCCACTGTGTCCACCACGATGATGATGATGAGGTCGATCATCCAGATACAAATCCTCATACTCGACATCATCATCATCATCATCATCGAACTGATGACGCACTGAAGCAGCTGACAGCATGTGATAGTTGTCATCATATGGCTGATAGTTGCCATCCTCATCCTGTATGGTTATCTCAATGTTCTGCGATAGCCTGTCCAGGCTGTAGTTGCTCTTGGGGGAACGTTTCGAGCGTCGTCGCTGGAAGAGACCGCGTCCGTATTTCTTGTAACGTGGCACGAGTCCCGGCTCCTGGAACGACTTGCTGCGTCCAACTGCGGACAGCGAGAGCTGTTGCTGTTGTTGTTGTTGTTGTGGTTGTGCTGCCACTGAGGAGCAATCACTGGAATTGGGTGAGCTCACGGAGCCACCTTTGTGCGTCCTTGGTGCACTGAGTATGGTCTTTGGCTTCGCCTTCACTTGAAGAGCCGACGCAGCCGTCTTTGCAGTCTTTGGATGTGCTGATGATGATGATGTGGGGCAGGGAGCAGCTGGAGAACTCACAGCAGCTTTGGCAGTTAGGGAGGATTTACGTCTATTGGATGTGTTAGAGGTGTTACTATTACTACTATTATAGCTAAGGTTGCTAATCAGATTCATGCTCGAATCGAGCTCATCCGTATTGGTCAGTTCGCCACCCGTATCTGAGGTTTCATAGCAACTCTCCCGGGTGGTGCCCGTCTCCTCGGGCGCCGTTTCCAGCTCCACATCGCCGTGATAATCTGTTTCGCTGACATCACAACGCGGCGATCTTCGATCTGTGCTTCGTTTGCGCAATGAGATATCGCAGTGATCGTATTCATCGCTGAAATCACCGCCACTTATATCACAGACACCGCCATCGACATCATCCTCATCATCTGACAGATGATCATCATCATCATCCGAGTGATCTGCTCTTCGACGGGCAGTTCCACGACGACCATGCGCCAATTTGCGACAGAGATTCGTGTAGAGCAGCTGCAGTGAGGAATTGGTGGATGGTGACTTTTGTATGGCTCCTGTTGGCAAATTACTCGAGGTAGTTGTTGTCAACTGCATAGCGCTATCCTCCTGCTCCTGCTCCTGTTCCTGCTCATCCTGTTCCTGCTCCGGTTCGAGATTACTTGTCTCACCAACTGTCAAGGATGGCGTCGGTGACACACACAGGGAAATGGAGCCACAGGATGTGGGCGTCGGCGGCGTTGAAAGTAAAAAATGTTGTTTGGATTGCTCAAGTCGCTGACGGTGAAGGTCGAGCAGCTGCTTGAGGCACAAACTTCTTTCACCAATCTCACCAATTGCACCAACAATTTGAATTTCACCAGCCGCGGCTGCTATCGACTCAGCATCGAGCTCCGGGCTGGCTATCGGTGTGTTATCGGTGTGTTATCGAAGCACAATCGAAACCAAAAAAGAAACGTTCAAAGAAATAACAAAAGATCAACTTAATAAATAAATCAAAGAAATCAAATCAAATCAAATCAAAAAGAAACAGCTGCAAAAACGAACTTTCGGTTTTTCTTTTCTTTTTTTTTTTGGAGAGAGAAATTTGCGTATAATGTGTTCGAGGATGAATCCTAAAGGAGCTGAAGGAGATGAATGGAAGGTTTTTTTTTTAAATGGTACTGAGAGTATGTGATGATATTATACAACATCATGTGCACAACATCGATAGCTGATGTAGCTGATTTCATTCATTTTTTTGGGGTGAGTATTGTTTGTTTGTTTGATTGTTGATTGTTTGTTGGGTGAGTGAGGCTGAGAAGTGGAGCTGAGTTTGGATTTACAAAGAAAAGGGCGTTTTTTGGCATGGGGATGCGTATCGATATGTTATCGATATTACATCGATACAGAGAATTGATTGTTTAAGTACATAAAACGATTTATTTTGATGCATAATTACGATATATAGAAAAATATTATCATCATTTAAGTTTTCAGATTTACAGTCGAACTTCCCTAACTCGAACTTCCCTAACTCGAAGTTTCTCTAACTCGAACAAAATCGAGTGGCAATAGCGTTTACTAGGCAAATTCCATACAACTTTACTTCCCTAACTCGAACTTCCCTAACTCGAATTTCTCCCTAACTCGAACAAAAATATTGGCCCGTACTTCTGTAAATCGAATTTTTCGGGAAAATCTCCAATAAAGTTTGAATTTTTTTTTCTTTTCTGCTTTATGCTTTTGTTAACGGATCGTTTGGATATGTAATATTGATGTACATTAACATATGGTGATGTAATATGATAAAATATTGCATCAACAATTTTTTAGGCTTGTGAAATTGCTATAGGAAAGATGTTCGAAATATACTTCTTTGTCAGCGCACCAGCTCAATAATATTTACCATGGCACCAGCACGTGTATTCAAATTTTTATCTCTTTAAGAAATTTTTAAACTTATTTGTTAAGAAATTGAAAAGTGGACCAGTTTCCATTATATTAAAAAATGGAAAATTAATTATGTCATTTGAATCGGGAACGTCTTCTGGATACAGCAAAAGAACGATAAAACCTATTTTTGAGAATATCGACAGGCCTTGAACAAACTAAAATTTTTTTTGTTGAAAATAACAAGAAAAGTTTGCAATTTGAAATGTATTTATGAATGAATGAAATTGTAATTTCATTTAAAAAACTAAAAAAAAAAAATTCCCTAACTCGAAGTCTCCCTAACTCGAACTTTTTTCGTGGATAATGGTGATTCGAGTTAGGGAAGTTCGACTGTATTTCTATTTAAAATTCGTTCTTTTGTTAAATTGATCGATATTCAATGCATTCCCCGATATATCGATACGCATCCAATCTATTTGTATCGATGTGATTGAGGGTGGGAAACCCGATTGGTACTTACGACACGAATAATCGCGCACCAGCGACGTCTTGGATTTGACTTGGACGCCAATAATCGCCTCGATTGGCACCTCAGTACGTGGTATCGAAACTGAATGCGGAGGTAAGTAGATAGGTTGTAGTATACCAAAATTACATTCGGTTGGCAGGTACATGCGACATCCAGCGTGTGTGGTCATGCCACACCATTCGCAGCGATAGCCTACAAAAGATAATAAAATATAAAATATAATAAATATCAAGTATACGCATTGTGTTTGACGCACCTGTGAGACATTCCGAAGACCAACAGGTTTTCTTACAGTAAGCGCATTTGGACGTTGATGGAAGATTACCCTCTCGCCAATGATGCTGTAAAAGAGTTTAATTTTAATCAATTAATCAGTAATCAGTTGATTGTTTTAATCAATTCAATCACTCACTTGATGCTTCACATTTAGCAGCTCCTTGCCGGGCACATAGGTAGCATTTTCGGTGCAATCGGGCACTGCAAAATCTTGGCACTCAGTATGCGCGAAATATTCGCAAACTGTGAAATTGGGAAAACACGGTATTAATTTACTGCTATCAAATTATCGATAACTATTAGACTGCTGCAAATGAAATTGTAACCAACTAAAGCTGACTGCTATAAAAATGATGCAAATGATGATGATAAGCAAACAATGTTGTAGCTGCTATGAAACTTAAGATAAGTATTTACAGAATTAGAAAAATAATTGTATGAATTGGCTGCTATAAAAATATTGAAAGTTATAGCATTGCTGACAAGCTGAGTGCTGTGAAAGTAACGATAGTCAGAGGCTGTTTATATTGCTGCTTGCTATGCAACTTATTAATTTTGCAGCTCTAAAAAGTATGCTATAAAAATGTGTCTGCAATTTTATCTTAATGCATTCATAAAAGATTACGAACTAAAAGAAATGAAATATTTTCAAACTGTGGCTGTTAATGATATATTTTTAATAGAACAATGAAATGTACAAATGAAAATGTTAACAATAAATGGATGTGACAGTTGACAGTGACAGAAATTATGAATTGAAATAAACTGACTGCTATGAAACTGTGTGAGAACTTGAACGTAAGGAGAGAGAGAGAGAGAGAGAGAAAGAGAGTGTGATGATAAGGTGGGCTTACCTAAACAATGCACCGCTGGCGTTTCATCCAATCGCTTACGGCAAACAGTGCAAAATTTTCTCTTGTGATGCGTCGGCTCCGACCAACAATGGGCGACGGGATTCTGTCCGAACGACATGACAACGACATGTTTTTGCCAAGTTATTTTCAATGTGACAACGATATA
This sequence comes from Drosophila suboccidentalis, assembly GCA_037043435.1. Classification (NCBI taxonomy): domain Eukaryota; kingdom Metazoa; phylum Arthropoda; class Insecta; order Diptera; family Drosophilidae; genus Drosophila; species Drosophila suboccidentalis. The sequence continues at coordinate 516,078 of JBAMBK010000130.1, forward strand.
GATAATGACTATGCTACTGTATGATGTCTCTATATATATGTGTGTGTATGTGTATATGAAATGATAACTAAAAATTCTACGCACCTTTATAATGCATGGCGCAATGCCGGAACAGGGCGTTACCACGCTAGTGACACATCGTTCGTGTATGATAAAGTTGCAAACTGTAAAAGACAAAGAAAACCAAGAAGAACAATGAAGCATATGAGTAAAAGAGAAGGTATATTAAGTGTCATTCAATTGATAGAATACAAAGACTGTCTCTCTCTTGTATACACACATACATATATTGGCATATATTAGTTATATAGATACATATATATATAATATGTATAGTATTTTATGCCTAGAGCTGGAGGACAATCCCACGTCATCATCGTCATTTACAGCGCCATTCATAGAAGGGCCATGTTGGCTCTTGAGTTCATGGGCACAATATTCATTGAAGTTTCACTCTTACATTCAGGCATACCTGTATATGCACACACACCGACACACACACACACACATATAGAGCTAAGTGACTAACTGCAAGAGAGTAGAAAAAGGCTGCAGAGAGCGCAACGCACAAAAGCGAAAACAAACGTTGAAATAATGCAGGACAAACAAAGACCTTAGCCCTCGCCCTCGCACTCCCACTCCCTTCCACTCGCTCACTCACGCTCTCTTTGTGCTTGTGTTTGTGTTAGTGTGTGAATGACAGCAGCAGGCAGAGACCTGCCCATTAAGCTACCGCTCCCACTCCCACTCTTTACCCGTTTCCACTGCTCTTTGCATTGCATTTGCAGTTGTATATGTACACATGTGTAGGTGTGTGCGTGTGCTTAGCCCAACATAGAAATTAGATTTTCTTTACTTATTTATTTTTAGCTTTGTTTTCAAAGTTTTTTCACACTTTGCAAGCATATTTATATGTCTGTGTGTGTGTATGCATTGCTTGCTCTTAAATTTATATTTAGCAGCAATCATAATAATCTATGTCTATATGTACGCATGCAGCTATACATATGTATGTACATATGTACCGCTAGATATTTGTCTGTTTGTATGTACATTCATATGTATGTATGTGTGCAGGCATCCAAAAACTGGGCCGCTGACCTGACGCTGACGCTCTGACGTCATGAATGAACTCATGAATTTTTGTTGCTACTTCTGCTGTTGTTGTTGTTTTTGGTTGTTGCTATTCAGCTATATATAAATAAACGAGTATTGCGAGTACTCGCTTTTCGTTCTTACGGCGCATGTTGCATGCTCCAAGTGGATCATAATCATTTTTGGCCAAAACGTGACGCTGGCACGAAACCAAATGCAGCTACTTACAAATACATAAACATACATACATATGTATGTGTGTATGTGTGTGAAATATAATCTTGTATTTTGGAAAGCAGCAGGCATAAATTGTTGTTGTTTATTTATACAGTATGTCAAGTAAATGTTTTAACAAACAAAAACAAATAAAATAAAATTATATAAATGTAACTATTTATAAAACAACAAAAAAAATTAAATAATAAAATATAAGAAAATACTAATATTAACCAATTATTTTGCTTTAAAAAAATATATTCATTTAAAATATAAACCAATATTTTTTTCTTTTTTTTTCCAGCTTTATATTATCTTTATTCAACATAGTTATAAGCCAAGGAATGCCTTGCATTTTTATTGGCATTATGTATACCAAAATACGCATACATACATATGTACAAATATATACATACAAATGTGTGTGTTAGTGTCTCTGATAAGCGCGACGCGAGGACGCATGGGAAATTTTCAAATGCTTTTCTCTGCTTCTGCGTTCGTTCGTGCGTTCGTTTGCCGTCTGGTCGGGAAATTCACGAAACTCAACACACTTTTACTTTTACAATTTTCTTGCTGGGCGCGTGCTCTCTATGTGTGTGTTTGTGTATGTGTAAGTGTGAGTGTGTTTGCTGCTTTTATAACAACAATAACAAAGGAAAAATTAAGTCAAATAGCCTAAAAGAAAAGTATGCGAAAAGTTGGAAGTAAAAGCTGGCTAAAAATCTTTGTCAAGCCACCAAAATACACACACACACACACACATAATAACATATGTATATGCAAGAGTATATATATATAAGAGTATGGCAATTGAATAGGCACAAGTTGTCATGCGTAGTACAATAACAACAATTAAAATTGATATTTGCATAGAAACTACACACACACACACACACACACATTTACACTCATTGTTAGTTTGGCAGGAAATCAATTTATAACAACAGAATTCACTCAAAAAACTAATAGATGAATCCATAATTAAATTTAGAAATGATTGGATCAATGGGACGCATGAATAATATACATACATATATACAATATATGTATTCGATATACTTGAACTTGACCGCGCTCAACATGTCGTATGCGCAACATTAACACTAGTACTAGTCACAAATAAATAAAAGAAGAAAAAATACAAGTCAATTTGAAGTCACAGCAACAAAATGCAAAGCGAGTTTCAATTTCACTTTCAGCTTGAAAAATATTGGCAAATTATGTTAATTTTCGCATAAATATAATTTGTATAAATGTTGCAATATGAATTCAATTCAACAACAAAAACAACAACAACAACTAACAAAACTTGTTGGCCTGGCCCGTCACTCTGTCACACACACACACACACACACACACACACACACATATGCACAGTACTTGGAGCACGCTCTCGCAATGTACGTAAGCACACACAAGGCAACAGTCAAGGATATCGCGTGCGTCGTGTTCCGATGTCGATGTCGATGTCGATGACTACTAAACCGCGCGACGTCGACGTCAACGTCGACGCTGACGCCGAAGTCAACGTCAACATTGCCGCCAGCTGCGCTACTTGATGGAGACATTCGATTTACATACCCTGTAAACAATTTTATAGCGGTAACAGCAAATAGGTGTTATCAGATTTAAGAAAATTTATCATATAAAAGAGTATCTTTATAAAAAATCTCAAGTAAATCCACTCTTTTTATATAGGATTTCCTGGAAACAGCCCAGACATTAATTTTTAAATGTAGTTATGAAACATATTGCCAAATTAGAATTAAACTTAAATTTTCATTTAAAAATCATAGAACAACTCTAATTTATAGTTTTTAATAAATAGTATCTAAAATACATTTTTTGTTTGTTTGGCAAGTGCATTTAAATATACCCGTTACATAAAATGTAAGTATAAGGGTATATTGTATTCATTAAAATGTATGTAACCTAAGTCTCAGATACTATGTGAGTTAGATCAACCAAACAGACTTATGTGAGTTTGTAGTAAGTACATCAAGTTTATTTCGAATATCTGCGACCACCACAGTTTTGAAGATAGAACTTCATATATATTATTTTATTCTATCGACCTATCGGATCAAGGTTATCGGGGGTGCCACAGAAATCGCTTTCGCTTGAATTTCACTTAAATTTCATACGAATTTCACTTAAATTTCATACAAATTTCAGTGAAATTCAAGCGATAGCGATTTCTGTGGCACCCTTGTATAAGTTTTTAAGCGACTCACAGAAAATAAATATCTGGGACTCCAAAAATCTGGGATTAAAAACCATCCAAATTGGTGTCAGAAGTTTGGTAATCCTGGATTTTCTTCAGCCAAATACCAAATACTTGATAAATACTTTTTTAAAAACTTTTTGAAATTGACTTTTGACTAAAAACCAAAAACTTAATTTTAAGCAATGCAACTAGAGCATAACTTTTATTATTATTTTATATTATCAGTGTACATAAAGTTCGCCATTGATTTAATGTAAGTATTCGATAACAATTTGAATATGGCTGAAAATGTCAGCAATGTCACTTGAGGAGCATTTTGAAAGCGATTCGAAGCGATTCGCCAGCCAAACTGACGGCGCACTCAATAAAAAGAAAATAAATAAAAAAAAATGAAACGAAACGAAAAAAAAAACAAAGAGTTTCCGTTTCGTTTCATTCGTATGTTTTTGTGAATGAACAACGTTTTGGGCTTTGTCTATGTAGTAGTGGGTAATTAAATGGCAGCACAACACCCTTCCCCTCCCCCTTGCCACTCCCACTTCTCCTCCTCCACCTCCTTCAGTTTGTTGCCTTCATTTGGGGCATATGGCAATAGTCGGTTTTGGTTCCGCCGCATTCATGGCGGCCATTGATGACGCACTTTTAGCCCTTCATTGCTATCGGCCAACAAGTGAGAGATTCGGTTTGGGGTTGGGGTTGGGGCAGTGATGGTTGCAGGCAGGGGAAAAGCCGTGTACATGTATGCATGTATGTGTAGGTGTGCCAACAACAGGCCTTTACATGGAGAAGGCAACCGGCTTGCAACATGCGAAACATACACTGACAAAAAACAAAATCATTCTAAAATTAAAAATTTTAAATTCAAGATATTAGCATGTATTTTTTAAGTATGAAGTTGGGATATTATAGCAAAAAAAAAAGCAACCACTCAGTATAAAATAGTCAAAAAAAAAGTCTAAAACATTACACTGCACTGAAAAAATGCTTATAGATAAATTAAAAACCGTACTTGAATCAAGTATCTTGTATTTGGCTTAAGAAAATCCGGTATAACATATATTTTGACACTGATTGATTATATCCCGGAATTCCATATGTTTTTCTCTGTGCACACATATATTTTTTTCTGTGTATTTCTTATGCTCACCTGCTGCTGCCTCTGTTGCAACTCGCAAACCAATTGAAATGTTGCCTGCAACTGTGTGTGTGTGTGTGTTTGAGAATGCATCTCGACCTACTTTCAAGCGTGAGATGGAGAAGAGAGCGAGAGAAAGCGAGAGAGAGCGAGAATTGTTGCTGCCTAGCAACTGTGTGGGCGATTATGATTTTCTCACTTAATTCGCTCTCCCAACTGCACTCTCTATCCCTCTCTTGCACCCCACTCTCTCTCTCTCTCTGTCCTTCTCTCTCTCTCTCTCCCTCTTTGCTTTCAGTTAAAACTTTCATTTGCAATTGTCGCGTTTAGATGTGAAACTCAATTAGTACAACGTGCAATGCTGCGTATACTTGTTATTTGCCAATGAGAGCAAGATAGCACAACTAAATGCGAGAGAGAGGGAGAGGGAGACTGGGCCAACGCCTGCAGCTATGCTATGCAACTGTAATTAAGATGCATCAGGTAAATTGGTATATTTAAATATAAAAAATAAATTAAAAATAAAGGAAATTGTTTTAAATTTTATTTTTATCATAGATTAAAACTGTTTAACCAGTATTAACCGATTGAAATGGGTAACCGTATCAACGCTTCTTTTTAAAATACAAAATTGTTCAAATCGAAGTAACCGATTCAGGTATATCGGTTAATACCGCTAGAATCAAGCATTGAATTTAGTCATGCTGTTAATGCTGTAATCATCGTTTTTAAAACAATAGTTTTTCATTCTTAAAGATATATTTTGGACAATGTGGCTTAAATGTTTAAGGCTCCATTTGATTCTATTCTGCTAGTAATAAATTATAAGTCAGTTGAAATATAAATAAGACATGTTGCAAGCTTAATGCAAATATGCTACAACTCATTTAATATTTATATATGTATATATATTTCTTTTTACGTTCATACATATACTATGCCAGTGCTCTGCGTGTTTATTTTTAGCAGACACTGTCAAATTGCAATACTAAGTATAAGTATAAGTATATTTACAAATTTGAACGGATAAGCGCAAACTGTAAACTGCACGCGGGAAAACAGGCACGAGTTTTCTCACTCGGGGAAATCTGAAAATCTGATCGGCATTGAGGCAATAAACATTTACGTTGGCAAAATTAAAATTACAACTAAACTAAAATTAAATGAAATGAAATGAAAATTAAAAATAAGAGCAAGAAATTTGCTTAAATAAACAAATTAAAGCCAAAGCGCTTAACACGCTTCCAATTGGGAGAGGCCAGCTCCCCCTCCCCCCGAATTCTCTATCGAGCTGGCCAATAGGAAAAGCAAGGGGAAGAGGGGAGGGGGCTGAGCCAATTGGCCACACGGTCGTTTGTCTATGACGTCGTTTGTTGGCGCTCTCAATATTTGTGTGTTGGTAAAGTTCAAATGCGCACACTTTTGTGGGCCACAAATAGCAACAATGATCATCATCCTCATCATTCACATCACATCACATCATTCTCGTAATGACGTTCATAAGATTGTTGGGTGGAGTGGGGAAACTTGTAAAAATCCGAGAAATTGCTTTTACGGCCGTACTACAACTTGACGGTAATCTAAAAAGTATTTTCCGAAAACTAGACAAATGTATTTTTACATCGTTTTTGAATGCGAATTTTGGCGCTTTTGCCCCCAGAGTGTTTAGTGCTCATTAATTTCAATTTGGCACTCGTTGATGCCACAAGTGTTTGCCACAAAACAGAAACCGAAACGAACCGAAAGTTGCCAATTCAGCGAATTTACGATCATCATTTATGATCAGCGATCAGCGACACTTCACCTGACTTGAGTTGCCTCTGACAACATGATCAACAGACCTTAACTTGGCCTAAACACATGTACAATTAACGATGCATGCACTTTATCTATAAAATTAATTTGGTACTTGAAAATGAAAACCCATTACTAAGCTAGATCATTTCCGAATACTTATAATACATACATATTTCGTTATTTTAAGCCTGATCAACAGACATTTAGACATTTAAAGAATCCATGTAAGATCATCGTTCATTTAAAAACAGTCGAATTTTTTCTAGCTTGAACTAAATTGATTGGCAACATTTTAAATATTTAATTGAAATTAATTCAAAGTCTCCTAAATTCTGTATTCGTTATAATATTTTAAGCTTTAGGAATATATAATGTCCATAATTTATAATGCATTATACCAGCGATGGGCACGCATGGGCTCCGAGAGCTAGTGACTGCTCCCAACTTATATAATATAATATCAGAGGATATACTAAGTATTTATTTTCTTTTAAGTAAAAAAGTTAATTTTTATAAAATTTGCGTAATTATCAACATATTGATTTTTATTGGCCCAACTATTCAAATGATCTGATCTTGCCTAACTCTTTCTCCCAATTAGTCATGTTCTTATTCCTATTAATTAGTTAAGTAACATTAACATTTCCAAAACTACTCACAATATTAATATATCATGATTATTTAAATAGATTTTCCCAGCTGATCCATATATTGATTTTGTCCCGCACTTTTCTGCCTCTGTGAATAAGAATACTACATATTTTTTGGTAATTAACGTTAGCTATTATTTTAAGCTATCATCCTACTTAATCGCAACAGGATCGGCCAAGCAGAACGGTAGTAATGCCTGATATAAGTTTTAAGCAATGTAACTGCCCAAAAGTATGCAATAATTTTTTTTATATATTTATTGCCTTGGTTGTGATATCCTCAATTTTTTTCTTTTTTTAAATTTCTTATTGTTTATTTAATTATTCTGTTATTATTTACAACAACTTAAATTAAACTTATATGCTAGCTTCTAATACAACCTAGTCAAAAGGCTAGGTAATGCTGGACTTACCTTCGCATATGTAGCCCTGTTGGATGAGGCCCCACAGTAGATCCGAGCAGTGGTGACAGTAAGTTGGCTTATGAAATGTCTTCTTCACAAATGAATGCCCACCATCCGCCATTTTGTTTTGTCGAATGCTACTGCCGTTGAAGCTACAGTTTTCGGTTTTGGGGGGCTTAAAATGCGTGGGGAGCTTAAAATGTTGTTTGTTGTTGTTGTTGTTATGGTTGGCACGAGACTTTTTTTGTGCGAAAATTTAGCTATTGTTACTACTATTGTTGTTGCTGAAGCGTTTGTTGGTTTGTTTAATTAATTGTTGGTGTTGTTGTTGATGGGTTGTTGTGTCCGTTAAGCAAATGTGGCCAACTAACTGTAGATTATGCTGGAGCTTATTAAATTGCAGCCAGCTGAGGCAGTGGCAAAAACCGAAGAGAGCTTAAATTTCTTGTGCTTCTTGATCTGTGCTTTCTGGGCGTACAAATAAAATAGTGGGCGTGTCCTTGTCGATTTGTTGTCGCCAATAATCCAGTTGTTGTTCTTGTTGTTGCTGCTGCCGCTGTTGTTGTTGTTGGGTGTTTTGGTTGCTGTTGAGGTTGTTGTTCTTTGTGCTGTTGTTGTTGTTGCTGTTGTTGTTGTTGGGGCAGCGTCAACGGCTCCGGCTGTTGCTGTTGTTGCTGCTGCTGCTGAGATTGTGGCTGACAAAAGCGATGACAAATGGACAACGAAGACGACGACGACAAAAATGACGACGACGGCTGCATTTTCATCCATTGGTCAACTTGTTGTTGTTGTTCTTTATCCAGACATTTGCTTGCCGGGAATTGTTTGTTTTGTGCGCCCCTGCGCCCCCTCAGCGATCTATCAACTCTTGTTATATATTTAATTATTTTATTTCATATATATTTCAATAATTATCGAAATTATTTTCTTTGGTTTTCAGTTTTTTTTTTAGTTTGAAGGCTACGTTTATTTTTTGTATTTTACATTTATATTTTAATAATATTTATTGGTGGCTAAATATATATGTATGTATATCATTGTAGTTGTAGTTGTTGTTGTTGTTGTAAATTTATTTGGTGGAGTGCTTGTTGTTGTTTTTGGGTTTGTTGTTGTTATACTTTTGTTACTTATTTACAATTAACGTTGACTTTTACTTCAAGCGTTGCACTATAAACATAAAAAAAATAAAGAACAGATCACAATTGATTTATATGTTGTATGTACGATTGCAAGCAATCGATTGACTGCATTCGATTGTATTCGATTGTTTTACATTTATTTTAGTTTCACAAACACAAATACACACACACGCACAGATGCGACGTGAACAGCAGCAGTGAAAATGTTGGAATGTTCAATTGAAGCATGTTTTATTTCCCTCTTTTTAGTTGTGCCTCCTTTTCGCTACGTGGGCGCCGCACCCCCAAAAACGACGACAGGCAATAAAAGATTCCAGATAACATAATGTACACGAACGCCAAGAGAGAGCGAGCGACAAACGCACTCAGAGAGAGAGTGGGAGAGCGAGTTGATGTGTGCGCGTGAGAGAGCGTGTTGGTGTATGGTGAATTTATGGTGTGCTGCAAAAATACCCGTTATTTGAGCACATACACACACACACACACATAAAGAAAGTAGTAGGCACATCAAATAATAATAAAACTGGCAAAAATATGATATCAACAGCGTGTCAAGAGAGGCAGCCAGCAAGAGTGACAGAGAGCGAGATAGTTTAACTCTATGCTGAAGTTGCATTAAAAGCATTAAATTGCACTTGATTTTTATTTTACACTTGATTGAAATGACATTGCTTAACCCAGCAATAAAGCCCAAAAGTAGGCACTACTATTTTCCAAATTTATAGAAACAAGGAAAATACACAAGTTACGTTGCTGATGACCACATAGTCTATATATTTCTTAGGGAACGGCCTGAAACTTTTGAGACCCGAATGGTTGTGTGTGCGTGTGTTTGTGTGTGTGTGTGTCCAACGCCCACGCATAAAACTGAGCTACGCTTAGCCAAGAACAATTGTCAAAACTCATACAAATTCTAATTATAGACGGGGGCACACTTGAAATTTGGTTTCCTTATATGACAATAAAAAAAGGTAGCAAAAACAATAAGCTGGAGCAACAAACAAGAAGCAGTGTATTGTACATACATATGTACATGTATCGAATTTGCACATACATATATGCGTATAAGTATGTACATATGTATGTATGTGTGCTGCTGCCAGTTAGTCGCGACGTGGGAGGTTTCATGTTATTCATGTCCTGGTCCCCAGCTGACCTGCGCAGTCACAAATTCACCACACATTCAGCACATTCACCACAACAGAGGCAAAAGCTTACTGTGTGCAAAACTGGCCAAGTTTAAGGATAAATCACTACGAAAAGCAACACAAAAGGGAGTAGCGAGCACACTTGCACAGTGAAACCGCACATGAAATATATATGTACATATTTATATATATATTTTTTTTTTGGTAAACAATCGTAAACGTGGCAAATGAAATGCTTTACGCCGCATTAATTTTCGGGCAGCTCCATGTTTTTAAGTGTCCGAATAATGATTGTTGAAATTTAATGAAATTATGGATGATGCTAATGGGGGGAGGGGGGGGCTACGGTTGAGTACTCGTATTTGGGTGCGAGCAGCCCACTCGATTGCTCACGCACACACACACACACGCACATTTGCGTTGTACATTCCTTTATATGTATGTGTGAATTGAGCAGCAGCAGCCGCAAACACTTTGCACCCACTGCCCTCGTCACACACACACACACACACACACACACTCCTATATCCCTACTCTCTCTCCATTTTCTTCTCTTCCTTGTCTAACGTTGCGCACTTCGCTCTTTTCGAGCCGCATGAGCAAATCGCAATAGATAGAGAATTTTTTTCTCATGCTGTCTCGGCTACTCCTGTACGATGATTCCTTGCCATACAACACACACAAACATACTCACACACACATACACACACACCCACATGCAGAACTAAAGTCCTTGGATGTGTGTCTTTTCTTCATTTTAATAGATATGTATGTGCTTATAATTTGCCATTGCCATTGCCGAACATCAAAAAAGATAACACTTGAGCTTAATTTTGGTGACTGCAATTTTGAAGGTTTGGTTTTTAGCGGCTGCCTCCGTTGACGAACTTTGCAACATTTGACAACGTAATTTTCACGCACACACACGCATGTACACTCACACAGATACAGACGCACACTCGCGCAGGCACAAAATTTTATGTACCATATATTTTAGCTGGACAACGTAGACAACGGCAATTCGCAATACTAACTAAAGCTGCTGCTGCTGTTGCTGCTAATTTACACAATTCTTTTTTTTCCATTTTCATTTAGATTTACACATTATTTCACTGCTGCCGCTTAAATACACTTTTCATTTCTTCCTTTTCACTTGCGCCCTCTTGTTTTTCGATAGGCGTTCAACTTTGCACTTGATTTCTCTTTTGCTTCTTCTTCTTATTCTTTTTTTAATACATTTTCAATTTTCGTTACGTTTTCGATTTTGATTTCGCGTTTCGTGCACTGCATATCATTTGATTGTTTTCATTTCAATTAATCGAAATGGAAAATTTTCAACAAGAGTTTTCAAGTTTTTCTTCTTTTCTTGTACATTTTCAGTTTTTCTTTTTTTTTTTCTCTTCGGTGTGTGACTATGTGAAAATGAAAATTCTTCTATGTGTGTGGCAGTGCCCCCGTAACGTACACACCTAGCCGTTGTGTGTGCTTGTGCTTCGCTGAAGACGATGGTGCGCTCTGACTGGGACCGAAAACTGTTCACTGCTCGCTAGCTCCGCGCACTCGGCTGCTGCTGCTGCTGCCGTCGCTGCTGCTGCTGGCCGCGAATTCAACGTGTTGAAAAATTTGGCGGCCGCAGCGGAAAGTCCCATCAACAACAGTGGGAAAATAGCGGGAGCGTTGCCCACAATTACTCGCTCTCGCACTCTCATTTGTTTCTCTTGCGCTCTCTCCACTTCATCTTCTCACAAAATATTTGCTCTCATTTTCTTAGACACTGTGCGCTCTCGCGTGTTGTTTTTATTCAATTCTGTTTTTTTAGGCAACGTCGTGATAAATATTTCAAGCTAATATCGATGCTTTATATCGGCAGGTACTTTAATATATCGATATTCACAAACAGTTTTATTTTTAATTTTGAAGTCTAATTAATCAATTGACAATTCCATTCTTTAATAAATCAAACTGCTTGGAATCCATTGCCTACATTTGTGCGCTGTTCTTACATATTTTTTAACTTACCTTAATCCGTCTTATTGGACACACTGAAATCCAGTTAGAAATGTGGTTAACACCAATAGCACCAATAGTTGGCTGAGTGTGGAGTGAAAGCAACACAACAAACTAGCCGATACACAAACCTTTCGACGCTGCTGCGCGTTCTGACCAAACGTTTTTTTTTTAAATTCAATAACAATTCAATTAGAAATTTTCTAATATAATGAAGTTCACCCTCGCGTGGTGATGTTTAGTAATATATTCTAAAATATGCAAAATAAAATATATATTATAAAATTCCTATGAAGGTTTTAAAATTCTTGCTTCAAAATTAAACAAATTCCATATATACAGGTGTCCTACAGAAATCACAAGTGAAAGCGAATTAAAAAAAAAAAAAAACAATTCCACTCTAAAAATTTCTCAGTGCCACAGAATTTCGAGGGTTTTTTTTTTATTTAGCATGTTCACCAACCTTTTCGAACTCGGCTGATAGGGCTGGCCCCTTCTCAGATTATATTTTCCAAGGGTTTGCAACATTTTTAAATTTATCATTGAAAAATAATATGTTTTTATTTTATTTCTTTTTTAATTAATATAATTTAATTTATTTATATAATTGATATTGTAAAGCTTAAACAAATTTAAAAGCTATTGGCGCGACAAGCAATAAAAGCTACTCGACAACTCTAAATTCTGAAATTCGGACAAAAAATGTGACATTGTTCTCATGACATTGGACGCCAGCGGATTGAGCGCTGATTATCGTTTCCCTCAACAATGTTCAGCGCCGTTGACTGTGTCACAGTGAAATGAAATTGAGTGAAATTCAAGTGGAAGAGATTTCTGTAGCACACCTGATAATTCATTTTTTAAAAACGAGTTAATTGTGGAATTGAGTTATGCATTTTTTATTCGATTTAAATTTTTTAATAACGGTTTTTTAGGTGCTCATCTGTAAAAAAAATTGTTATCAAACAAATTTCTCATAATATTTTATAAAAAATAACCATACATTAAATATTTGTTTGAACGTTTTTTATTTTTGCATTTATTGAAATTTGTTTATGTGCAACAAAATGTAACGAATTGAAAACTAAAAGCCAGTTTAAATGGAGTTGTGTAAAGATACTTAGCACGTTACATGTTAGTTAATAATAATGTATGTATATTTGAGCACGCAGGTCATTTAATTAATGATTTAGTTAGATATGAATGTTTACACGTGTTAACGTTAATATATATCCCATAAAAAAAACCTCTTTACGAGGTAAAAGTCTAGTGACGAAAACATTTTCTTGCCCCAAAATTTCTGATATCCAATTTTGTGACGAATAATATTAAGTTTTACACATACATTATTTAAAAAAAAAATTTTGCCCTCGGCACATTGCGCTAAATTCTTCATACCTAATAAATATTACTTTTTTGCGCAGTGACGAGTGACAAAATTTTTTTTTAAATAATGTATGTGTAAAACTTAATATTATTCGTCACAAAATTGGATATCAGAAATTTTGGGGCAAGAAAATGTTTTCGTCACTAGCTTTTTACCTCGTAAAGAGGTTTTTTTTATGGGATATCAGACATTTTTGAAATAAGACATTAGATATTTTGAAAACTTCAATATTTTTTGACAGTATAACTTGTCAGCCTTGTTTATTGTTTGTACAGCAAAAACAAACAGTCTGGCAACACTGGCTCGTTTTACGAATCGCAAAATCTATCAGCACTCTCAAACTCTGGCTGCTATAACAATTTGTTGCTGCTGCCCTATTAAAATTCAAAGTAAAACGTATATCTTCAGTTAATATGTTATATCTTCCAAACCTATCGATAAATTTTTTTGTGTCATATATCAAAAAACGCGAAATTTTACAAACTAAAATATATTGAAAATTTAAAAAAATCGTTAGCGGCGTTTTCTCAAAAACCGCCAAAATGTGGCAAAAAATACCTTATTTCACCTGTAGCAATTTACCTGTACTCTTAAGCAAAAAAGTGTACAGCTATGCTTAAAAGCCCTTCGAACTACCTTTTCAACGATATATAGATCACATCTGTAGCTTCTATCGTTTGGATGCTATAAGGGTTTCAATTTCAGCGGTTTTTAGCGATTTCCCGCTAAACTAGCGATTTTTCGAAAAAGTCGTAGAACAAACGTTTTCTAGATTTTTGAGCGGGAACAAGTCCTCATTCAAACTTTTAAGCTAAATCATCGCTTTGATACAAACAAACAAACAAACAAACAAACAAACAAACAAACAAACAAACAAACAGACTGACTTTTCATCTCATTTTCGGAAGGCCCCTAAATATTTCAAAATTAATTATCTTTTGAACCACTAGTCAGATTTTGATGATCAAGGTGTCATTCGACGCGTATTTTTAATTAGAATAATAAAAAATTCAAAAACAATTTAAAAAAGCTCCAACGGCCCCATTAGCTCCAATCATCCAAATTTTTCCCCTCCCACTTACACCTGTTTATCTCACGAGCCAGGTGAGTTTTCTAAAGTCTTAGTATGCACATTTGTAAGTCAAATTGATACCTTTCGATCGGTATATAACTCGACCTGATCGGACAGTCATAGCAAATTTTCCATTTTTCCTGTGTATATATGCTAGTCGCCTTCGCACCCTTCGTGCTGCTTTCGTCACTAGCGCGGACTGCCGTCCGCAGTGATAATATAATATATTCATTGACGGCATCACGTTTCATCTCACACGTACATATAGTAGTAACAATGATTGTTGTTAAATGTGATTTAATTTGCTTTAATATTTATACAGTGTGTCAAGTAATTGTTTTGACAAATATAGCAACTTTACTCAAATAAAAATAATAATTAAAACCATGTTTCTCATGTGTTTTTTTCTTTGTCAAAACAATAACTTGAGCTACTGCATTTATTGTGATGGGCAATTAAATTTGCTTATAATGAATAAATATGTGAAATATAAATATTTGTTAACAGCATTTATGTATAATATGTGTATGTAAAAATTGTAGCTGGTAATTTTATAATTATTAAATATATAAAATAAAATAAGACAAATACGATATACTTTGTCGGTTATCGATTATCGGTTTTAGGTTATGTTGAATACAAAATACAAATACACGCAATTAATTAAGGCGACTTTCAAGGATTTTAAAGGATCGCAACGGTGTAAATTAGCCAAGGCCATGATCATCAAAGAAACTTTGCGGTGTTTCATCCTGTAAAATGGAAATGCGATCTCATTATGTATTTCACTTCGATGAAAGTCCAACAAAATTTACGAAATATATTGTATATATGTAAATACTTATGTAATCTACAAACTAATATAAATAGACGTATAAACTAAGCGAGAAAGGGACACCAATTGCACAGATTCATCAGTTGGGCTGTCGAGAGAGAGATAGATAGATTTGGGAGAGCAAAGCAAGATGTTGAAAGAGAGAACAGTAAGAACAGTGATTCGAGCCAGCAGCAAACAGTCATATTACCAATATAAAAATAAAAATAATTAATTAAATAAAAATTTAAAATTAAAAATATAAATACAGTAAATACGATCACCGTTCAACCTTACCTCTAAGCATATTACGTACATAATTTATTTGTTTTACATACAAGTACACACACATACAATTTTGTTTTTTTTTTTTTGAAAAATATTTCAGTTTGTTTTTTATTGAATACAAAACACAGGAATTTGGCTAAAATGTACAACACACATATGTATATAGAGAGTTATATATAGATATATTTTGTATATAAACTATTAATATTGTTTTTTTTTTCTTTAATATGTATTATTTACTACTAGTAATTTTACATTTCATTTTTCGTGCTTTCCAAAAATTTTAAAGCTTACTTTTTCTATATATTGTAGTATTGCATTTTCTTTCCCTATTTTTCAACATTATCATTGCTTATTTATTTTTGATGGTTTTGGAATGATTAACTAATTATCTAATTTATAAACGCATGAGGAGATAAGTACTTATAATGTCAGGTTATTATTAGCGTTTTGCATGAACTTTTTTTCAAAAAACAGTCTAAAAATGAAGAGGAAAAACCGCAGATGGATTTCGTATTTGTTTTAATTTTGAATTTGGTTTTGATTGTTTTTGCCTCACTGTGTAACAGATCTAATTGCACCTTTTAAGTGTTGTGCAGAGCTAAACTTTGAGTGCTTAACAACACACACACACACACACACAGAGAGACACTCACTCCCACGCACATACAAGTGGAGTGCAGTTAAAATACTTATGTATGTGTGTGTGTGCATAGGCATTGTGTGTGTTTGAGATAGACAGAGGTGTGTTTTGGCGTAGGCGTGCATGTGTGTATGTGTGTAATATAAACTACATTCTACGTATTTGAATTTCTCTTTTATTTAGAGTAGTCCAATGTCTCTTAAAGTGCCCTCAACAGCTTCGTCCTGGAGTACAGAGAATAAGAACAATAAGAACAAGAAGAGTAGATACATAGATAAAAGTGAGTAACAGTTGTATATATGTATGTGTGTGTGTGTGTGTGTGTGTGACCAAGGTGAATTTACTTGAAGGCAACATATTCCCCACAGCTGAGTAATTCCACCATGGCTGTGACAGTGTGTGTTGTTGTTGTTAAAAGAAGAAGAACGTCACAATTCTGTATGTGAAGGTGTGTGTGTGTTATTTCCACATAGTATGTATGTATGTATGCGTATGCGTATTAGAAGCGCGCAAGGCGTGCCGGGGGGCAGGGCGGGGGCGTGGCAAAACAGGGCAGAACTGATCACAAAACTACTCCCAGGCCAAAACGGGAAAAGCTTTTGCAATATATTTACAGCCTTTGACTTTCGTAAGATCGAACTGTATTACAGATGCATCTATCGTAATATCCAATATATGATATCAGGAAAGGAACAATCTTCAAATGTCTGTTTATTTTTTTGTATCGGGCCTACAATTTGTTAAATATATTTATAAAAGGATCTGTGTTTGTTTTTTAATATACATATTAACTTTTTACACTGTTTTTGTTGTTTTTTCTGTTTTTTTTTATGTCTGATTAGTTCAGATACTCATTGAAGTCCTGTTGAATGGTTGTATTAACATCGATATATGCAGTGGCGGGTAGGGAAAGCGTTAATAGTAATAACAAGAGAGAGGGTATTATGGATTACACATTTAGAAATGTATTGTTAAATATTAAATACACTAAGTTCAGTAATTATTTTGACAAAATTAGAAATTCTAAACATTTGTTTTTAATTGCAAAGTCAATAAAACCAAGAAAATAAATTAAAAAAGTCCAAAAAGATAATTTTAGTTTAATTTCTTTGTCAAAACAATTACATGACTTACTGTATATATTGTATATCGAAATATATGTGAAGACAAATTAATCAGTTAGTAGGAACTACAAAAACAAGTTCAACAATACAACTACAAAGATCATGCAAAACAAACGTACATATATAATACGATAAACTCCTCGATAATGTTTTAATAATAGTTGATTTTAGTTAAACAATACACACAAAAGAATTGTACTAAACATTTGACTACATATCAATGGCATTTACACATTTACATATATAGATGTTGTATATATTAATATAGATATCGATGGACGGAACTATAGTACGTTTGAATTCTTTCTATAGGACATTTCTGGATTAACAAGTTGACAAGTTTACAAGTTTATAATTATGGCAAGCTCAATACTGTGCTAAAATGCATTTAGTTAAGTTTAAAACTCTCACAATTGTTTTTTTGTTTTATAGGCAAGTTGTTTCGGAACATAAATTGAGGCTCGCATTAAGCATGCAAAGGAAAACATGTTTAAACTTAAAATTAATAACAATTTCATTGAATATTATTGTAAATCGAACAAAAAGCTATTGCAGTGAGTAAAAAAACTCTTCTTGCTTTTAAGTTTGTTTCGTTTTTTTTTTTTTATCAGTTTGTTAGAGTCGATTAGTTTCGTTTTGCGCAAAAATTAGAAAAAAGTAAAGAAGATTAAAAAAATTAAGTATACAGAACTGGAAACGTATATGTACCGAGTGATATGTGTATTATAATATGAAATGACTTTAAAAAAAAACTTGTATGAAAACAAACACTAACGAGATATAATAAAAAAATAAAGAACCAACTAATTGTATAAACATGTAGAGAGAACAATTAACAATATATATCTCCGGCATGTATATATATACACTCAATATATATGCATTATAGATCATATGTCTCGGGTGTACTGACCTCTTGTAGCAGATCCTGAGAGGCAATGGCTTTAAGCACATTCTTTTTCGATGTCTCCTGAATCTCGCCGCCAATCAGCAACTCATCCAGTATGAAATACGCTTTCTCAAAATTGAATATAATATCCAATTCGCAGACCTGCAATCAATATATATATATACAAACATATACGACTATTTCCACACTTGATTATCTATCAACTGATTACTTACGCTGCCAAAATACTTATCCAAGAGTTCCACATAACGATGGATGATCTCCAGCGTCAAGAGCTCGTTGTCATTCTGCTCTATAGCGCAACAGAAATATAAGCTGGCGTATCTAAAATTGGTAGAAATTAAAAAAAATTAATAATAAAAAAATTTGACCAATAATTTACAGAGTTCTGTAATCGTGGAATAATATTTAAGAACACAAAACGTGTATTTTCGAAAAACAAAAAAAATTGATGTCTACTTCTATTTCATTAAAATTAATAGATATTCAAGGATGCCACAGAAATCGCTTTCGCTTGAATTTCACTGGAATTCGTTTGAATTTCACTGGAATTCGTATGAAATTTAAGTGAAATTCAAGCGAAAGCGATTTCTGTGGCACCCCCGATTAATTGTGTATTTTGCCATAACTTTAAGGCGCCTGCAAAAAAACCTCAAATCCATTTGTACAAACTAGACATACAGCGTTGAAGACGACAAAAGTTTTGTTGAGCCTGACGAGCGTTAACAATCTCTTGATTAATAAAATAAATACATTTAATCTAAAATAGCTTTATGTTTAATTATGGCTTTGTCCTACAATTTTCTAGCCGTTTCTAGCTTTCTTGGAAAGCAGAACTAGCTTGCTCAAGCCCAAAAGAGTTGGCAACACTGGATACATTACTTTTAATATTTTTAAGTTTATTCTTTTAACGAAAATAAGAAACAAATTTACGCAATAATATAAAAATGTATCTTACGATTTAAATAGAACTTCGTGCTGCTTTCGTCACTAGCGCGGACTGCCGTCCGCAGTGATATCTAACTGAAGTGCAAAAACCAAGAACATTTTCCATATTGCAATTTTCTAACATTTCTCCAGTTTGGTTACTTTTCTTATCGGAATATTTTGGTTTTTGCTCCTCTTTATCTAATGTTCGACACTGGCTTATTGGAATTATTTTATTTGTTCCTTTCTTTTCAACATACTTATAAGTATTGGTTTTGTACATTTTTATTATTATTTTTATGTTTGTAATTTTGTCAAAAAAATTTGAGTTTTGCAAGGGATAGCAATGTGTTAGTCTTACCGCTTGTAGACAATCTTGCAATCCTTCCACTCCAGAAATGAGCACATTTTGGGCTTGCGGGCCAGAATCGTGGTGACAAGTTCACGGGTAATCTTCTTTTTGGTCTTGTCTGGATATGCCATGTACCATTTTTGTAATCGCAATTTGCCCTGACGACTGAACAGCAGCATAAAAAGCATCTGTTTATAAGTTAAAAATAATTTAATTAGCGTTTGGTATTTCAACCGGACATTTTGACACTTATTGGACTAAAATAGGTGAGTCAGGTGCGCTGCGCTGGCAACTTTAATGCAATTGCTTGTTTTTATGTTCCCATACGCAAATTTGTCTCAATTTCATGTCACTGACCATTTCGACTGTTGCAGCTTTGTGTTTTTATTCTTTATGCGCCGAAAATTGCAGTAATATTAACAATTTCTAAATTTTTCACGCTGTACATAAAAAAAAATACTTCTTCAGTAGAGTTGTATCGTATCGTTCGGACTAAGTTCGATTGAACTATTCACCAAAGTGAACGAACGAACTAAATCCCTGATTGTAGGTCTTATAGTTCAGTAGTTCAGTTGCTTAGTTCGTTCGTTCAATAGTTCGTTCGAGTCCTTTTATAGGTCAGTAGTTCGTTCGAGTCGTTTGAGTCGTTCAATAGTTCGTTCGAGTCGTTTGAGTCTTTCGAGTCGTTTGAGTCGTTCAATAGTTCGTTCGAGTCGTTTGAGCCTTTCGAGTCGTTTGAGTCGTTCAATAGCTCGATCGAGTCCCATTACAGGGTCAGCAACCTGATAAAGTAGACATTGACTTTCATACACAACAATATAGAATAGGTAAGCTTTTCATTATATTTTGTTAGCCTGTATGCTAATTTCTATTACTTTTTCTCGTTGGCAGGCAGACTTGGACTGATATTTTAGTCAAAACACAAATGTTACTAATTTGCTTGAAGCAATTTGTTTTTGTTTCTTATTTTAATTATCTTCGGAGAAGATTAATACTCAGACTAATTGGATTAAAGTATGAATTTTATTGTTTTTATTTTTAGAATCACAAATTGGCTTTTATTTTCAATACTATTTTTAAATAAACCGAGCGATAATGAGATTCGAACGAACTATTGAACGACTCAAACGACACGAAAGACTCAAACGACTCGAACGAACTATTGAACGACTCAAACGACTCGAACGAACTACTGACCTATAAAAGGACTCGAACGAACTATTGAACGATAATGGGACTCGAGTCACCGATTGAGCTCAGTAACTGAACTACTGAACTAAATGACCGATTAGTTCGTTCACTAAAAATTGAACTACTGAACTAAATCCTTCAACTGAACTAGAATCGACAACTCTATTCTTCAGTCAATTTTGCCATTCACTGCAACAGCTGACAGTCAGCTGGCAACAGTAGACCGATGTTTATGCTATCGATAAAGTGTCAAAACTATCGGTGACTCTTTTTCTGCGAACCAGGGCTGTCACACGTTTTACAGCACGGAACAAGTTGTACCGTACGAGTCAGATCGCAAAAATAAGTGCCATTGCGCCAACTGGAAAAAAAAGAGCCAGTTTTGGCGCAAAAACGCCAATTGTGGCAGCCGTGGTTGTACCGTACAACACCAGATCATTAGAGTTGGGACTTTACGATTTTTTTGAAAATCGATTAAATTCGATTTTTTAAGAAGAAAAAATCGATTTAAAATCGATTTTTTTCATTGAAAAAAATATGTAAGCTTAATTTTTTTGTATGACTTTATGTGGCTTGTTTTTTTAGTATTTATATTATTTATCACAAGTTTTTGTTATGATATTTAACTGTTTATCAATAATAAAAATAGGGAAATAATAACAAAATTAAAATAAATTCAGATTTCAGTTTTACTTTGATTTAAAAATACATATTATTTAAGAGCGTGTTCCAATGTATGAAAATACTCTCGAAATCCCTCACGCTCAACAATTTGGAATGGCTCCATGTTCTTAACAATCATTGTTTTTAGAGCCTGATCGCGTTTCTTTTTCTTGATAGAATTTCTGCCGTAGGCATTTTGTATAGCACGCCTGCAGCCAAAAGGTGCCAAAAGAAGAGATAGAAAAACAGCGATTCTTTAGTACATTTTGTGTACTCAAACATTCGCGCCATTACAGCTTCTCACACCACTGGTCCTTTTAAAAAAAATCGATTTTTAAAATAACAAAATCGATTTTTACTCCACCAACGAAAAAATCGATTTAAATCGATTTAAAATCGATTTTATTAAAATCGGTCCCAACACTACAGATCATAATAAAAGCGACGTTGTGGCAGACTGTGCGGTATTTATTTGCCGTATAAAAGGCGTGCAATTTCATAATTTGAATTTAGTTTGCAGAGGAAATATATATAGGCAAAATGTCAATAAAACTGAAGGCAAATGTAAACAATCCGCCCATAAGTAAGTGCAATTAATGCCATGTAAAACGAGGAAATAAACTTGCAATATTTGTGAGGTTATGGTGTAAATTCAATATGCGTTTTTTTTATCCATTTATTTGTAATATTGCATCAGTTTTTATCAATTAATTAAGCACGTACGTATAATGTTCTACCCGTACAGGCGGTTTGGCGACGGCGCATTTAATTAACTCAACGGTGCCCGTCGAAATTGTTTGGGGCAAGGAGACGTCGCTGCAATTTCCGGATAATCGCCTCCTGGTTTGTCACTCGAACAACGATGTGCTGCGGGCCCTGGCACGTGCTGCACCCGATCACAAGCTGTACGGTGAGACGGCGATTGAGCGCACACAAATCGATCATTGGCTGTCCTTCTCACTCACCTGCGAGGATGACATTTCCTGGGCGATGTCGTTTCTCGATAAGTCGATTGCTCCCGTCACGTATCTGGTGGCCAACAAGTTGACCATCGCCGACTTTGCGCTGTTCAATGAGATGCATTCACGCTACGAGTTCCTTGCCGCCAAGGGGATTCCCCAGCACGTGCAGCGTTGGTATGATCTGATCAATGCCCAACCCTTGATTCAGAAGGTGCTGAAATCTCTGCCGGAGGAGGCGCGTGTCAAGCGCGGTGTCAGTGACGCCGCACCAAAGAGCGGCGAGCGTAAGCAGGAGGGTAAATTTGTGGAACTACCTGGCGCTGAGATGGGCAAAGTTGTGGTGCGTTTCCCACCAGAGGCATCGGGTTATCTGCACATTGGACACGCCAAGGCAGCGCTGCTCAATCAGTACTACGCTCTGGCCTTCCAAGGCACGCTAATCATGCGCTTCGACGACACCAATCCCGCCAAGGAGACTGTGGAATTCGAAAATGTCATTCTCGGCGATTTGGAGATGCTGCAGATCAAGCCAGATGTCTTTACCCATACATCCAACTACTTTGACCTCATGCTGGACTACTGCGTCCAGATGCTCAAGGAGAACAAGGCCTATGTGGACGATACGCCGCCGGAGCAAATGAAGCTGGAACGCGAACAGCGCGTCGAGTCGGCGAATCGTTCCAACTGTAAGTCTTTATCTTCATGATTTTAATATCTTTTAGTTAATAATGATGATCTCCTTCTTCCTTAGCTGTGGACAAGAATCTGGCCATGTGGCAACAGATGGTGCAGGGCACCGAGGCTGGCCAGAAGTGCTGTGTGCGCGCCAAGATCGACATGTCCTCGCCCAACGGCTGCATGCGCGATCCCACCATCTATCGCTGCAAGAACGAACCACATCCACGCACGGGCACCAAATACAAGGTGTATCCCACTTACGACTTTGCCTGTCCCATTGTGGATGCCATTGAGAATGTGACGCACACACTGCGCACCATGGAATACCACGATCGTGACGATCAATTCTATTGGTTCATTGATGCACTGAAGCTACGCAAGCCTTACATTTGGGAATACAGTCGCCTCAATATGACAAACACGGTGCTATCGAAACGCAAGTTAACCTGGTTTGTGGACTCTGGTCTGGTCGATGGCTGGGACGATCCACGATTCCCCACTGTGCGTGGCATCATCAGACGTGGCATGACCGTCGAGGGACTCAAGGAGTTCATCATTGCGCAGGGCAGCAGTAAATCGGTCGTGTTTATGAACTGGGACAAGATCTGGGCGTTTAACAAGAAGGTAATCGATCCCATTGCACCACGTTACACGGCATTGGAGCACGACAAACGCATAATTGTGAATGTGGCGGGTGCCAAGTTGGAGAAGGTGCAGGTGCCAGTGCATCCCAAGGATGAGAAACTGGGCACAAAGACAGTCACATTGGGTCCCCGCATCTACATTGACTATGTGGACGCGGAGGCGCTCAAGGAGGGCGAGAATGCGACATTTATCAACTGGGGTAATTTGCTCATCAAGAAGGTGCACAAGGATGCGAGTGGCACCATCACTTCTGTGGATGCCACACTTAATTTGGACAACAAGGACTTCAAGAAGACGCTCAAACTGACGTGGCTAGCGGTCGAGGATGATGTCAACGCGTATCCGCCCACACATTGTGTCTATTTTGATAACATCATCAGCAAGGCGGTGTTGGGCAAGGATGAGGACTTTAAGCAATTCATTGGCCACAAGACACGCCATGAAGTCCAAATGCTTGGCGATCCCGAGCTCAAAAAATGTAAAAAGGGTGACATTATCCAGCTGCAACGTCGCGGTTTCTTCAAGGTGGACAACGCGTATGCTCCTCCCAGTCCCTACACCAACGTCGCCTCGCCCATCATACTCTTCTCCATACCCGATGGCCATACCAAGGATACGCCCTCGTCAGGCCTCAAGATCAATGCGGCTACAGCGCCGGTGGCCAAAACAAATGTAAGTTGCGGTTTCTTTTATTAAATTTAGCAAAAAAAACAAGTGATTGGTCCACCTCATGGTGAAAGTTGACTTATTCACCACATTGTTGGTAAACTCATCTCTCTAGGTCTTATTCACCACATTGTTGGTAAACAAACCTCACTCTTATTCACCACATTGTTGGCAAACTCACCTCTCTCCATTATTAGAGATGTAATCTGTGCAGTGCTGCTAACTTTTTAGGGCTTGAGCAAGCTAGCCATGAAAGCCATATATAAAGTTATTTTAATTTAAATGTAATTTTTTTTATTCATCGTCTGGCTCAACAAATCTTTTCTCGTCTTCAACGCTGTACTATAATTCAAGCCAGCCGCTATATAAATATTTTTTGCGCATTTGGCATTTGTAAACCGCCCGAAATGGCGGGAAAATAGTTAAATTGGCAACACTGAAACTGTGATCCCCTTGGGGCCCTTCTCGCGCTCTCACTCACACTTTCCCGCAACATGTTGATTAGAGATGAGTCACACATGCGGTGACAACGGGTAATGTAACGTTGATAAATATGAAATTATCTCTAGCTTATGGGTTATATCAAAAAATCATAGTATATTTATAACAGTTACTCGTAAAAAAAGGGAGTTAGCAAAAAATAAAAAATAGTTAAATAAAAAGTCACAAGTAATTGTCACAGTAGCATTCGCTTTGGTGGATTGCTCATTTCCAACGCACAGTAACGTGTAACTCGAGCAAAACCGGTTTCTGAAGCACACTGAGCTTGCAATTGGTTGTCTATCGATAAGTTTAGGAGAGCATAAGCGAAGAAGCGAAAAGAAGTTGAGGAAGATACACATGTAATTTTGTCGTTCGATAACTGAAAACGATAAAAGTAATTTTGCTGACGCGTCTGCATTTTAATTTTGTATTTCGTCACATTGATTGATTAATTATTTCTTTAACAGGCTGCCAACAATAAAACTGCCAACGCTGCAACATCGAAAGCTGTCGATTTGGACAAACAGATTGGGCAGCAGGGCGATCTAGTGCGTGAACTTAAAGCCAAGAAGTCGCCAAAGGCCGAAATTGACGTTGCCGTTAAGAAACTGTTGAGCCTGAAGGCGGATTACAAAGCAGCGAGTGGCTCGGATTGGAAACCGGGACAAACAGCTGTTGTTGCTCCTTCCTCTGCTGCTCCTGCTCCTCCTGCTCCAAGCAACAACGACGCTGCCACAGTGAACACTAGCATTGTTAAACAGGGCGATTTGGTGCGTGAGCTAAAGAGCAAAAAGGCAGCCAAGTCTGAAATCGACGTGGCTGTTAAGCACTTGCTGGAACTGAAGACGCAATACAAGACCTTAACCGGACAGGATTGGAAGCCAGGTCAGACTGTAGCAGCTCCCACTCCCGCTCCCTCAACCGCTTCCTCCAGCGTGGCTGACATCTTGAACCAAATTGCCGCTCAGGGTGATAAGGTTCGTGAGCTGAAATCCGCCAAATCCGATAAGGCAACCATTGATGCAGCGGTCAAGACACTTTTAAGCCTCAAAGCCGATTACAAGCAACTCACGGGCAGCGATTGGAAGCCCGGAGTCACAGCGCCCGCAGCTGCCGTAACTGTAAAGCAGGAGAAATCTCCAGAACCAGCAGCTGCCAGCTCCGTCTCCATATTGCTGGGCAAGATCAGCCAGCAGGGTGACAAAATCCGACAACTAAAGTCGGCCAAAGCGGACAAAGCGCAAGTTGAGGCCGAGGTAAAGCTGCTGTTGGCCCTAAAGACGGACTACAAGAGTCTGACGGGTCAGGAGTGGAAACCGGGCACAGTTGCTCCCGCTCCCACTACCACTCCAATTGCCACCGTGGATCTCACAGCTGAGGCTGCCAGCGGTGACATAGAGCAGATCCTAAGCAAAATCCAGATCCAGGGCGATAAGATACGTCAGTTGAAATCTTCCAAGGCGCCCAAGGCATCCATAGATACGGAAGTCAAAACTCTGTTGTCGCTGAAAGCCGAATACAAGCAGCTCAGTGGCAAGGATTGGACACCCGACGCCAAAGTGGAGGCGGTGAAAGTGGAGATGGCGACGTCGGAGAAGGATCAACTGACGCTGGACATTAACGCGCAGGGCGAGAAGGTGCGTGCCGCCAAAGGCAGCAATGCCGCCAAGGATGTGATCGATGCGGAAGTTAAGAAGCTGCTCACACTCAAGGCCAAGTACAAGGAGGTCACCGGCACCGATTTTCCCGTAGCCGGACGTGGTGGAAACGGTGCCGTCAAGAAGGCACCCAAGGAACCACAACCACAACAACCAAAGGCGGCCAAACCCGCCAAAAAGGAGTCGCCAGCTCCAGCTGCTGCCAAACCAGATGCCTCCACTGGCTCCGTCAAGAAACAGACGCGTCTGGGTCTTGAGGCTACCAAGGAGGAGAATCTGCCCGACTGGTATTCGCAGGTGATCACCAAGGGTGAACTGATTGAATACTACGATGTGTCCGGCTGCTATATCCTGCGTCATTGGTCCTTTGCCATTTGGAAGACCATCAAGAACTGGTTCGATGGCGAGATCACTCGCATGGGCGTCAAGGAATGCTACTTCCCCATCTTTGTCTCGAAGGCGGCATTGGAGCGTGAGAAGGCGCACATTGCGGACTTTGCACCGGAAGTGGCGTGGGTAACCAAGTCGGGAGATTCCGAATTGGCCGAACCAATCGCTGTGCGTCCCACCTCCGAGACGGTCATGTATCCCGCCTATGCCAAGTGGATACAGTCCTACCGAGATCTGCCCATTCGCCTCAATCAATGGAACAATGTTGTGGTAAGCATTTCCCCCCATAAGAATCTTTTGGCTCATGTCCTGACCTCTCTACTTATTCCCCTATCCATCTAGCGCTGGGAATTCAAGCATCCTCAGCCGTTCCTGCGCACCCGCGAGTTCCTCTGGCAGGAGGGACACACGGCATTCGCCAGCAAGGCCGAGGCGGACAAGGAGGTGCTGGAGATACTCGATCTGTATGCGCTTGTCTACACGGATCTGCTGGCCATACCCGTGGTGAAGGGTCGCAAGACCGAGAAGGAGAAATTCGCTGGCGGTGATTATACCACGACGGTGGAGGCATTCATATCCGCCTCGGGACGCGCTATTCAGGGTGCAACGAGCCATCATTTGGGACAGAATTTCTCCAAGATGTTTGAGATTGTCTACGAGGATCCAGAGACGCAACAGAAGCAGTATGTCTATCAGAATTCCTGGGGCATCACCACACGCACCATTGGCGTCATGATCATGGTGCATGCGGATAACCAGGGATTGGTGTTGCCACCCCATGTGGCCTGCACTCAGGCGATCGTTGTGCCCTGCGGCATTACGGTTAGCACCAAGGATGAGGAGCGCGCCGAGCTGTTGGGTGCCTGCAAGCAGCTGGAACAGCGTCTATCTGGCGCTGGAGTTCGCTGTGAGGGCGACTATCGTGACAACTATTCGCCGGGCTGGAAGTTCAATCATTGGGAACTGAAGGGCGTGCCCATTCGCATTGAACTGGGTCCCAAGGATCTGAAGGCCAAGCAGATTGTCGCCGTGCGTCGTGATACGGGCGAGAAACAAACGATTGCTCTCGCCGATCTGGAGAAGAAGATTCCCGCCCTGCTCGAAACCATACACGAGAGCATGCTGTCCAAGGCCACGCTGGATCTCAAGTCCCACACCAAGATTGTCAAAACGTGGTCCGATTTCTGTAATCTACTCGAGCAGAAGAATATGCTCCTGACGCCCTTCTGCGGTGACATCAACTGCGAGGATAAAATCAAGGCGGACAGCGCTCGGGGAGAGGAAGCCGAGCCCGGTGCTCCTGCCATGGGTGCCAAGTCGCTGTGCATACCCTTCGATCAACCCTCGCCCATTGCGGACAACGACAAATGCATCAATCCCAGCTGCACAAATAAACCCAAGTTCTACACGCTGTTTGGACGCAGCTACTAAATCACGATGAGGATCGATCATCATCACAATCCCTCTGAATATACTTTTATAATTTGTACTCGGTATACTCTGGACTCCCCGCCTGGACTCTCTTTATACATATGCATCAATAGTTTACTGTTAAACATTAATCTGATTTAATTTGAGTTTTCGTCATAAATGCTTTAATCTAATAGATCACGAATTTCGATTTTGTTTACAATGTTTAATAAAAATGACATGCAAATAATTGTCAACTTAAACGAGTTTTCGTTCGAGAAGACATAAATGGAAAACGGATATAAAAATAAAATACTAAACACAAGAAGGAACAAAAAGGAAGTAAGTAGTTAGCTTCGGAAACGATATAAATAAAAGTTTATTGTATTCCGAGCACAGCATTCTAAAAGGTTCATGCAATGCATATTGGAATATAAAAATCGACAAGAAAAAACTAATCGATCGTCGATATATCTTCAAATAATCAGGTTATATCGATTTTTCATAATAGGTTTTTATTATAGCAAACCTTTTCCAAATCAATCAAATTTTGATGCATTCACATTATCACACCACCAGCATTTTTGTACATCACTCTCTTCTATTTCAACTGTCAACCAACCAACATCTTTCTTGTCAAATAAACTTATGGATATACTCATACTAAGTATTATGGATAGTGAAAATATACCTGATCATCGCATTTATTATTAAATAGCAATCATAAAACTACACACTCCCCATGTTATCAGTAATTAATCAGGAACTTTATTTACACATTCCAAGAATCGATTAAGATCGGGTCAAGAAGTTTGTAACGTACAAAGTGGCTTACAGTTTGATGGCCAAGAGACGTTGATGGGTATGAGGTGCTGGGGGATTAAACACAACATCTCCGTTGGCATCCTTGTAGTCAGCGTAGGCTCGGGAGTAAACACATTCCATTCCCAGTGCCTCCTTCTGTCGAGCCGAGTAGAAACTGGAGCAGGCAGCTGTCATCAGCGGATAGCCCTTGGATCGACCCAACTCCATGAGAGCGGCCGCTAGACGCGATCCTATGCCCTTTCCTCGCATCGAGGCATCCACATTGGTGATGTGGGAATACAGCAGCTTGGAGACGTCGTAGCGCTCAAAGAAATTGGCTTTTATCTGAGTTTCGTTATCAAACATCATAATGCGTTTTAGTGGAGACTCCGGCATTTCATTGATCCTCAGGCTCTCCTCCTCCAGATCACTTGGGACGGTCTCATGGGCAAGAACCAGTCCGACAACACGTCCGTTGTCGTTGTCGTTCTCATCGATAGCTACCAGGCAGTTGCCCTTTTCAATCTGGTGAAAGGCATCGAAATGTTCCTTACTGGCTTCCGCAATTTTCACCATTTCCTCTCCAAAACAAGTCATAAGTGGCTCTCCATTGTAGACCTCGCTTCCCTTGAGCTGTTTGTAGTCCTCCACAGTCATGGTCCGAATAAGGATGCCATCTGTGGAGCCAAAATTCATTGACATGTTGTACTCGTGGTATTTGATTCTTGAACTGACAATCTAAACTATTTACTTAAAAGGTTAATTCGCTCTCGCAATCAGCAGTTACCTTATCAAGACCCTTAAACTTGTAAATATGTAACTTTCTTGTAAGGCCTTTCTTATCTAATAATGGTCGCAGTGCGAATAGGCCTATTTAACATCTTATCAACGAGTCATATAGTTACATACATTTCAAGGTAAAAATCGAATGACAAAATCATTTCCCCGCCCAAAAATTTTTGAATATCAATTTTTGTAAAAAAAAAAAATTAGGCCTTTGGCGCGTAGCTCTAAAAGGTCCCGATACTTTAAACCTAATAAATGTAATATTTTTGTGCTGTGTCAAATACCAAACTTTTTATTTTAAATAATTTATGTATTCAATTTAATATCGTTCGCCACAAAATTTGTTATCAGAAATTTTAATTCATGGAAATGTTTTCGTCACTAGATTATTATTTTGTAGAGAAGTTTTTTCTGTATATATTGCTAGTCGCCATTTGCAGCCTGCGTGATACTTTCGTCACTAGCGTGGACTGCCGTCCACGTAGCGTATAATAATTTTACATAATTTATGTGAAATTTATAACTTAAAATTTGTTTAAGAAATTAATTGTAGTTTTTTTTTTTGTAATTTTGAATTAGATTGGAATAAAGTGTTTCAAACAAGTTTTGCATGTATGCGACAATTAATTGGATCCCATTTGGATAGTGACAAAATACATTTCATATAGATTAAAATATACATTACATTAGTTGGTAGTTCAAATGGAAAACTCGTTGTAGGCAATCTAATAATGTTGACAATCGTCATCTCAGATATAGTATTAGACAAATCAATAGACCTGTTTTTTGTGTTTATTCGTCATACACATGGTTGATTAAAACTGTATATTTACCTGCGATGTGCATAAATGGTTAAATGCTAGTCAAACCAGGAAAGCATTTGAAATTTGTTTGCCTACTTTGTTCCATAATAGATACATGTACTTAGTTCTGGTTAAAAACAGTTGAAATGGAAATAAAAAATACTTAAACTGAGCACACACCTCGTTAAACTGGATAATAAACTATGGTTAATAACATGCCAGAAACTCAATTACCAAATCCATTATTTACCATTTTTGCTTATGTATTTGTTTATTAGACAGAATTGATTGAAAAACAAAAACTTGCTCATTGTTTATTAGCTCATTTAATCTTGTGTTGGGAAAATATATCAAAAACTTCCAGCTGATTAACGATTATGAAACCAACTAGAAATCACTTGAACTCTTGAATTAGCACAAAACTAGCTGAAAACTAAAAAAACATTAAATAAAAAAAACAACAACGTGAAAAACTATTAAGAGACACACTCCCGTATAATTTGTTGTGCAACACGAAATTTAACAAGAATGCTTTGAGCGAAAGTGATTGACGTGAAAATACCCTATAAGTTATTTTCAGAAATATTGGCAAAAACCAGATCTTAAATACATAAATTCCTACATATAAATAGTATTTTTTGGTTTTTATCAATAAATTTCAAATGAAACTTAATTTTTAACTGAAAAAAAATAGTATCAGCTAACAATTTAAAATAAATATTTATTGACACATCGGGGTAAGTCTCTTTTCCAACATTTTCATAAAAAAAATAAAAATGTTTAATAATTTTTTTTAGTAATTTACTTATTTTAATTATTTTTATCATACATTTTCATTACAAAAATGTAAAATTTAAACAATTTTTGAAAAAACATTTTTTAGAATTGTTACAATTATTAAATTTATAATAAAAAAAATATATATAATATATTTTATCTATATGTATCTACATTTCTGAAGATATGTTTATTTACATCTACAAACCTTTTGAGAAAATGATCATAACCCAATATTGGTCAAATTGTCAATGGTTACAGGGTATGCATAAATTGCATACGAGCTGCAGATTAAATTACGAGGTACGAGTAATTCATCAAATATAATTGTAAATACCCAAGGGTCCGTTATTAATGGTATAGACACTTTTATTGCTTAATTATTCAAAAATAATTCAGATATGTATTTTTATTGTTATTATTATTGGCAAAGGTTGTGATTTGGTTTTTTTTTTTACAAATTAGCCAAGTTAAATGGGAAATGGAAATAGAAATGAATTTTTCCGCATTATTTGTTTACAACAAACTTAAATTGATTTTAAAACGAAATTTCAAACGACAATTTGCAAGCAAGTGAGAAAAGTCTGATTTTGATTTTAGTTTAGATTTAGGCGACGACTTCCTGAGTTTACAGAATCAATTAGAGTAGATGAGATTTTGTCGTGATTGGACAACAACAAATACTATTATGTGATTCCCAAATAAACTGTAGATAGGCCAATAACCAGAGAAACTGACAACGTAACGGTTATATATATATGTATAGATATATATATTTATATTATTATAGTCTCGTCAAGGTCGTCATCGACTGTCAGCGGAATAATTTCTGGTTTCATTGCGAAATTTATCCATCCCAGAGCCATCTTATCATCCTCCTGCCTGTCTCAGACTCATTGCGGATTTTTCTCTCTCTCTCTCTTTCTCTCTCTCTCTCTTTCTCTCAGTCTCTCTCTCTCTCTCTCTCTGTCAGGCTGTAAGTTAACAAGTCGCATAACTTGTTTCGTTGTTTTGGTCTTGCCTCGTCTGTGGATCAGGTTCCCAAATTGCATGCAGATTGTGGCACAAACTCTGCAATGTGGTTGGTGGATGTGTTAAATGTGGTTTCTGTTGATGCAGTTGTTATACCCTTTTTAAAAGGGTACTGGAATTATATCAGTAATTTTATAAAATATACATTCTTGATTAAAACGACAAGCTCAATCATTAAAGTAATACTTGTCTCTCATATTTATTTATTTATTTAGTGTCAACTAAATGCAGCTGACCAAGTGAATTTATAAAAATTAAAATAAGATTAAGTAATATAATACTTTATTAATTTTATAGGAATTATAAACAACTTTAAATTTAACTGAAAGAATAAAAAAGTTGCTAAATTAATAATTTAAATATATGAATCTGGGAAAATTCAAAAAATTAATAATTAAATGATCCAACATTTGTGGCATGGATTGGGAAAAACCCAGAAAAACCCAAACAAATCAAAAAATAATAGTAGTAATTATTTTTGGTAAAACAAGTACTAGAAATTAGAAAAGAAAAAGGGAAGATTTCAAGGATGAGAGAGAGAAAGTTCTGAAGAGAAAACGTGTTCAAGATTATTATAATCTGTGCACAAAATTAATGAAATTTATTGAAAACTATTGATCAGTTTATTATTTAATGTAACTGTCATAGAAAAGCTTGATTAAAAATCAAAATAATATACAAGACTCATTTCTTCAATCCAAAATTTTGTTGTGCATTACTCTTAAATTTTTTTTGAACTTTTAATTAAAAAACTACGATGTTTCTGCTGATATTTAAATTTTATAATAATTTAAACAAATCGAACCTTTTTCTTTACAGCCGTCATAAACATTTTTTGTTAATTTAAAGATTTTTAAGAAATTTTTGCGATTTTCTCTGGCAAGAGTATCAATTCTTTGGCGCGTCAAAGATGAAATTTCCTTCTTGTTTTTTTGGATGACATGCAGTTTTAGGGTCGCCACAAACTCAACTCGACTCGACGCCACTCAACAACAGTTGCTAACCTTGGCAACTGTGGACTGCAGTCCGTCCGTCCGACTGTCCGTCTCGTCCGTTGATGCTGATGCAGTTGGAGTTAGAGTTGGAGAGTGCCTGTCCTTTTTTTTTTGCTGGCATCACATATTTTTTATTTTTTATTTTGGCCAAGTTAAGTGTCTTGCCCTTGCACTTATTTCACACACACACACATAAAAACACACACATGTGTAAAATGAATACATTAAAATCTACTGCAATTAAATTAAATATTAAGATTTGGGTAAAACTTAAATTACTACAACAAATGAAATAAGTTTTTGTGAGCACACTAAATTAAATATTAACAAATATTTGACTTACACATTTGCGCTGAACATATATGAGAAACTGATCAAGAACTTTGACATTCAATTGAATAAAATAATAAAACTTATTCATAATGGTTTAAAATTATTGGCTTAGAGTTCTGTTATTAAAAAAAAAAACAAATTTAAAACTCAATACAGCAGTTTTATGTGTCGAATTTATTAATCAGGGGTGCCACAGAAATCGCTTTCGCTTGAATTTCACTGGAATTTGTATGAAATTTAATATCTTTTAATATCAAACATGTGAAGTATAGCAAAAGTACTTTTAAAAATTAAAATAAAATTAAGTAGCATTAAATTAATACGAATTAAAATTAAACTTAAACTGAAAGGGTAAAGTAAAATAAATTAAAAATAAAGAATATGTTTTAACATTGTCAGTGTGTTTTTAATTTAATTTTATTTAAAATTAATTTTAAATACTGCAATGACATTACAATACATTACATAGAACATTTTAGGGACTACCCGGAAAGCAACAGCAACAATAACAACAATATCAACAACAGTAGTCAAGTCAACACAACTTGGTCACAACAAACAAACATGCACACACACACACATGCACACACACGCACACCTGTTGGCTCACACGTACGCTCAGTTAACCGCAAATCTTGTGTATGCTAGTGTGTGTGTGTGTTTGTGTGTGAATGTTGAATTTCCTTTACGACGAGTATAACTTCAGGCCAATTGCCCGCTTTGGATTCAGTCGCTGCTGAGTATTCAACTCATTCAAATCGTATTCAATTTTTAAGCAACAACAACAACAACAACAGCAACATCTACGTGTATAACTAACATCAAAAGTGAGTTGCAACAAAAATAAAAAAAAAGTGTGCAAACTTTTTAAGAAATCAAAATAAATGCTGTATTTGCTTATCGCGTGCTAATCAGTCGCTAAACACAGCAAAATCCTTAAACACAGCCAACGAGCGTGTCTATTGTGAACTATGTAAATTGTGACAAGGCGTTGACTACTGTGAATTAGACGAGACTGGAATCAAAATTACAGAAATGCATTGAAGTGCAATATTTAACTTGCAAAGTAACAAAGTTAAAGTAACAAAAAACAAAAATATAATAATAATAAATAAACGAAACAGACTTAAAATATTAGTTGTGTCTTAAATGTAACAAAAACTAATTGTGAACTAACACCATTTATTTAATTATGATTATGTTTTAATTATGATCAGAGTGTAATTTTAAATATATAAAAAAAATTAAATAAACATGAACAATAAAGTCTTCATAAATTGTACAAAATAGTGTAAATAAACGTTATTTGTGTAAACTTTTACTTAGTAAAAACTTTGTAAATTTGTAAAAAAATAAAAAAAATATTTATTTAATTATAATAGTAATACAAAGTAATTTAATTACAAGTTATGCAAATTTTCAACTAGAAAAAAAAAAGATTTTTTAAAAATAAAATGTCGTTAAAGCTTGCTATTGTGAACTAGCGATCACTGTGACCTAACTAATTATATACGTACAAAAAACTAAAAAGAGAAACAACATTTAAAAAGAAAAAAACTTTATTTTAAAGTTAAGCTGACGTTAATTGGACACTAAGCACAGATGTCCTTAAATAAACTATTTATTGCATTATATAATTAACAGTGTAACTAAAAAACAGAACAATATTTAATGATAAATTTTAAAATAAACGAAAATTTGCTAATTTCTTATCTCAATTCGCAAGTGTGAATTACATGAATATCCATTTAATATTGTTGAACTGACCCATGCCCCAAAGAGGTGTGTGTGTGTGTGTGAGTGTGTGTGTGTGTATACGTGATGCTTATTTGCACGAAAATCTGCAGGCGGGAAATTTCAGGCGAGACACTAATAAAAATAATAATAATGGCAAACATTGCAGCTGATGCAAGTTTGTGTCTTAAGTCTTTTGTTTGGATTTGCAAGTTTGTGTCTTAAGTCTATTATTTTGCTTTGCAAGGAAGCTGAATGCAATGTTTGCCATTTGATATTTGATATTTATGTTGTTGTTTGTTTGATACTTGATTATGTGGAATTTGGCCTCTTGGCATTTTGGTATTTCATCAACACGCCCACAACTTCAATATTGGCAGACAGGGCAACAAATTGGTTTTGTCTATATAAAATAGGGGCCTGGCCCATGGGGCGTATGAATTTCATATGCATTTAAGTATTAGCTAATGCGTCTCAAAACTTTTTGTATTTAACTACAGACAAGCTTCTGGTCAATAGACAAATGATCTGAAATTACAATATTTACACTTTAATTTAAAAAAAGAAGAAAAAAAGCTATAAAAGACTTTGACTTTAATTGAAATAAAAATTTAAATATTATTAACAACATTTAAAGTTGGTAACCATTCAAATACCTATTGTAAATTGTAAACTAAATTTATTATAATCGTTTCAACTTTGCTAAAGTGTTTTAATTGAATTAAAATATGTTGAAATATGACTGTAATTATACTTATTTACTAAGCTTCTTTATAGCTGGGCGTAAATGTAATAGACACCCGGTCGTATACTTAATGTGCACTAATAAGAGTGCACTTATCTCTTGATTGTACTCTGCTCCAAATGAGGTTTACGGCCAAGTTTAATGATCTACACACATGTTGCAAGTGCTGCAACAAACTTAAATTACAGAGAACTTTATTACCAGCAAGTAAAACAAAAAAAAAAACAACTTTCTTTAAACACAAGTATTTGAACTAAAATTTGGTGTGGGCTAAGTCACAAAACACAAAACAAAAGCAAACAAAACAAATAAAGTGCGAGTCATTTGCTCGACAATGGGGCACGGACAAAAATGGACAAATGGACAAATGGGGCAACTGTTCAGACAGGTCTTTAAACTTATGATTGTTTGCTTATTCACATAGCTGGAGAAAACCTAATGTGACGATGGGAAACAACAAAAAAAACAGTGTAAATACAGCAGCCGAAATCCCTTCACGCCAATTACGCCTGAGCTTTGAGTTTTGTTTTTGTTTTTGTTTTTGTGTTGGGATTGTTTCGTTAAAATCTCTGGCATTGAAATAGAATATTTGCGGACTAGGTTAAGCAAACAATTGTCAACAAGTATTCAAGATTAATTTGCAATAACATTTAACACACATGATCTAAACAGAAGTCGCATTTATTTTACTTTTTTACAGCCTTGTAACATGGAGATACTGAAAAGTGACGCCGACTCCGGCGTATCTGAAATTGCCAGCTATTATGCCGGAAAGACAATACTCATTACAGGTGCCACTGGTTTCATGGGCAAAGTTTTAGTTGAGAAACTCTTGCGCAGCTGCTCTGACCTCGAGGCCATCTACATGCTAATTCGCACCAAGAAGGGCGTGGAGCCCAGTGTGCGCAAGGAGCAGTACTTCAAATGTGTCGTAAGTTAAATTTAAAAAGCAACTTTCAACATTGTCAAAAGAATACATCAAATTCTCGATATATTGCGAAAATTAGACATATTTTTTGAGAGACTCATTTTTTTTTAATATTATATAGGGATGTATCGTATTAATGAAAGCGAAATAATAAATAACAGGATTTTTTTTAACAGTCCATACAAATTTTAAAAGATTGAAAAATATATAGCTTTTGGGTTTATTTATTTGAAATTTTTAGGACTCATTAAAATCGTTTTGTTAGTGATTTCACTCGATTTATCAACAATAAATTATCAATGAATTTAAGTAGTCTAAAATTAGCTGCGCAATAATCGATTCATTGACGATTTCACTAGTCGTAAGCTCAGATACTATTTATATCTTAGTCATCTCCTAGGCTCTATTATATTTATCAATCGGATAAATATGTAAATCACACCTAGCCATTTATTTACTTTCTTACTCACTCTTTCCACTTTAAGAAAAAGTATATACGAATTTGTCAATCTTTAACAAATTGGTTTTCCATTCTTAAGAAATGTACAATTGTTTTCTGTACGATTCCCGGGAATGCCAAATATTTAATAAAGAAAGCAATACGTTAAAACGCAGAAAATGTACATAATTTGTATAGTAAAAAAATTATTCACAATGCGGCCTCACAAATTCATTCAGAAATTTAACTAAGAAAATGAGACTTTAATCTGCTTTTGCTTTAGAAAAAATGTGATATAAAAATTTTTAAAAATTTAAAATAATAAAATTGTTAATATATTATTTCTTTAATTCAGTAATAGTTTCTTTTTTTTAACTAATTTTTTAATAGTTAGTACTAATCAACTTTTTGTCTTTTGAAATGTATGAAAATGTGATATTCGTTTAACATCAATTCAGTCCGAAAATAGGCCGTTAAGCGGGTCGTATAATATTATATTACATATATACTTATTGACTCAAAGTCATTGCCATGTTCCCTTTCAATGTCGGCTTGCCACGTGAAGGCACATATACATATAGATGTACATTAAATCCAAGTCTATCTATCACCATTCCATTGGCTTCATCACGAATGAGTAATTTTCATTTCATTAATGTTATTTCCTGTTTCACTCGCTGAGCACAATGGAAATACCATTTTCTTGGATGTCGTTTATGTGCAATATAAATGCCCTAGCATGTAATTATAATTAGTTTGCCTAATAAACAATAATCATAGCTATTGCTTTTACTAAGAACCATGACGAAATATTGATTTCCGCAAGTAAGAAATGAATTAGCCGAAAAAAATTCCAATAAAATATGTAAACATTTTACATAAGTAACTTTAAAAAATATAATTTACTTTTCCTAATTAAGGATTGATAATGTTATATTCAGAAGTCAGACACAATTTTCATAAAGACCGATCTCATTCAATAAGTAAATATTTTACATAACCTCAAATAATATAATTTATTTCAACCTAACCTCAAATGTGCATTACATTTAAACTTGGAAAAGTGATAACCGCGCATTCCATTCAAGAAATCGTAACACTAAACAAAGAATTTGAGATTGGTAATGTTATATTTACAAGTCAGACACAAATTTCATAAAAATCGATCTCATTTAATAAGTAAATATTTTACATAACCTCAAATAATATAATTTATTTCAACCTAACCTCAAATGTGCATTACATTTAAACTTGGAAAAGTGATAATCGCGCATTCCATTCAAGAAATTGTAGCACTTTAACCGCCGGCACAAACTCGTAAGCGTAAACTACCAAAATAACAACACAAAATAATCAAATAAAGTACATTACAAAAAAGTGACAAACTCACACAAGCACATTAAAGCTTAGGGCATTTATAAGTCAAGGTAAACATTATGATTGTCGAAAAATAAAATAAAAAATCCAAAATTACAATGACTATTAAATTTTGTGAAAACTTGAATGACATGGTCCATTAGATTCTTGGCTTCCAAGGGAAAATGTGATGTCTCACTTACAATTAAAAATTGTAAAAATTTTAACAAAAATATAAATACATAAATTGTATTTTTGCAGATTTTTAGCAAACTATTGGAGGCGAATCCGGAGATTCTGCAAAAGGTGCGCGTTGTAAAGGGCGATGTGCTCGAGCCGAACCTTGGCCTGAGCCCCAATGACATCAACACACTCGCCTCCAAAGTGCAGATCGTGTTCCACTGTGCAGCGAATGTTCGGTTCGATCAGCCGCTTCGTCCCATGGTTAATATGAATGTCGTTGGCACACTGAAGCTGCTCCAGCTCGCCGAGAAGATGTGCAACTTGGAGGCCCTGGTGCATGTATCGACGTCCTACTGTCAGTGCAACGAGCGCGTGCTGGAGGAACGGGCGTATCCGGCGCCACAGAATCCATTCACTATCATCGAGATGGTCGAAACAATGGACGACGCTGCTCTGGCGGAAATTACACCCAAGTGAGTGGAGTGCAGCTTTTTTCAAGCTGATTTAGCTCGATTATAGTTCACTTGAAAAAAATGATTGCTTTTTAGAAGTAATTTAATATTTCTAAAAATTAGCCGATTCAAATAGTATTTTTAACTTTCAAAATATTTCTAAAAATTAGACTCAGATTTTTAAAACAAGGTCGAATTTTAAAAATACGGATTATATTTTTTTAATGACATGTTTCGACTTGACAATCAGGTATAAATCCTTATTTTTTTAGAAGTAATTTAAGAAAGCGATTTCTGTGGCACCCCAGTATATTTTTTTCAAACTTTTGTGTGTGTTACACATGTGGAACTTTTCTAAGCTTATTTGGCTCGATTTTACACTTAAAGAAATTATTGTCCATTTTCAAAAAAATTCCTCTATTAATTTTTTTATAATATTTTAAGCAGTAATATAATATATCTAAAAGTTAACATATTATCATTTGTAGTTTTTAACAAATATTTCTAAAAATTAGACTCTTATCAAAAATGAGGGAAATACAATATTTTTTCCGAGTGTTTTTAAGAGTGTGTGTGTGTGTCTGTTTCCACTTGCAGATTGCTCAATGGGTTGCCCAACACGTACGCTTACAGCAAGGCACTGTCGGAAGATCTAATTTGCAGATATAGCATCAACAAAAAGCTGCCCGTAATCATCACAAGGCCTTCCATTGGTATGTACTATACTCGTAGTAGGTTCATGTGCCACAATAAACTGGTTTTTATTTTGGTTAACTCCCTTTTGTTTAGTGACGGCTGCGATTCATGAGCCGCTGCCAGGATGGATTGAAGGTGTCAATGGACCCACGGGACTAATGATCGGAGCTGCACGTGGTGTCATTCGTTCGATGCACTGTAATCCGGACTATGCATCCACGGTGATACCCGTTGACAAGGCCATCAATGGCATGATACTCTGCGGCTACCAACGGGGCAAGATTAGCTCCAGCTCCAGCTCCAATACAAAGAATGTCGAGTTCTGTAATCTGTGCATCTCGAGCAAGGCTCTCATGTCCTGGGGCGAGAGCATTGAGACAGGTCGTCGATTCTTCTACGAAACGCCGCTTAGCTTTGCCCTTTGGTATCCTGGTGGTTCCATCAAGAGGAACTATTATCATCATCTGTTTTGCGTCATATTCTTTCACTATCTACCCGCCTACTTTATAGACTTTTGGCTGCTGATCTTCGGCAGAAAGCCCTTGTAAGTACAGTTGGTCAATTAATTTTTTATTTAAAAAAAAAACAAAAAATAATTATGTTTTTAGACAAGAAAAAAAAGTCATATATTTCATTCCTTTTCTTGATTAGACAATTTAAAAAATCACATATTTTTGTTATCCATTTTGAAAAGAATATTATTTAATTCATAAATTATAAGAAACATTCATATCTTTTATTTTATATTTATCTTAAAAAAGTTTCTTTTGCTTCTGTTTTTTTAACATTTTTTTTTTTTTTGTCAAAACAATTACTTAACATACTGTACAACCAAAGTTAACATACAACTTCTTTCTTAATTTCTAGCCTGGTGCACGTGCAGCGTAAAATCTCGACGGGATTGAAATTGCTGCAGTATTATACGACAAAAGACTGGGATTTTAGGAATGAACGATTTCAGGAACTGAGCAACAAGTTGAATGAAACGGATGAGCAACTGTTTGACACATCGGTCAGTCAGGTCAACTGGGATATATATATCAGCAACTACATACGTGGCATGCGCACCTATATTCTGGGGGAAAGTGACGATACTCTGCCCTATGCTAAAATAGTCCTCCGTCGTTTATATATCCTGGACTGGGTCAGCAAGATTTTGTTGTTCACACTCACATTTTGGTTCTTATGGACGCATTTGGATGGATTTGTGGAGAAGAGTGATGCCTTTATACGATCATCACTCTGTATCATATATAATGAACAAAATACAACAATACATAATTAGTTATATCGTTAATTTGCCAATAAAAACAATAAAAATACTTTAACTAGTTTCACGCGCCCTTTTTTCGTTTTGAATTTGTGAGCATTGTTCAACACTGCAAGCTATTGTGAATTACAGGATCGTCCGACCGCCCATGTTCACTTGCTCACTTCGGTGAGCAACTCTTTTTGTTCGTTCACTCACTCATGAGCAACCCAACACTAACATACATCACCCTGTTGCACCCTGTGTAAGAACTCGATTAATAAATTTGAAAAAAATTATTAAAAAATTTGTAAGTACAAATTGAAATAAGCAAGAACGTAATAAGTTTTGTAAATTCATAAAGTTAATTTTAAAATTGGTTTGGAGAACGTCTGCCATTGCGTTGTGAAGAAATTAACAATTTAGTAAAATATTCTAAAAAAAAATTATAAAAATTTAAAAAAATATTAGAAATCCTCCTGTGAAAGTTTCAAAGCTCTAGCTTCAATATTTATTAAGAAAAAAATAAAATGTTCATATTTAAATCTTTTTCTGAAAAGAGTTAAATTCGGTCAATTTTGACCGTTGCCAAGGCTGCCACCTTGTTTTTTTTTGGCTGCCAAGCAAGAGCAATTTGGAAGGAACATGTTCACTTGCTCACTTCGGTGAGCAGCTCTTTTTTGTTCACTCACTCATGAGCAACCCAAGATTCGTGAAAGAAAGAAAACAAAAAAAATTAACTGCGTAGTTGAAAAGTAT
Organism: Drosophila suboccidentalis; assembly: GCA_037043435.1. Taxonomy (NCBI): domain Eukaryota; kingdom Metazoa; phylum Arthropoda; class Insecta; order Diptera; family Drosophilidae; genus Drosophila; species Drosophila suboccidentalis. The sequence goes on from JBAMBK010000130.1 coordinate 558,230, forward strand.
TAAAGTGCGTATAAACAACAACTTGATTATATCTAACGAAGTAAGTGCTTCTAAATGTTAATGTCGGGCGTGATATTGTTAAAAGATCTAGTAGTTTAAGACAAAGACTCGCTGAAAAATTGTTACGCAGCAAGCAAGTAAAAACGGTATGGAAAATGCCAGTGGAGCCCAGACACAGAAAAACATACACACATACAAATGCATGCATACAGATGTTTTCGCAGTGGTATTTGTGCGCAAAAACAAGTCATTTGTGGGTCCCAATGACGTCCAAACGGCGGACGGGAGGAACGCTTTACTTGCAATATTTTTACTGCTTTTGTTTGCAGTCGTGTTTATATATATATATTACTTTCAACTATTATTACTCCCCCTTCTTCCTGTGGTTAATATGGGCGTTTTCCGTTCGCGAGAAATATATGTTTTGAGTAGTTTTCTTCAATTAATAATTAGCTCATCGAATGTGCCTTGTTTGTCACAAACACATCCATTTCCTTCCTTTGTTGTCATCGTCACTTTCTCTTTATCATTATTTTTATTATCGCTTCGATGCGGGCAAGTGTCCGTCCCCTCATTAGATACCGCGTACTTTGCTCCAACGGTCAGTCATTGTTCATGGTATGAGTCACACACACACACACAAATGCATGTCTGGTTGTGCTGAAAAATCGGAATTTATCATTTAAGCATGCCCCAAACATACATTGCTTCATTCCATTCCAATTAGATTTTGTCAGTGTTGCTAAGAGCAGATGTTTTTGCAACTGCTAATCCGAGGTGTTTGAGATAAGCGCGTAATTGAATTTCATGGTAAAGTACTTTTAACAAACAGTCGATATGTCTGGTCTATTTCAGGAAACCCAAAGAACAATAACAAAAACAAGAGCAATAAGCAAATAGGAAAAACAAAAGCAACGATATGGCCACCCGAAAGAAATCTTTGCTGAAAGTCATCATACTGGGCGACAGCAGTGTTGGCAAAACGTCACTCATGAATCAATATGTAAACAAACGCTTCTCCAATCAGTATAAAGCAACGATCGGAGCCGATTTCTGTACGAAAGAGGTTGTCGTTAACGATCGCGTCGTCACAATGCAGGTGAGCACAATACTTTAAGTTTTCTTTGTTCGAAATGGTTCGCTGACTGTTGATTTGTTCTAGATTTGGGACACGGCTGGTCAGGAGCGCTTCCAATCCCTTGGCGTGGCCTTCTATCGTGGCGCTGACTGCTGTGTGCTTGTTTATGATGTGACGGCGCCAAACTCATTCAAGAATCTTGACTCATGGCGTGATGAGTTCTTAATACAGGCCAGTCCTAGGGATCCCGAGCATTTCCCCTTTGTCGTGCTGGGCAATAAAGTGGACTTGGATAACCGTCAAGTGAGTAGTCATTAAATTTTCTAAAAATGACAATGGTATAATGAATCCCTTTCATATAACAGGTATCAACACGTCGAGCCCAGCAATGGTGCCAATCGAAAAATGATATACCCTATTATGAGACGTCAGCCAAGGAGGGCATCAACGTTGAGATGGCGTTTCAGACTATAGCAAAGAATGCGCTGGAGCAAGAGACGGAGGTACTAATTAGACAATTGACTGCCTGACAATTATGCACATACTGAAATCGTTCTTTCATTTTAGGCTGAACTCATCAACGATTTTCCCGATCAAATACGCTTGAATTCGGATAATAATCGTCCAGGCAACGCTGACAATTGTCAATGCTAATGTAAAAGTCTAAGATTACATGCAACAGCTGCAGAACAGAATGCAACAGAATACAAAAGAATACAACGCAAAGTGCATAATTACACAATCTATATTATAAATAATACAAGCATATGAGTATAAACAAAATAATGAGTAAACAAAGCAAATACGATAAAAGAGAACACGTTTAAGATTAAGTAAAACAATTTCAGCAATCAGAATAGTTATAATTATAGTATGCTTAATTCAAATTCAGATAAACTTCAGCAGAATTCAAACGTACAAGTTTCCCGTTATTTCAATACATATACAATATTATGATCTGTTCTATTCGTATTTACCAATCATAAACAACAACTTTTACATATTGTGCATGCCCTCCTAGTAATATATTTGCCATTAATTAGTAAAATTATTGCACGCAACAGCAGCTGTGTCAAGTGGCCAGTTGTTAGTTAATTGCTACATCTGAATCAATAACAACAACAAATTATGAAAAACAAACAAAAATAACAAAAAATCTTGTGATTGTAAATTTAATAAAAACAAAAATATACATTTTTATTGTAATTAATTATAATTATTTGCCTGCACATTCAACGCTATCAGCGGCTCAGCTTTTAATCGATTTGAGTCCAATTTTGTTTAATTCCTTTTGTTAGACATTTAGAGTATTATAAACAATTGCTCTACTTTGGTAAATGTACGCATAAATTGCGTAAACTTTATACAATGTAATTTTCATATGTCTTCATTTAACATTCTCATAATTTTGGTTTAATTTTTACAATAAACGTTTCGAAAACTAATGATATTGAAACAGACAACCTATTATAAGCTTAACAGTAAATTTGTCTCTTTTGAAACAGTTTGCGATGAGTTGCAGCATAACACTTGAATCTGATACGAAATGGATACCTATATATTCCTTCTTCCACGTACATTCCTTTTACATTTCTCAATTTTTAATGTAATTGTTAAATCGAGTGGAAATCGATTTGCTCTAGTTGTAATTTAATTAAAGTAAGTATGGCAACTTTAAGGAAGACTTTTCAACGATAGAAATCATATATTGAAAACAATAGTTATGAGTTTAAAAAAATCCAACCCTTAAAAGTTATCTAGATGATCGAGAAAACTGAGATACCCTTTTACAGCATCTTTAAAATGAATACATTTTTATTTTAAAAAATTTTCTATCTTAAAACCATTTGAAAATAAGTTTGATATCTCAATATTAACTATAAAATGTTTAAATTAATTATTAAATTAATTAAATTAAATTAATAAATCTTTTACTTTTGAAAATAAAATTTTAAAATTTTTAAAAATAAAAATTGTTACCTTTCATATTTTATATAAAAATTAAAATATATTCTTAAATTCATTTTTTTATTAAGATCGAGAAATAAAACCAATTTTTATTAATATTAATGATCCTGAAAAATCTTGAAATCATATTTAAACTTATATTTATTGCGAAAACGAACTATATCATTTAGTTTATTTTAAGTTTTATTGATTTTATCATCTTGAAAAAGAATTCCTTTAAAGCCAAAGCTTTCAATTTACTTCTCCCCACACCATTCATTCTCCTTGCGAACCTGCTCCAACTCTTCGGGAGTGAAGTCATTCTCGAGGTTGAATGTCTCCCGAATTTCCTCTGGAGTCTTGCCCCTGATCATATTGGCGACAGTCTTGATGGTTAAGTCAAGCAATCCCTCAATTTCCAAATAGTTGGCGGCCATCAGCAGTTCGAGAAGTGTGCTCTGATCGACCTTAAGAAAATCGGCATCCCACAAAGTGATTTCACTAGTTTGATTCTCCTTGCTCTCATCATCCTCATCCGCGGTTGACTGAGGATCATCCTTGTGATAATTGGCCCAGGTCAAGACCTTTTGCAAAATTCTCGAATTCACATTGGGCAATGGCCAAATGGCGTTCTCATCCACTTCCTCCTCTTCCAACATGGGTCGAATTGTTCCAAAACACTTGACTATTTCTATATCGATATCAAAAATTTGCTTATCGGATGACTGCAACTTGATCGTCGGCATGTTGATTGTTGATCACAACTAAAAATTAACTTGAACTGCAAATAGCAAGTAATAAACTTGACTAAGAATTATAAATTAAAAATACAAGACCAAAATTACGTTGCGTTGTGCGATATAAATGTGTGAATTAATAATAATCAGTACTGCATTAACTCGCAACGCGAGAACTTCCTACTGGATTCATATTTACCGACTCTTAAGAACCCAAGGTGGGTAAACATAAATAAAATATTTGTATTGAGGAATTAGTTTTGAGTTGCATGTCTTATCTTTATTAAAAATTCTAGGAATAACTCGTCATTGATTCAGAAACTTGATCGTGCTTTGTCATATGATTTTGTTTTATTTTATTAGCTATGGCAAAAAATTGAAAAATAATGTGTGTTCATACCGTCTGTGTTTTTGTTTGTTCCGCTCTGATAAAGAATTCCCTATTCCCTATCAGCAATCAAGATACTCGTTACTCGTAACTCTTCTATATTGTACATACAACGAACGTCAGTCAATTGTCTATATCATCGGAATACTATATGATTTATTTTGGTGCAGTAACAACCAAGTAATATGTCGTATCGCCATAAGCCCCTGCTGAAAGTCCTGATACTGGGCGACAGTTTTGTGGGTAAAACGGCCTTGATGCATCGTTATGTCAACAAAACATTTCCCACTGCTTATAAAACCACAATTGGAGCGGACGTTTGCACCAAGGACATTGTCTACAATGTTCGCAGGGTCACTTTGCAGGTGAGCTGCGGTTGAAATTAATTTAATTAAACACATCAATTAATTTAATTTATCGCTTTAATAGATTTGGGATACGGCTGGACAGGAAAGATTCCAATCCCTAGGAACGGCATTTTACAGAGGAGCTGATTGTTGTGTCCTCGTCTTCGATGTAACAAATAGAAGCTCATTTGATAGTCTTGGTTCATGGCGGGATGAATTCTTGCTACAGGCCAATCCACAAGATCCAGAGAATTTTCCCTTTATCGTGCTGGGCAATAAAATAGACTTGGATAAGCGAGAAGTGAGTATATATCGTATCTACAGAGGATATGTCTGCAATCTGTAATCTTATTCAATGCAGGTGTCAATGCGAGAGGCTCAACAGTGGTGCAAAAGGAACGACATAACATACTATGAAACCTCGGCCAAGAATGGCACCAGCGTGAGTCTACCCTTTGAGACGATTGCAGCTAAAACCCTTGAGGCGGAAGGGGACCAACAGTTTGACCACGACATTAACGATTCTTTCATAGTTATAGACGAAATACCAAGAAAGAAAGCAAAATGTAAATGTAGATTTAAATAGTTTAAAACAATTTGTGACTAATGCATTAAAAACAAATACAAATAAAAACAATTATAAATAATAAAATGTAGTTCGCTTCTTAATTGCTTTGCTTAAAACAGGGTGAAATGGGGGAGGGGGAACTCAAAACAAACTCGGTGGCAATGCTCAAAACCAAGAAAATGCCAGAAATAAAACCAGGCGAACAGCAACTAAAGCCCATCACGATATCCACAACATCCACAGATGCACTCGCTTGTGATTGGCCATTTGATTGAGAACAGGAGAGCAGCTGTGGAATCTAAGATCCAGCGGGAGCGCGCTCTCTCATGATTGGCCACTGTGCATGTGTGGGTGTGTGTGTGTGAGTGTATGTTCTCTTGCTGTCGTTTCTGTTCGCCTGGTATTTCGCTTGGCAGAAAAAAGCAAGTTTCCGATTTGTTGAACTGTCTCAACTTTACAATAACAACAATGCAACAACTTTGGTACGATAGAATGATGCACAATATTTATTTTAAGTAGACAGTTTAATTTGTATTTACAATTGGTTACATTGTTTTAACGACTAACAAATGTCTCAGCTGTCTCTTTTTAAATGATTTGGCATGACTGCGTCAGAAAAGTGCTGCCCATAAATGGAATCAGCTGTTTGCCCACATCGATGTTTGGCGGGTTATTTGAATTAAAATTTTGACTCTCACTTAAATGATCACAAACGTGATAAATACATACCAATAAACTTATTTGACCGTTTATAGGGGACATACGACATAAAAAACATTCAGTTATGATATTTGTTAGCACTCGACAATTTATATTTTTGTGAAAATTAATACATGTTTTATTCTAAAAACATATAAATGAAGAATGTTCAGCAGTAAATTCAAAACTATTAACATAATGCTCAAGGCTTGGTTAATCGTCTGTTTTAATATTGAATTGACCTTATCATAATTCCTTATCTCGCTTTTATATTTAATCAGTGAGCAGAGCCGCGTTTATAAAAATTTAAACCCGGCGCAAAGCTTTTGTCGCTTACTAAAATAATTAACAAGATTGAATATATTATGTATTACAAATTTTTAGAACGGTATTTCTCATAAAATTTTGTAAGAACATTTGAATTTTGTAAAAAAGAATAAAGTGCTTGAAGTCATCACTGGAATTGCAGAATTTATTCCAAATAAGTGCTACAAACTTAATCAATCTAAAACATATATTTTAAAACAAATTTGAAATTATGAAATCTCAAATTTCAGGGCCCAAAAAAGCTTTTAGCTCTTTGTGCATGTCTGTAAGCATAAAGATAAGATGAGAATTTTTGAGTTGTGTTCATCTGTTCCGTTTCCATGTAGTATATTCCTGATTAAAAATCAAGACATAGGTATGTACTTAGTACGTCATCAGATTGCGAATTTAATTTTAATTAGGGGTGTGTGACTGAGTTAGTTAATTGGCGATTGGAGCAGACTTTTTTACTAAGAATATTTCTTTAAATAATCGCATGGTTACAATGCAGGTGAGTTGTTGTTGACTTTGATTATTTTAAACTCTTTAATTGTTTATTGTTTTACTAGATTTGGGATACGGCCGGACAGGAAAGATTCCAATCCCTAGGAACGGCATTCTACAGAGGAGCTGATTGTTGTATCCTCGTCTTTGATGTAACAAATAGAAGTTCATTCGACAGCCTTAAATCATGGCGGGATGAATTCTTGCTACAGGCCAATCCACAGGATCCAGAGAATTTTCCCTTTATCGTGCTGGGCAATAAAATAGACTTGGATAAGCGAGAAGTGAGTATATATCGTATCTACAGAGGATATGTCTGCAATCTGTAATCTTAATTCAATGCAGGTGTCAATGCGAGAGGCTCAACAGTGGTGCAAAAGGAACGACATAACATACTATGAAACCTCGGCCAAGGATGGCACCAGCGTGAGTCTGGCCTTTGAGACGATTGCAGCTAAAGCCCTTGAGGCGGAGGGTGACCAACACTTTGTCCACGTCATTAACGATTCTTTCATAGTTATATATGACGAGCCCAAGGGTCCATCAAAGTGTGCATGCAAGTTAGTTGACGGAATACGAGTATAATAGTTAAAACAGTAATGATAAATAAATAAAAAATATAGGTGATCGCAAGTTAATCTATCTGATCTGGACTCCACAATAACAAAGAATTTCCTAAATGTAAAAATTATTGTATAATAATTTTAAATTTTTCAAATATTTGGCACAGTTTTAACGATTAATGCTAATATGGACTTAACTAAGTTGGCATGTCTGCGACAATAAGTGCTACCCATAAATCAGCTGTTTTCATTGTGTTCGATTCGTGTAGCGATCTTCATTGGTCAAATTGATAACTTTTAAGAAATAACAAAGGTGGGTAGATACATTTGAAATTTGAATTATAATCACTAAACTATTTATATATTACTAAATAGATCATCAGATTTCCATAATATATCGACAGATTTCGATTTTAGATCGCAGTATGTAAGTTTTGCCTTATCTTGAAATATTTGTGACTAGTAAATAACAGAGATACATACATAAAAGTTAATACATGTGTTTCTCCCAACACACAGCACAAGATTTATTCGCACACTTGAAATTCTAAATAGTATAATTGTAAATTATATTGTTAAAAATTATTTATATATATTATATATTATTTTATTAATACTGTGAAAACTGAGTGTAAGAATAATTGTAGGGCTGACTGTATGTATGTTTATGTTTATGTTTATGTGAATTCCCCTATTTAATTAAAATATTGTATATTTGCACACTTACAGTGACAACAAATTAACATGACGAATCATCCAAAATTACTGCAAAAAGTTCTGATTTTGGGAAACTCGAGCGTTGGAAAATCGGCACTGATTCAACAGTATGTAAATGAAATATTTACTGATACTGTTGTTACGGTTGCCGCAGACTTTAGCATCAAGAAAATTCTTATAAATAATTATGTAATCACAATGCAGGTGATTTATTGACTTTAACTTCCTTTTTGCTGAGCTAATTGTTTTTGATTATTACCTACATTTCAGATTTGGGATACGGCCGGACAGGAACGCTTCCGATCCATTTGCAAGGCATACTACCGAGGAGCTGATTGCTGTGTCCTCGTCTTCGATGTAACGGATCGAAATTCATTTGATAGTCTTAAATCATGGCGTGATGAATTCTTAATACAAGTCGATCCAAAGAGTCCAGAGAATTTCCCCTTTGTGATTTTGGGCAATAAAGTGGACTTGGATAACCGTAAGGTAAATGATCTAAAAACACAGTATAATTTCTGTTATTGAGTCAATTATTCTAAATTTTAGGTATCAAAGGAAGAGGCTAAACAGTGGTGCAAAATACACAACATTCCTTACTTTGAGACCTCGGCGAAAGATGGCAACACCCTGAAAGAAGCCTTCAAGACAGTGGCACAAAAAGCTTTTGAGATGAAAGCTGACGATTCTACCGGTTCATTTCCATTAGATAAACAACCGCAGGTTCATCAAAAACCAGAAAGCTTTTGTTGTAGTAATAATAGTATATATTTCAATTTTGAAAAATTTTGGTAAAACTTTGAGCTTCTTCGATCACCTCATAATTAAAATTAAAACTAACAATAAAGATAAAACAAGAAGAAATTAAAAATTTAACAGTTTGAAAATCCTGTAAATATTAAATTATAAAATTGATTAAAGGCTCCAAAATATAACATGGAGTAAATAAATTTTGTTTTTCATTTTATGGGATTTACCATATTTCATATATCTTACCTAATCTGATTTTTTTTTTGTCACTACTGGTAAACTTACAGACTCATGTTTTGAAAGAGTTGGCATGACTGCGACTAAAAGTGTAGCCCATAAATAAAGTCAGCTGTTTTTTGTTTGTCGCTTCAGCTTCTTTTGTTTGCGTTTTAAACGTCGCAGAGGCGCACACGTGGAGATACAATGAGATTGTATTATTATTTAAAATCCCCTCGCGAAATTCCTGCATACGCCACTGCGTCAAGTGCTGATTCATTTCCTTCGTGAACTGTAAATTCTTTTTAAAGGAGAATAAAAAGCTGAGTGCGTTGATTTCGTTCTCATAAAGAGTTTTGCTGATCGAAAATCAAATTGGTTTCCGTTGTCCACAGTCGTGTTATTAGATCTTGTTTACTATACTACTTAGTTATAGTTAAAATTTTTTATTTTTAAGAATCATCAAAGGTGGGTAGATACATTTGAAATTTTTATTACTATACGAAAAACCTGAAATACATTTTATCAAAACAAAGCACAATAAATGGTAAATAAGATTTTTAAAAATTATTGAAATTACTTGTTCGAAGAATTTTTGTGCGTTTCTTCGCGATAACAACTTCTTTAAATCTGCATAAAATAATTTATTTTTACTTCTAATAAAAACGGGGTGTACGAATAATTGTGGCTGACCGTGTGAAGTCCCTTATCAGAATGTTTGTCTATGTTTTATGTGAATTCCCCTAGTGTATTAATACATTGAATATTTACGCATTTACAGTGACAACAAAGTAACATGACAAATCCTCCAAAATTACTGCAAAAGGCCGTGATTTTGGGAAACACGAGCGTTGGAAAATCAGCACTGATTGATCAATATGTAAATGAAATATTCACTAATTATCGTGAAGCTACGATTGGCATAGCCTGGGGCATCAAGAAAATTGATATTGATAATTGCGTGATCACAATGAAGGTAATTTATTGACTTAACCTCATTACAGCTGATTTAATTGATGTGTATGTTTTTTACAGATTTGGGATACGCCCGGCCTGAACAACTATCGACAAATTTGCAAGACATTATGCCCAGGATCAGATTGCTGTGTCCTCGTCTTTGATGTAACAAATCGAGACTCTTTTAAAGATCTTGGTTCATGGCGTGATGATATCTTAACAGAAGTTAATCCACAAAATCCAGAGGATTTTCCCTTAGTGGTTTTGGGCAATAAAGTGGACTTGGAAGGCCGTAAAAATAGGGAGGTGAGTAAATATTTTAACTACAAAACAATATAATTTCTGTAATTAACTCAATTAATGTTAATTTCAGGTATCAAAAGAAGAGGCTGAACAGTGGTGCAAAACACACAACATTCCCTACTTTGACACCTCGGCGACAGATGGCAGAAACTTGAAAGAAGCTTTTAAGACAATGGCACAAAGAGTCTTTGAGTCGAAAGCAGACGATAAAGAGTCGCAGGTCCCTCAATAACCAAAAAGGTTACAGTACACAGGGTACAGTCACACTGCGATTGAAAAGAATTAATATTAGATTTGCGATAAGTGTGGAACCGTTGTATTTCTGAAACAAAATGGTGAAGGTTTGGCTTATTAAAAATATTATCAAATAAATTTGGTTTTCATTTTATGCGATTTGAACATTTCTCATATATTATTTTTAAAATCTGATTTTTTTGTTGCCACTTGATAAGTTTACAGATGCCAGTTTCGGAAAGAGTTGGCATGACTGCGGCTATAAGTGTTGCCCATAAATAAAGTCAGCTGTTTTTGTTTGTCTTCGTTTCGAGTCGCGCTTCAGCTTCGTTTCGTCCGTTGTATCGCTGTCGTCGTTGAATTGCGATTTAAACTTCGCAGTGGCGCACACGGGGGAGACACAATGAGATGGTATTACTTGAAATCCCCTCGCGACATCCCTGCATACGCCACTGCATCAAGTGCTGATTCATTTCCTTCGTGAACTGGGAATTCTTTTTAATAATCAATGAGCATAATGTGAGAAAGAAAGGGGAATAAAAAGCTGAGTGCGCTGGTTTCGTTCTCATAAAGAGTATTGGTGATCGACAATCGAGTTGGTTTCGTTGAGCACTGTCGTGTTATTAGATCTTGTTTACTATAAAGTATATCCTCAGATTGTTTGTTAAAGTAAGTTGAATGGGAGCTGTGGTGCCTACAAATTATATATAATATTTTCACATACATACATACATCTTTTATATCAAAAATAAAAAAATAGTAGCATGACGTACAGGTATAAACCATTTTTTAAAGTCCTGGTCTTGGGAAACCCGAACGTTGGAAAAACAGCGCTGGTAAATCGATTCGTTAACGAAATATTTGATACTTCCTATAAAGTGACGGTCGGAGTAGATTATTTCACCAAGGATATCATCATAGATAACCGCAAAGTGGCATTGGAGGTAAGTGGCTTTTTTTAATTTTACTGAATGCTCTGATTGTGTATTATCTTGCTAGATTTGGGACACAGCTGGTCTGGAAAGATTTCAATCTCTGGGCCCGGCATTCTATCGAGGAGCTGATTGTTGTATCCTCGTCTTCGATGTAACGAATCGAAGATCATTCGATAGTCTTAATTCATGGCGTAATGAATTCCTATTACAGGCCAATCCCCCGGATCCACATTCAATTCCCTTCGTCGTGCTGGGCAATAAAATGGATGATTCAGATAAACGTCGAGTAAGTGAATACACATTTTATTTACAGAATGATATTTCTGTTATCTCTGATATTTATTTTATGCAACAAGGTGTCAATGAGAGAAGCGCAACAGTGGTGCAAAATTCACGATCTAATATATTATGAGACCTCGGCGAAGGATGATAGTTGTGTGCATCTGGCCTTTGAGACGATAACAGCATTAGTCCTGGATGCAAATCCGCAACATCAGTTAGTTGCCGATTTTACGGATTCTTTCATGGTTGGGGATGAAAAGCCTGTGCAACCAAAGTGTTGCTGTTAACAAAACATAGCTATTATAATAATAAATAGGTAAATATATGCTACTTTTATTCTACGTAACAAATAAAATATTCGTCACTTTTTGAATTGACAAGTTTTTTAAATAAATTTGGAGTTGAGCTGCAATAACAAGAAAATGCCAGAAATAATACCAGGCAAACAGCAACTAAAGCACATCACGATATCCACAACATCCACAGCTGCCCTCGCTTGTGATTGGCCATTTGATTGAGAACAGGAGAGCAGCTGTGGAATCTAAGATCCAGCGGGAGCGCGCTCTCTCGTGATTGGCCACTGTGCATGTGTGAGTGTGTGCTTTTAGGCTTGCTTTAATATTTACTTTTTGACGATTTTGTTCGCCGGGTGTTGCTCTCGACGAAGAGAAGCGATTTGGCAAGTGTCCGGACCTTACAAAACTTTAATATTGTGTCAAATTGATCAAGGGAGGCTGAAATTTAAGAATAATCAGGGAACGTAGTATATTAATTATAAGGAATTGAAAGTTTGAGCTGAAGCTATAAAGTCCTAGTTTCAATTCATAATTTCACAATTGTGATTAAATGTAGCTTTATATTTTATACAAATTTCATTATCAGGCCTGTTCCGGCTTTCACTTTTTATTTTATAGCATTTTATTTGCATTTAGACTAAGTATTTCAAAATGATCGTTTTTCAATTTATCGGACTTAAACTCACTAACTCAAAGTAATATCAATCCAAAGAGTTTCGCCGAAATGATATTAGAGCATGTTAAAAAAATTCACTTCCGCAAAATCTTACCGAAAGTGAAAACCGGAACAGGCCTGAATGTTAAATTTCATTTAAATAGATTTAAAAAAAAAAACAATTTGTAATTTTAAAAGTGTGTGGAAACTGTCTTATAAGATTAACCATTAAAAGCCAAGTGCTTAAAATCAAACATTTTCAAATCCATTAATCTAATTTAAGTAAAAAGAGCATAAAAAACTCAAAAAAATGTTATTGTATCAAATCGCAAAAATAACTTTGCAAAATAATACAAAATGGTGGAGGTTTGGCTTTTACGAAATTCTGAGCTCCTTCGATCAGCTTATCATTTTAATCGTTTTAATAAAATTAAAATTAAAACTAAAAAAAGATAAAATAAAAAAAAATTAAAAATTTAACAGTTTGAAAATTCTGGAGTTATTGCAAAAATTCTTAAATGGCTCAAAATATAACATGGACTAAAATAAATTTAGTTTCAATTTTATGTGACTCGATTATTTCTCATATATTTTATCGCAAACTGATTTGTTTTTAGCCACTTGATAAACTTACATTTGCCTGTTTCGGAAAGAGTTGGCATGACTGCCAATAAAAGTGTTGCCCATAAACAAAATCAGCTGTTCTTTGTTTACTTGATTTCAATTCTCGTCGTGCTTCAGTCACAAATGTCGCAAGCCGCGTCCGTTGTACCGCCGCCTTCTCCACCACCACAAACCGTCAGTCGTCACTTAACTGCCGGACAACATGGAAACGTTGCTAAAATGCAATTGCCAAACGATGAATGCAAGTGGGCAGCTGATTATCCGGAGCTGCAAAAGGGCTGCTTTCTGAGTCGCGTGTGCCAAAATGCTCAGCCCCAGGCGTGTCAATATTATGATATCGCCAGCATACTACAAGTAATTGCGCTTAAGGTTCTTACATGTGTTTTCAGCTAATTATTTTTATAACTGTACAGGTAGGTCCCACCTGCGGACTAACAGCTCTGAGCATGCTGCTCAATGGACAACCGACGGCAACGGAATTGCTCGAAAATGCCGCAGTGCAAAAATATACCATAAATGGAGAAATGTTTAGTGCTCAAAATTTATACGAGTTGGTCCAAAAGCATTTAAAGAGCACATTATACGAGGGCATTTTAAATTGTGCTTTTATCAAGGAGCAGCTAACCGCGGGCTGTTGTTTATTAGTGCCGTATCCTTTTGTTTTTGACAAAAATATTCGCTTTAATTTAAATCGCTTTTACATGTTGGTATTTTTATGGGCAGCACTTTTACCGCGTGCTGTGCAGTTACACTGATATTTCTGGTATTTTTTAGTGCTAAACGTGAAACGAGCAAACATTAATTTGTTTTATTTTCCTTTCAATTTGTTGATTATTGCAAAGAAAAAGGCTATCAAGTGTATATCAAATGGCGACTGAAGAGGAACAGGTACGATTGTCTATATGTGCATAAGAGAATTGCGCTAACTTATGTACTTGCAGCTTAGCCAGGTAATATTGCCGGTAAAGGAGCCGCTGGATCTCATACGGCTCAGTTTGGATGAGAAAGTGTACGTAAAGATGCGAAATGAACGGGAGTTGAGGGGACGATTACATGCATTTGACCAGCACTTGAATATGGTGCTTGGCGATGCCGAGGAAACAGTAACCACCGTGGAGATTGACGAGGAGACGTACGAGGAGGTTTACAAGACCACAAAACGCACAATTCCCATGCTGTTTGTTCGAGGAGACGGCGTCATTTTGGTATCGCCGCCCATGCGAGTGGGATAGGAGTTGACCTTGACAGTTGAGATGCTACTGTTGGAACGACTACCCTGCTGTGTTAATTTAAATCGCTGCATTTATACAACTTGTATTAAGATTGAATTTTAATAAAATGCTTATGAAATGGACCCAAATCAGTGGCCAGTGTTGTTAAGCTAATTAGAATAATTGGTAGCAGATCTGCAAAATAAAGAAAATGCCACAAATAATACCAGGCGAACAGAATCTACAACATGCAACGATATCCACACAACATCCACAGTTGCACTCGCTTGTGATTGGCCACATGATTGAGAACAGGAGAGCAGTTGTGGAAACTAAGCTCGCTCGTTATGCATGTGTGGGTGAGTGTATGCTTCTATTAAGTGCTCTTGCTGCCGATTCTGTTCGCCTGGTATTTCCCTTGACAGAAAGAAGCAAATTTCCGATTTGCCAAGCTGTCTGTCTCGTCTCTACAATAACAACAAAACTGCAGCTATTTAAAAATGGCTAGCTTTAGTACAATAATCAAAGAAAATATGATTGATCTGATTCTTGAGCTCTTCCTGCATTTGGTTGTCCTTAACTTCAATTCTTGACTCAGTTATGATGCAGATGTAAATCATGCGCCTTGCCAGAAGTCTGGGCATATAAAGCGCACTGGGCGCTTATTGTGGGTTACCTAATAGATGACCAAGATGAGGTGGGTATAAGATGAAATTTATTTTGTAAATTCATACATTAATTTGTTTTTTAACTTTATGGCCAATAAGTTGTTGACTTATAATATTACAAAAGTCAAAACAGAAAACGCACATTATTTTTTGCAGTCACTTTTAGAATTGTTTGAAAAATTTTTTTGCATCAAAATACAGTCGAACTTCCCTAACTCGAATCACCATTATCCAAGAAAAAAGTTCGAGTTAGGGAGACTTCGAGTTAGGGAATTTTTTTTTTTAAGTTTCTTAAAAGAATTTACAAATGCATTCATTCATAAGCACATTTCAAATTGCAAATTTTTCTTGTTGTTTTCAACAAAAAAGGATTCCAGTTTGTTCAAGACCTGTCAATATTCTCAAAAATTGGTTTCTTCGTTCTTTTGCTGTATCCAGAAGAAGTTCCCAATTCAAATGTCATCAGAATTAATTTTCCATTTTTAATATAATGAAAACTGTTTTTGCTGAGATACCATATTATTCATCAACTTTAATTTATTTGGTCTACTTTCAAATTCCTTAACTTAAATTCCTTAAATTCCTTAACTAATAAGTTTGAGAATATTTATTTAAACATTTTTAAATATTTTAGTACACTGATGCGCTGACAAAGAAGTACATTTCGAACATCTTTCCTATGGAAATTTCACAAGCCTAAATAATTCTTGATGCAATATTCTATCATATTGCATCACCATATGTTAATGTACATTAAAATTACATATCCAAACGAGCCGGTAACAAAAGCATATAACATAAACGAAAAAAAAATTCAAGCTTTATTGGAGATTTTCCCGAAAAATTCGACTTACAGAAGCACGGGCCAATATTTTTGTTCGAGTTACGGAGAAATTCGACTTATGGAAGTTCGAGTTAGGGAAGCAGATTTGTATGAAATTTGCTCAGTAAACGCTATTGCCACTCGATTTTGTTCGAGTTAGAGAAAATTCGAGTTAGAGAAGTTCGAGTTAGGGAAGTTCGACTGTATATATATTTTTTTTTAAATCAAGGATAAAAGTTGAAAAAGTAGATTTTTACAAAAATTCAAAATTTTCAATGGGTTCTTAATGGGTTAAAGAAGATTTAGTATCATTCAAAAGGAATTTAAGTGAAAATAAGATTAATTTAAGAAATCTGCTTCAAATCTTTTTTATCATACAACAATTTGACAAAGTTAGAGTGTATATGAAGACATTAGTGGTCACTGTAAGCTTCTATTTCAGCAATGTACTTTATCTGGTGGTTCTTTCACTTTTATAAAATAAAATAAAATTATAAAATTCTTACCAAATTTGTATTTTATATTTTTAATTATTATTATTGTACTCTTTTTAGTTTCATGTGTTGGCGCGTCATGGCAAGACGCGTAACTTGGCTGTCTGGTCACTATCTCGTTTGAGCCAGAGCAATGCCAATTTGGTGGAGTTTGCCCAGCCCAAGGGCTATTCGGACTGCAGCTTTCTGTTGCCACCTGGTGGCCTGGATGGTCCGCTTGGACTCAAAGAACGCGCTATTCTAGTTGAGGGATTAACACAACAAATTGTTAAAATTTGCTGACCATAAGAACAATAAAAAGAATTTTAGTTTTCTTGTCTTTATATGTTATATATTTAATAATACAATTATAAATTACACACCTTACAATATTTCATCTCATTTCGTTACATTTCGCACACATTTTTGACTTAAACGCTTTGCATATTGCTTGAAACTGATGTATGTATATACTTGATGTATATACTCAATACATGTACATACATATGTACGCTATATATCCTTTGCTTAGACAACTTTTTTGCATTGGCTGCTCATACTATGAATTTTCAAAAATCACAACAATTAGAGTAGTATATAATATATATGTATATATATATGTCTGGATAGGTATATAAACAGTTTAAGCCAGTTATACACCTATCTAATATCTATATATGCATGTATTTATGTATAGGTTTATACGTATATATTGTATATATATATTTAGTTACACATCCAGATAATTTGTCTGATTTTAGGTAGTATATAGACGACGGGTTTGGTTAAATATTCGCATTTGCTAAGTAGTTTGTAGTTGCATAACAGTTACATATGTATGTATATAGATACGATCGATAGTTAAGTTTGGTTTGGTTTAGATAATGCCAGGCCCAGAGTTGAGATCAAAGCCATGACTCTGACGTTTTGAATGAAATTCAAACCGAAAACAACTTGGCTAACAGGCAAAGTCAAGTGTAAACTGTAACTACGATATTGATTGATAGTTTTTCTCATTTTCATTTAAAAAGGATATTTTGAAACGCGTCAATTGCTAACAAGTGTTAAACGCTTTATAATTTCAATATGCATACATATATTAACTACATATATAATTACTTGTTTTTCATGTCTGTGTGTGTGTGGGTGTGTGTGTGTGATGCATGTGGCTTGAAAATCTTTTGTTAAATTCACAATTCTCGACTTAAAAGGAAATTTACAAGCTAAGTGTTTTTTGTTTTCTTTAAGTTATCAACTAAAAATTTACAAATATTAATTATAAAATAAATTATCATTCTTCTTAGTTAATATATAATATATTTATTGCCGTGCATGTGTCTGGCTCCCTTGCTCTGTGTATGTGTGTGTGTGTGCTTGTGTATCTGTGTGAATGTTTTTTTTATAGGGTATTTAGTAATGATGACTAGGTTAATTCAGCACAGGACATTGGCGTGCATCCAATGAGCGCAATGGGAAAATTCTTGACATGCGTTTGCCATTGCGACGACAGCTGGAAGAACTTGACGCCAGTCCACTCAGTACCATCGATATACACTGCAAAAAAAGGAAAAAGATTGATAGATGGTTAGTGCACAGTTAGGATAGGATTCCAGGTAAGCGTTTTTCTTACCACGCAGCGGCACTGGATGCGATTGTTTTGGTGAGCAAATTAGACGTGCCACGCCCTCGACACACTGCTCCTTCTCGAGATCACGCTCCTTATCCTTCTTTTTACCCAAGCGCATAACTGTCGGAATACAGAGATTTCAAATATGAGAATTGCACGAAAAATCAACATTATTATAAGCAGGGAATAAAACTGTAACCATAACCGTAACCGTTAACCGGTATTAGCCGATTGAAATTGGTAACCGTAAACGTTAAAAAAAAGTTTCATATTTTACCGAAACCGAAAAACCAAATTGATTAAAACCGAAATAACCGTTTGGAAACCGATTCATCCATAACGGTTCATTTCGGTTCGGTCAAGCATAAAATTTAATTATTTCTGGTTTTCAGAAGTAAATTTGATTTTTATTTTTAATGAAAAGATGTTAATTTTTAAAATTTTTAAATATTTGTTTTCAAATTTACATGTTTTTAAAATTTTAAATAATTTTGAGAACCGAAATCAGACCGGTATTTCGAAACCGAAACTTATGAAAAACCGGTAACCGTTACGTTGCCGATATACAAAACTCGGTTTGATATCCTGATTATAAGTATAAAATGTAAAGAAATCAAAGTAACGATGGTTTTTCAAAGAACTACGATTTTTTTTAATGTGTTAAGATGCTTTTAAAAATGTTCCTAACTACAGTTTATTTTCATCCCAGTTTTGGTATTTTTTTATATTATTTCGTTTTATTTGTAATTAAATATCTTTGATTTCGGTTTTTCTTGTTTCTTGGCCATTATAATTTATTTTTAAATTTTGAATGCCTTTTTAAAATTTTTGTCATTTTGGTATCCTATTTTTAATTTCCGAACTTTTTTTGGTAATTAACGTTTTCTACTATTATAAGTTATCATTCTACTTAATCGCAACAAGATCGGACAAATAGAGAGGTGGTAATGGCTGATTTAAGATTTAAGCAATGTAAGTGCCTAAAGGTATGCAATGAAAATATTTTATGTTTATTTAAATAAGTAACGGGTACTCTATAGTCGGGAATTCGATTAAAGCTTTGCTAGTTGTTTATTTTGGTCATTTTATTTGACAATATTTTTAAAGGGAATTATTTGAAAAGGTTAAATGATGAACTTACTCTGCTTCTGCTTCTTCTCCTTGGTGGCAAAACTAACAGTCAGTCCATTGGACATATCACCCAGTTGCTGTGCGTGTTGTGGCAGACGCCACACCTGCAGATTCCTAAACGTACTCTTAATGCTATTCTTGCCGCCGCCAGAGTCGCTGCCGCGGGACATGCCGCCCTTTGACTCCTTGAGATGCGTCTCGCCGGGACGCACCAGTGGCCAATAATCCACCTGCAGTTCGACAGCCTCCGCGGCAGCAGCAGCGGCGACAGCGGCAGCCGCCCAGGCTCCACTGAATGCCGCACTCTGGGCATCGCTGGAGCCCCGTTCGCGATCGCCTCGATCTCGATGGGAGGAGGCCGATGACGGCGGTGTCTGTAGCGGTGGTGATATGCGTCCCATATTCTGGCCCTGATTTGAGCCAAGTTGTTGTTGCTGCAGCTGCTGCTGCGGCGGTGAGCCAGAAACACCGGCCGTATTCTGACTGCCAATTGGTATTGGCAAGCTGGAAGCGTTTCCTGATCCACCTCCACCTTCTCGGCCAGCAGCAGCAACAGCGGCCGCATTGGCGGCAGCAGTCTCCTCGAGATCCAGCGAGGCCTGTGCCCCATCCAGATAACCAATGCGCACATCCTGCAAGAGGAAAACAATTAATCATCAGGGACTGCAAATAAGAGTTGTGAATGCTAATTTGAACTAAAAAAGGAAGGAAGGAAATATGTTACAGCAAAATTCCCATTTCAGTCGGAACTATCGATATCAGCCAAAAACTTCTATTTTCAATTTATAAGATATAAATCAAATTTAATTCTTATATTTAATTTTTATTCAAAAAGTCAAAAATAATCACTAAAATTCAATTTTTCAAATAAATGTTGTAAAATATCACTTACATCTGATTTTTTCAGTAAAAAAAAAAAAAAAGTAATTTTTGATTTATATTTAAAAATTGTATTTTAAAAATCAAAAACAAAAGTTAAAATTATACTATTTTTTTGGTATTTTTAAGATTTCTAGTATATTTTAGGTATTTTTAGCATCAGTTGGTATTTTGTTTGCCAAAAATAACTTTATACATACAGTCATGACAAAAAATAATAGAAACGGCATATTTTTTTCGTATTTTTTTAAAAGTTTGTTCAATGAACTTTTTTTTTTCTTAAGTTTCATAATTTTTATATAAAGCCTATCCAGTGATGTAACAAAATAAAATAAAATAATAATTTTCCAAAAACTGGTTATATAGCCGAAATAAATTTTTTAAGTTTTTTTTTTAATTTGTGAACAACCCTGTCGTTTCTATTATTTTTTCCATTACTGTATATTATTGCAACAGAGTATAGAAGAAAAAATTAAATATAATAGAAAAAGTCGGATCCTTAATTTCGTCCTTAAAGGACTATGTGATGTATCATAGTAAAAGCGTCTCGAGTCATAGATCAAACTTTGATTTTTATCGAATAAATCAGGAATAAGAGTTATTTCACAACTTTTTTGAAAAAAATTAAATTTTTACGATTAAATAAAAATGTAAATTAATTGTTATTTCGTAACTTTAAAATAAAATGAAAATAATTGTTAATTGGCAATTTTTATTTGAAGTCATATAAACAGTTAAGGTGCCTGTTAATCATTGTTTTTAAATAAACAAATCGTAAGTTGGAGGGGCAACTTACGCTGACAAAGGGCACAAAGATCTGGCACGAGTCCTCGTCCTTGTAGTTGACCATGGCCTCGGCAATGGGGATCTGGGTGCAGGGACCCGCCGCATGCAGATACCGCTGGATGCGCTGCACCAGCTCGGCAATATCCGACTTGGCCACAGCGGCCACAGCCGCGTCCGCCAGATTGGCGGTGAGAGCCGTGGCATTCACCGTGGTCACGGCACTGACAGCCGCCGCCGTTGCCGCCGCCCGTTCACAGAGCTGCAACCAGTTGTCCGAGCCAAACATGGCGGCATAGGCCTGATCCATTTGGCTGAGATGACGGGCCACGCTGCCGTTGCTGCTGCCGCCGCCAATGGGCACCAGGTAGAACCTCAAATGATTCAACCAGTCGGGCGGACGCACGCCCAGCAGCTCCACGTAATGACGCAATGTGGCGCCCTGCAACCAGTCGCCGCCAATGAGCAGCACCTTCACCGTGTGCGGTGGCTTCGCATTCGAGTTGCAGCTGAAAAACATAATGAGCACCATTATTTATATAAATTTAATGATAAATAATTTAAATAAATCGATTATTTTTAATAAAATCAAAATTTTGCCCAAAGTTCTGAAAATACTAGTATTTTTTTTGTGCTAAATAACGTTAACTACTATTATTATGTTAGTTATCATCCTACTAAATCGTAACAAGATCGGACAAACAGAAAGCTGGTAATGGCTGATTTAAGTTTTGAAGCAATGCAAGTGCCTAAAATTATGCAACAAAATTTTTTTTTTAAATATTTAAGTAACGGCTATTTTACAGTCGGGAACTTGACTATAGCCTTACCCGCTTGTTTTAACATGACGTTTAACCAAAAGAAAAACAAGTGGGAAAGGCTATATTCGAGCTCCCGACTAAAGGATACCTGTTACTTATTTAACCCATTTTATGCTGCGATACAAAAAGGAGTGTTTTTTTTTCATTAAAAACCACTTTTCTAGGCTAATTGAGACCTTCTTAAATCGAATATGAGGTTAAAAATTAAATTTAAATTCACATATTTTAAAACTTAAATTTTTTTAAAATTAAATTTAAATTAAACTTTTTTTTTCATATGGTATGATTAGACTGAACATTTTCTTGATTTTCTAATTTTCTTAATTTTTCATTTGGAATTGAATACATTGGTTCACATAAAAACGGCAGGAAATGGGTTAAGTTTTGAAGCAATGCAAGTGCCTAAAAGTATGCAACAAAGAATATCACATAAATATTTCAGCAAGTAACGGGTATTCTATAGTCGGGAACTCGACTTTAAACTTTTCCGCTTGCCTTTTCATGATATTTAAAAAAAAAAAAACAAAAAATACAGTTGAACTTCCATAACTCGAAATTCCTGCCCTAACATGTGGATAACGAAGGGCAGTAAAATTTATAAACTTAAGAAAAAGAACTCTATAAGTCGAATATCTTCACAGCTGAACCTCTTCTTTTGATAATGTTGATTCGAGTTAGGGAGGTTCGACTATGAAACGACTCAACATCAAATAAATAAATGAACGCAAGTTAAAACTTGAGATTAGAATTTAAAAATGTTCAAAGAAGACAAGGGGGTGGCAAAACAATAGCTCAACCAAATTATAAGAATTAAATTTGAATACGGAATGAATGGGATGCCACACCATGATCAAAATGACAATCCGCATGGAAATCAGACAAGTTTTCACAAAGCTATGCAAGCTTAAAGTCTTTAAATGGTTTTAAATGCCGTAAGATCCTAAAATAGTCTTCCAGACCACCTTTCCCTGAGAGTACTTACTATTTCTGGATCTTGGCCATGAGCGCCTGCAGCACCGCCTTGACCTCGGCCGTGTTCTGCGGCACAAAGGCCGGCTTAAACGAGTTGGCAAAGAGTGTGACCAGCTTGGCCAGGAGTGCGCTGCCGCCCAGAGCTTCCGGCGGACTGATGATGGTCAGCACCTCGGGTATGACATTATCGTCGCCGGCAAAGACGCGACTCAGCTGATCGAGGAGCAGCTTCCGCGGCTCCACATTGGTGGGCGAGAGACACGTTTCCAGCGCGGATCTCGACTCTCCGGCCGCACTCAGGCTGAGTGTGTGCTTCCTCTTGCCCACGGCACTGCTGCTCTGGCTCACATTGATGGCATTCGAAGTGGAGCTGCCACTGCCAATGATGGGCGTATTGCTCGAGGTGCGAAAGAGACGGGAACGCTTCTCGGTTTGTGCGTGAGGGGGGGTAACTTGGCTGCCACCGGTGACGGAGCTGACTGGAGTCAGTTGCTGATGATGCTGATGCTGTTGCTGACGCAGATAGTCCTTGTCCCTGGGCGGACTGTTGTTCTGTGTGTCCGAATTCTGGCCATCCGTATAGCCGCCGATGTTGCCCTCGTTTCCGGAACTGTCATTGCCGCGATCTGTTTTCCAAATAACAAAAAGAAACGATGCGACTTATGAGTTAATTCATGTGTGAATTCATCACTCCAAATTCCAATCAAAAAGTCAAAGAGAGCGGGATTTCAAAGAACTAATTAGGTTTGCGAGGTGCAGGTTTGATAGTCGATAGTCGATACACAAAAGGACTTGAAAGACATGCAGGTTATCGTAATCGTCCTGCCTCCACACTCAACTCTACCCCATTCCACTCTACCCTTTCAACACTGCTCAACACTGACCACATCAATGGAGGCTCGTGGCGGATTTAGTGCGTAAAATGTGGCGACTTTGTGAATAAATCATAAGTTTCATTAAAAGTTGTTACTACCTGAACCTGGAACGGGAACTACGCACAAAATAAAACTACATATTTATACACAGTCAGCAACAAAAGTCTTGGCACAATCTGAGGATATCTCGATATATTATTGATAATAATTACTTATTACTGTATTTTAGTTTCTAATTCTTAATCACAACCAAATGTTGCTAATAAGAATTATTTTTTAAATTTTATGTATTGATTTTTAATAATTTTTAAAACAAAAATTAATTTCTTATGTTATTTACTTTACAATGGCATTTTCATCTGATAAAACTGTCATTTTTTGGTCGTAATTTAAAAAAAAAATTTGAAAAGAGGCTTAAAAGTACATTTTATGCTTATTTTTTCAAAAAGGCTTGTAATATGTTTTTTAGATTGTTCACTACGTTTTTGAACCTACTATTCGGCAAAGAGTAACAATGCCAATACTTCTGAGCATGACTGTACGTTCAATGAATTGTCGTCAAAAAACACTTTTGGACTTGAGATTTATTTTTACTTATGTCGCGTGTTCCGCTTGACTTTTCTTGGCAATGCCACAATTAATCAAAAAAATAAAACATGCATGTCCAAGGAGGGAGAAATGGACGTTGTTGATTAGGGCTAAATTTAAGGGCTTCCTTTTTTTTTGTTTTGTTTTCTTTTCTTTTGGGGCAGTCCGTGTTTAATTGAAATGGGAAAATACCTTGAAATGTGTGTATTTATGAATGATTTGCCGGGTGAACGGGAGGGAAATTTGACATGCACAACTATATTTTTAGCTATTTCTAGATATTTTTAGCGTTAACCGAAATAAAGTCTAACAAATGACCAAACAAATATTAATGTATGACGTCACAAATCAAATCAGGAGCACTGTCAACCCGTGTGCAATTAGAAATGTCCAAGTAATGATTTCTTTTTTTTTTTTTTGGTTTTTTAGGCGTGTGTATTTTTTTATGTGTGTGGAGTTTACAAGTGTGTGTAAGTGTGTGTGGGTTTGGGGACGTGCTTAATGTGGTGGCTGTTCGAAAGCTCAAATGTAAATAAAAAACCAACAATAATTGAATACAGTGCGCACAAGTTATGGTGAATAAATTATTTTCATAATTCCAATTTCGATATTCCAATTATAATATTATAAATAACTAAAATTTGATATTCAGTTGAATTAAGCAATTAGACAGACTGTTTTCTGCCATATCGAGTGTGCACTGTACGTGGAAAGGGAGCTAAAGTGTGTACATAAATCAGGTCTTGGTGTTTTGGGAATTGGAGAATTTGGAATTGGAATCGAGGGATTTTTTTTGGTGTACTAATAATTTCAATTGAGTGTTTTTTTTGTTTTGTTTTTGTTTTTTTTGCTGTAATTTACACAGACCTGGTGTTGTAGCCGAATTGTTATTGTTTGTTAAATGAATGCATTTTTGGTTTTTGTTATTTTCAATATTGTAAGATGAATTGGTCAATTGGTCGCTCTTATCCGATGATCGGCGCTCAGAGTTTCCTGCAAAAGAAATGTTGTTCAAGCCATGCAAAATGTTTCTTTGTTTTTGTTTTTATTTTAGTGTGTATGTGTGTGTGTGTTTTGTATACTTAATCATATAGTATATGTACATACATATGTATAAATAAAATATATAATTTTATAATATTTGTATATAAACTGAGAAATTTAACTTTTAACGTTTTCCAATTGTTTAAGTAAAAACAAACTAATTGTAATTGCCTCTAGCCACGCCCCCTATATGGGCATTGCATTGCATATATAGTATGTCATGTATTTGTTTTGACAACGACAAAAATTAACATACAGTATATCAAGTAAGAGAGTTGACAAAAAAAATAAGATTCTATAAAAATTTAGAACAAAATGTATTTTTTTCTTTTCTATGTAATTTTTTTAATTTGTCAAAACAATAACTTTGCATACTGTATTTAGTTTTGTTAAAACAATACCTTTTTTTTGCTTTTATTAACGCTTGTTTAATTTATTGTAATTATAACGATCTTTTTTAAAAATAATTAAGCCCAATAAATCTCAGTATTTTTTTTAACTTAACCTATAAATTCTATTAAAATTTATTAAAAAATTTACATATTTGTAAATGAAAATGTATTTTTCTCTAAATCATTTTCCAATTTAAAAAAAAAAAAAGATTTATGTGATTAAATTATTTTTGATATTAAAAACATTTGTGCATTTTCTTTTGCCTTGTTCAAACAATTACTTGACATACTGTATATAGACAGATCCGTTCATGTGTGTGTGTGAGTGACTGTGTGTGTGTGAAGATATTTTTGTCGCACAAGTGGACAGACAAATTGGTCAGCTGAAATGTACTGCAAGTGTTTTTGCTCTCCTTCTATCTCCCTTCCACTGCACTGAATGTGGCCTTGCGTCTGACATGTGTGTGTGTGTGTGTGTAGTGAGTGTGTGTTGTGAATGTGCGACATTTTTTATTCGCATGAAACGTAACAAAACGAGGCCTTGACCGAAAGCTGTAAAAATAAAACCAGACAGACAGACAGAGACAGAGACAGAAAAGAGAGTGAGAAGAAAAGTGTAGCCTGCTTTTTGGGGCTGTTCAAACAGAAGCAGAAACGGAGATGGACATAGAAACGGAAGCGGAAACGAGCGCCATTTTGTTGACGGCAGTGTATTTAGTACGAGTATGCTATGCAATCAAGCAACAACGAAACACATCAATTGATAGCTTATCAAATGCACGAATCGTAATTATTACAATTTGTTTTAAAGTTACAATTATATGAAAGAAATCATATTCGATTTTTATTCAGAAATCATGTTTAAATTCTTTTTTTTGGTAGAAGTTATAAAAGAAATAGAAAAATAGAATGTAATTATTAAAAGGATTCCTAAATGATTTAATTTGAATTTCGCCAACAGCTTTTTGCGTTTGCTCTACTTGTATAAAATGAGTTTAAAATGTTGTATACCAATTATAATTTGATTAAATGTTAAAACCTGAGACTAAACAAAAAACAGTTTAAAGTAATTTGTGAATAAAATAAAAATGTTTTTTTTATTTTCATCTGAGATTTTCTTATTCATTCAGCTAATATTTTAAGTTTTGATCCCCGAGATTAAATGCAATAAAAGAAGTGAGAAATGTCCCGATTAGTATTGCAACAACAGTAACTGCAACAGCAACAGCAACGAGAACAACAACAACAAAATGAACTAGAGCTAGAACAACAATTGCAACGGCAGCAGCAACATAAACTCACCTGGAGTACCGCCAATGCCGCTGCCAAGGACGCCACCTCCATTGCCCGTTAGATTCTCGTGAAGCATTATCCTCGAGTTGGTGAAGAAGGGACGCAGCGATGGCTTTGGCGTCGAGCCAATCGATATGCTATCCATATCCGGCCCGGAATCATCGCCCTCGCAGCACGAGAGCGACTCCAGCTCCTGGAAGAGTGCATCCAAGTCACGTTCATCCCGCAGCGCCGCCGTCCCACTGTGCGTCTCATCCTCCAGCTCCTCGCTCGCCTTGAATCGCTTCAGCAGCGCGACAATTTTCTGCTTAAAGTTACGCTGTTGCAGTGAAATCGTCTGTGAAAATTCAATAAAAACAAAGAAAACTTTACGATTAGTACAGAGCCAGTTAATGAACTGGAAAAATATTAAAAATATCAAAATTACAACTGCGACTATAAGTTTTACAGTTTAATATATGCTGATAGAAAAACAAAGAAGAAACGATAATTTTTCTTGTATTTTTAAAATTGCTTTGAACTGAAAGCTACAAGTAACTCACAATGCTCATTACGTATTTTTTGGTTATTTATGTTATCTATTATTATAAGCTTTCATCCTACTCAATCGCAACAAGATCGGCCAAACAGAACGGTAGTAATGCCTGATTTAAGTTTCAAGCAATAGAAGTGCCTAAAAGTATGCAATAAAAATATTTTATGCATATTTAAATATAGTCGGGAAGACGACCATAACTTTTCCCGCTTGTTTTTATT